>OZ010794.1:575964003-576564003 GCA_963932465.1 Maratus speciosus | reverse complement strand
CGATTTCATACCAGAAATTTAAAAAAGTGATTTTTGCTTTATTTAAAAACAGACATCCTGTCATTAAATAAAGCGAAATTCATTATTTAGATTTTCTGGTATTCCGAATTACGTAAAACTCTAGAAGGCATTCTTCCATGAAAACTATAATGTTAACCCCTTAACTGAATCATTTTTTAATACCACAAACTAAAAACAGGGACCAAACACCACTTTTTAAGTACTAAAATGTTTGCCTTATACGATTTAACGATAATATATTTTCGGCCCCTCTCTTCTTCCATGCGAAAAAAGGAGATTAAAAGTTGTTGAATGGACCCCGAAGTACCAAAAATCGGGTCTGGACTTAGAACCTATAGAGATTCTACATTAGAGAGAGATTGGACATTGAAGAAATGTCCGCCATTTCCATTACAAAGTAAATGGAACGCCGTACAACGCAATGCATTTTTATCAGCGTCTCACACTTTTTATTCTATTAAAATTATGAAAATTTCATTTTATATGCCTTCAAAGAGTCTTTCGGAACATAAATATAACCAAATTTCCATTTTAATGAGTAAGAATTCTCAGAAAATGCATTTTTCTTTACTCAGCTGTTTCACGCTACGCAGCAGTGCGATTTTACTTAGTTATTGGATTTTGATTTATTTGTAGAATTTGTTTTTCATATTTTTTTTCTTTTAACAGCAGTGCCCCTATTTAATTTTTTTTCTAAACTTTCATTTAATGTTTTGATAACAATACTTATTCTTATACAATACTATATATTTACCAGACTTCCATATTTAAAAATAATATCAAAGAGAAGTATCGGTATGTAGAAACTTATCATAAAATATTTTCAGCGCACATATTAAATTAACTTTGAATCATATACCTAGTTAAATAGGAGTGGTATATGATATGTTCAAATTTTATTGTTTCTGAAATTATCAATGCGAAGATGGTGAAAATTATAATAATTACTGTTGTTTTAAAATGCGTAATAAATTATAGATAGTTTTAAAAAATTGAATTCTATAGTTCATTTTCTATCTAATAAACGTTAAAAATTATTTTCTCAAATATTGCAAATTAAAATAAAGTTCTTACATGCCCAATCTTCCTCTGCCCACTATTTTAATTATTTAAAAAAATAGAATAAAAAATGCATTTTCTGAGAATTCTTATTCATTAAAATGGAAATGTGTTCATATTTATATTCTGAAAGACTCTTTGAAGGCATATAAAATGAAATTTTTATAATTTTAATAGAATAAAAAGTGTTAGACGCTGATGAAAATGCATTGCGTTGTACGGCGTTCCATCTACTTTGTAACGAAAATGGCGGACATTTCGTCAACATCCAATGTCTCTCTAATGTAGGATCTCTAATAAGTGTCGGCGTTCATAAGGCTTGTCAACGCCTATTCTAATTGATGGCGCCGGGTACAGGGACATCGCCTGCACCACCGTTGCTGCGGCTCTGTTGAGTATGATGCATCATCTTTATGGCCTGCCCTGATTATATTCCATTTTGGAATTCATTGCCAAAAGTAATCAACATCCTCAACTGGGGATACCATGAGAATCACATACACACTCATAAGTGGATGCTCAGATTTCAGGAATTTTTCATCGTCTTTGACGAAACTTGCTCCTAGCGAACATTTCGTTAAATTGAGGAAATTACTTTCTTCGCTTGTTTGAGGATACGAATTCGTCAAAAGTGCTTATTCAAAAAGTGAAAAAAAAAAAAAAAAAAAAAAAAAAAAAAAAAAAAACCGACCAACAACAGCAAAAGAAAAAATAATAAACGTTCCTGAAAACTTTAACAACTACAAAAACAACTAATGAAGAAATAATAACTACGTATGTTTCAGTGTTCCGTGAAAAGCGCCAAAAAGTGCTGTTTTTTAAATAAATTGCGTCAGGAATAACATAAACAAATGTATATTTGCTTACTAAAATCGCGGGATTTGAGGAGGTACAGTAACGAGCCCCTCGGCAAACAGCTACCTCAACTCTTTCCTTGAAATGCATTGAATATGGCCGTGAGTGAGGAAACAGTTTCGTCAAATATTCGAGAGTTTCCGTTTCGTTAAAAATCACGTGATTTTGAGACGAAATGATTGTCAAAGATAACGAAATAAAGCTCAAGGATTTTGGAATCGTCAAAAGTGCGAGTTTTATTTCTGAGACTGTATATATTTAAAAAAAATCTCATCTTATAATGATTGGTATAATTAAACTAAAGCTTCATAAAGCTAACTATACAAAATAAAATTAAATGTACCTGGATGTTAATTCAATCCATAAAAGTATAAAAAGTTAACAATGAATCAATAAATAAAAGGAAGTAAGATCTGAAAACGGCAAAGAAACCTAGCAATTTATAAAACATTTACTGGCATTAAATGAAATAAGCCAATTCTTATTAAGACGTTTTAGCAGCAGTTAATGTGTAATAATAGTTTTCAATTTTATCTGTTCAAGAATGGATATCTGACTTAAACTAATTCTTTTTTTTTTTCTTTTTGTACAGCTCCATCTCTTTCTTTGCTATTATTTCACACTTTATTGTACGAAGTAATTAATACTCTCAAAAACAACAAAAATCTCTTTGAAACAAAGATTCTTTTATGAAAAAGGCAGAATTTAGTGTTTTTGTGTTATTTTTAGTTTCTTTACTTCCTAGTGTTTTCTTTTCTTTCTCTTTTAAAAGGAAATACTTCCTAAGTTGTTTTATGATGAATTTTATTTACTTTGATCTGTTTTTGAGGTTCAGATACAAGAGTGGTAATATTGACTGCTAGATATTATTACGTTTCAACGAACCACTTGATTAAAAGAAAATTAATCCGGCATTTAAGATCTTACTTGTTTATTGTTGGCTGAAATAAAATACAGCATAAAATCTAGGAATTTAATTTTCGTGAATACTAACTAAAATTTCTGTTAATATTTAGTCAGATATAAAAAGAAAATACAGTTAAACTTCCATTTAACGATTTCTCATCGTTCCACTTAAACACCTCGTCATGAAGAAAATTCGTTGACTAGAAATCAACTCAAATTCAGGAAATTTGTATAATGAAATACACATGCATAAAATGAAAAATGCACCTAAAATGGAAATATTTGAAAAATGTTTTTTTTTTTTTTTTTTTAATTCGGGCAGTAACTTTTCTTTTATGTAATGTAGATTTATGAGAAAAATTTATTTAAAATAATGTCTAGAAAAACACATAATAAACAGAGGTGAACAAAAACTGTAAGCGTAACGTATTTTTTCTCAATATTTCAGATTCTTAACTTTAAAAAAGTCTGTAATATTACTTCATACAAGTTTCTTATAAAAAATATACTGTTCATAAAAATTTTAGCACTATTGTAAGTATCCGAACAATTCACCTGTAACATTTTCGTGAAATTAGAATCCCCTTCTTATTGTATCGAAGGCTTTTAGCATTTATTTTTACTTTCTTCTATCTTTACAAGGAGAAAGTATTGGATTCATGAAAATTTTCGAATTCCCGTTTTCGACGGATTTACACGTTTTAGGGGTCAGAGATTCCAAAAAACATGCTTTTACAAAATGTCTGTCTGTGACTCTGTGAGTCTGTCTGTCTGTCTGTGTGTATGTGACACAAATTTTGTGAGCGCTTTATCTCAAGAACTAATGCACGGAATTTAATAAAACTTTATATTTAGTTAGTCCTTAATACAAATTGATGCTGATTAGTTTTTGGTGTAAATCGCTCAACAGGTGGCGCTGCTATGCTACATTTTTCACGATTTTCGCAATAGCTCTATCTCACGAACTAATGCACGGATTTTGGTCAAACTTCAGATTTAGTTAGTCCTTGATATGAATTGATGCTGATTACGTTTTGGTGTAAATCGCCCAACAGGTGGAGCTGTTATGATGAATTTTGCAGGATTTACACGATTTCCCCAATAGCTCTATCTTAAGAACTAACTCACGGATTTTCATCAAACTTCAGATTCAGTTAGTCCTTGATATGACTTGCTACTGATTATGTGTTGGTGTAAATCGTCCAACAGGTGGCGCTTCTGTGCTGCCTTTTTCACGATTGCCTCAATAGCTCTATCTATAGAACTAATGGACGAATTTTCATCTAACTTCAGATTTAGTTGTATGTTGACACAAGTTGTTGTTAATTAAGTTTTGGTGTTGATCACCCAATAGGTGGCGCTGCTATGCAGGAATTTTCACGATTTTCGCTATAGCTCTATCTCAAAAATTAATGCACGGATTTTCTCCAAACTTCAGATTCAGTAAAACGTTGACATAAATTGTTGCTGATTAGGATTTGGTATAAATCGCCCAATAGGTGGCGCTGCTAGGCAGCATTTTGCTGGATTTAGACGATTTCAACGATAGACATATCTCAAGAACTAATGCACGAATTTCATATCTTTGGAATCCTCATGAGATGCATAGATTACCATTTGGCAGTGTAAATTTTGGCAGTGTGATAGCGAATTTTGAAGTATTAACATGTATGAGATAGAAGAAAGTTTTGGGATTGGTACATCCGACTAGTTTTAAATGGAAATGATTAAATAAATAAATAATTTCATTTTCATACAATCCACTGAAATAAATTCATACATCCATTGCGACAGCAACCTCTCCGTTTGAATTTTGTGCATGAACTAAAGTGCAATAAACTTCATTACGTAGAATTTTTTTTTTTTTTTTCATAATATGGAGATTAATTTACTTGTTAATGGTGTTGTTCAAAGTCAAGGTTCAGCAGAAAATTCCGTTAAGTAGTAAACTCCGTTAAATAGGGACTTTGTTAAAGGGAAGTTTGACTGTATATTAAAATTAAAATATATAAAGACTCAATCTTCAGTAGTTAAAATTAAAATTAACTTGACCCGATGTAAAATATTGATATACTCTGTTCAATTTCTTTTGCCTGTAAAACTGTTTTTTCAGCCTGAAGATCAATGATGCGCAAAAAGAAATCTTCCTTGAATTCATCATATGGAGAAATTGCGCATCTCGGGTAAAATAATTTTACAATATTAATGTTGTTCATTTTTTAACACTTTCCAACAAAGTTGAAAAGTGTTTATGCATTCGGTTTGTCTGGCCGGAAGTCCGTCTGTCCACGCTCTAACTCCATTAAATAGACTCGGATTTTGATGAAATCGATAAAGGTTATTTAGGTTCACTAAAGCATGTTTGGTATTGTATAGGAAGTATGTTGGATTAATCGTTCGTTTACAGGGGCAATCAAAACTATTACATTACATTATGGTATATGGGAGGAAAATCGTTTGCAGAGTATTTTAATGACATTATGCTATTTCAAATGTATTGGAACTGATATAAAACACTGAATTTCACGACAATCACATTAGAGCAGGGCATTCACAGCATTTTTTATTCATTTACAGAGACACACAAAAGAAATCGGTTACAGTACTGTACTGTCTTTGAATAATAATTGCTGGAGTGCACGGTTTAAAATTCGGTATGCGCTTTTAAATTTAATTAATTTTTTGCATCTTACTCGTTCTATATAAATTCCATACCTCAAATGCAGGGCTGCACAAAAGTATTCACGTACCGTTCTCCTTATGAGAGGAAATTGCTGAAGGTAAATTTTCAACTAAGTATAGTATCTCTTGAGTGAACTAAATTTTGGCTTGCATGTACCTAATAGATTCAAATCTATAAATCATATACAGGGCTGCTGAAAAAATTCGCATAATTTTCCGATTGTGGATGGGAACAGCTGAAATTGGGTTTTGAAATGTGTTATGCGTTTCCATAGGGTTGAATTAGACGTAATATTTTAATTTTTTTAAACAGTGCAGTTTTGTTACATTATTCTGAATGTGCTGAAAAGTGTTTCATAATCTATGCTTGACGCATGATTTTTTCTTACTTGTTTCCAATGCAAGCGATGCTCCCTCCCCCCCCCCCCCCCACACACACACACACAAAACAAAAAAAAAACATATTTTCTGATTAATAGATAGTAGAAAACAGCAATGTTTCATAACTATTTTATATTGTCTTTTTTGTAATACAGTGAAACCTCCCTGTGCGACCACCTTCATTAAGCGACCACCTCTCTGAACGACTATTTTTTCATGGAACGAAATTGATTCCCATAGGCTCAATACTAATTTCACCTCTATTCAGAGACCATTTCAGTTGAACTCGCTCCATGAGCGACCCATTTCTTTGAAGAAAATGAAATAAATTTCTTTTTTTCCTGGTCTCTTCCGGAGAGCGCATTATTCATCAAACTTCTAAACTAAGTTTAGATTTTTTATTTATTCCGGTAACTTTTAAGTGTTTAAACCGCTTTGTGCCTTTTTAGGCAATGAATTTAACTCTGATGACAAAGTAAGGATGACAGTCAATAGACTCCCCTGCCCTATTCTGTCAGGAAACTCTCAAATAAATAGATAAATTAATGAAATCATCCTCATCTGTCCCCGTCAAAAAAAAGAAAAAAAAATGCATTGACTGAACTTCGAAAGGACTTTGAAATAAAAGTTATAGAAGATAAAGCCGTAAAATCAAAGCAAACGTCAATGTATTCATTTTTTAAACTTTGCATTAATTAACTTATGTAATTAACTTCTGTTTTGATACTTAAATTTTCCTATTTTTTCCTAATGTGAAAAATAAATTTTAGTAACATTAATTGTTACCTTTCTTCAACAATTAAAAAGTAGGTTTAAACATGACCACGGAGCGACCCATTTTTCTTGGAACGGAACGTGGTCGCTTTAAGGGTGGGGGGGGGGGGGTACTGTATCTTTGAATGGCGTGATTCTCCTCCCCCCCCCCCTTTTTAATAACATATATCCTTTTAAAATTACAATCGTATTTACTTAACTCAAACTGCGATAATTCGAAATACTGGTTAAGCTGAACATAGGTTTATTGTTGTTTGAAAGCCCTATTTAAAACTATATATCACAATCTCGCTTGTTTCGCCAATTCGAACAACTTACAAAATAATAGTAATATGGTACCGGCCCCGCCGTAAATGATTGTTTTGTAGCCGGGTGTCATTTTTCGCTAATTTTAAGATAACTGCTGCACACAAAAATATGAAAATTGGATTAGAATTATAGAGACATGTTTGATAAACACGCTGAAGCAGACAGTTTTTAAATCGAAGAATTATTTCTAGAGATATTTATTTAAATTTGGTCAAAATCGTTCCCTTAAAAAAGTTTTATAGAAGCAAAATTTATACATAGGAATTTAAACATTTTTTCCAAGGATATAGTACATCAGAAGTTCGCAGCGTGCAGACTGCATTTATTATTATTTTTTTTAATTGAACTCATTTTTTGAGGGGGGGGTCTTCGATTTTCAATTAAAATTTTCAGCATTTCGAGGGATATTTTTTACATATTTTAGAAAGGTTATTATTTTAAATTGTTGCCAATTGTAAAAACAGCACAAAGAATAATATTTCCTTTCAATTAAAAATTTATTTACACGTGACTATTACAAACAGAAAAAAACCCTTTCAAATTACAATTAAATGATTACGTGTTAAAAGCTGGAAAATATTGAAAATTACGTCATAAAAATTGTTTTCACAATTTTTATGACGTAAAACTCTCTTTTTAAAAAAGAGAGAAAAACTATGAAATAAAGAATTATTTAATATGTACTATTAAGGACAGTAAATGGGAGAAATTACGTCCAATTTAAAATGAGCAAATAATAACATTGCCGAACAGTTTAAATTAAAAAATATATTTACACGAGACATTTATTTTATATTTCGAGATGATCTTTTTAACTATTGTTGCCAATTTTAAGACAGCGTAAATTATAATATTTCTTTTCTAACAATGAAAATATTTTTACGTGAATATTAAAAAGAGAAAGAAAACTTCGGTGAAGATTACGTGAGCTTTAAAATGATATATATTTAAAATGTCTTTATTTAAAACAATTTTCTTATAGCGTTGTTAAAAAATAACGAGGGATAAAGGCTCTTTCGACTTAATTCATTTTATATTAGCTCATTTTCAAATATTTAACAAATCTTATTTAATCAAATACAAAAATAGCTATTAATAGCAGCTGATTCGGCTATAAAATACCTCGGTAAAAGGGAAAGGAATGGAAACCCGTTTACAGTGAGATCGACACTTGTTTTCAATTATAATTCAAGCTTCGGTAATTCTTTTAAAGCCGACCGAATTAGCATGTTTTGAGAGTCTGAACGGGATTGGCGACTGTAGCTCGTTGGGGGCAGAACCCCCTATTGTTGAAATAAAATGTATGAATAAATTTACCAATTTAAATATACACTGAAACCTCTCTATGCAACCACCTCCATTAAGCGACCACCTCCCTGGACGACCATTTTTTCATGGAACGAAATTTATTCCCATAGGCTCAATACTAATTTTACCTCTATTCAGAGACCATCCCAGTTGAACTATCTCCGTGAGCAACCCATTTCTTTGAAGAAAAGGAAACAAATTCCTTTTTTACCTGGTCGTTTGAAGAAGGTTTCATTAGAAAAATAATTCCGGAGAGCGCATTATTTATGAAACTTCTAACCTAAGTTTAGATTTTTTATTATTATTATTATTCCGGAAACTTTGACGTGCTTAAACGCCTTTATGCCTTTTTAGCCAATGAATTTAACTCTGATGACAAATTAAGATTGACGGTCAATAAACTCCCCTGCCCTATTCTGTCAGGAAAGTCTCAAAGAAATAGATAAATTAATGAATTCGTCATTATTTGTTCCTGGTCCATAAAAATTGCATTTATTTACTAAACTTCGAAAGGACTTGGAAATAAAACTTATGAATGATAAAACCGTAAAATCGAAGCAAATGTCAATGTATTAATTTTTTAAACTCTGCAGTAATTAATTTATGTAATTAACTTTTGTTCTGATACTTAAATTTTCATATTTTTCCCTAATGTAAAAAATAAATTTTAGTGACATTAATTGTTACCTATTTTCAACAATTAAAATCTAGATTTAAACATGACCTCCATTAAGAGACCCTCTCTCGGGGCGACCCATTTTTATTGGAACGGAATGTGATCGCTTTAGGGAGGTTTTGCTGTATATATGTATATTCTAAGAATGCCATACAAAACCTTTAGAAAACATTCTGGTCAGAACAATTCTTTTTATCCTCCTCTTTAATCATCTACTGTAATCTTGTAGAAGAAGTCCGCAAATATTACTCCGAAATCATATAATAACTTCTCCACTCCCATTCAGTATAACTTATTTATTAAACGAAGCAAAACTGGCTTTCAAGAACAATTCTTTACTCCCTGAGTTGATGAAAAGAAGAGTTTGATAAGCCAGCTGGTTTTCCGGGATATTTCATATAAGCTCGGTGGATTACACGCGGTAAGATTTATGAAATGTAGAAGTACTGTTTTACTTCGGATATAGGTGATGACTTGTGCGATTTATACTGCTATAAAGGAAATAGCAATAGTCGTAATAAACTATTCATTTTTGACTAGTTGAACTATTCGTGACAACCTGTTGTATTTATGAGTCATTAAGGGACCGGGAAGCCCTATCTTTGCCATGTTAAATTCACCAACTTCATGTACCTTTTTCTCAGGAATGGTGAAAGATAGAGGTCTAGATTTTTTAGAGTAGTGAAAATAACATGATTTACGTATTTTAACAGACCATTTCCTTTCTAAGGGAAACTCATTATTAATTATTTATTGTAAGTCATTTTTAAATTAGCATTTTTGGTGAGATTTCACTGCCTAAAATAAATAATTCTCGACAAATCATTAAATACCTGTGTTAAAGTATACAATATAACATAAGTATTAAATAGAAATCTGAGTTCTTAAGTTTAATAGATATTAAAAAAAAAAATAACATATACAGGAAAAATCCAAGTTTTGAGAAAAAATCAATTAAAGATTTAAATGGCCATTAAGCTGTGAAGTACTGTTAGAAAGAATGAATAATTTCAACACTTATTTTTTTTTATATATAAACATGTGTAACACATCGTTGGAAAGATAAAAATTTAAACTATTTAATGATATAAAAAAGTAAAAATCGATTTTTTGTTGAATTTTGCTTTCCCGGTCCCCTTAAGGAGCGCATTAACTTTCATTTTCCTCCAAAAATAATTTTCCATACCTATTACAGTAGCCTCCCTCTTAACCGGCCTCCTCTTAACCGGAATTCCGCTTTAACCGGCCGACTTTTTCCCCCAACACCAGGCAAAATTCAGGGATGACGGCCTCGGGAATTCAGCTTACGCTTTCGAGTTGAAGTGCAATCCCGAGTGAAAGGAGGCAAAATTCAGAAATGAGAACGTTTGTTCTAAATGGATACGCGTTGAATTCAGGGTGTGACCCGGGGAAGGGACATCCCACCCCCAGGAACAATGAGATGTCACTCCGGAAGATTTGAGATTTTGTGTTTTTAATAGTCAAAAGCGCAACCCCCACCCTGGAACTCTATAATTTCTGATCTATTTGCAAACTGTTTTGTACAAAAATTTAAAAAGCTTGAGGGATGCGAACAGATCGCCGTAGAAGATGTATAAAAGTTGTTTGAGTCTGATAAAGATCTCAAGCATGAAACGTTATTTGACGAGGATATAATTAGGACTGTAACTGACGTTGTTCAATACGAAGACGATCCTTAGGATGATCCAGTTGAAGTTGACCCTGCTAAAATTCCTTATAGATAAAGGGTAAAAGCATTAGAGCTGGAGCTACGCTATGTTGAGCAGCGACTAACAGCTTCCTCGGTTAAACTTTATGATGCTAAAGAAATGGAGAGATTACGCGCAAATTATTCGCCATCTTGCCTTCAACAGAAGAAAGTCACTGATTTTTTTTTATGGTTGATTAACTTAAATATACATAATGTAGAATAATTTCATCTTCTTATAAAGTATGTGATATGATTTTCAACAATTTGATTTGTGTTAAATATTTTTTATTATTTGTTATCAGTGATAATTTTTCTGTCAATTCAGTTAAGTATAAATAGTATTCATTTCAGAAAATATGTACATTTTTAAAACTACGCAAATTGAAAAACTAAATGCATCGTACGGGTTTAATTAATTAAATTACGCAGATACTTATTTAATTTTTTTTACTTCTCCGCTTTAACCGGTTTTTCTCTTAACCGGCTAACCCTCGGTCCCGTTTAGGCCGGTTAAGCGGGAGGCTACTGTATAGCCTAATAAAAAGGGAAAAAAATTATTTATTTTTATAGAGGATTATATATAGATTTTATTTTTATATTATTTATAGAGGATACAAAATGCTGTAAAAATGCTACTTCATTTCAATCCGATTACTCTTATAATGCTGTTATCTATATATGCTGTTATTTCATAACTAAAGAATGCAATTCTAAAAATAATATACACGAATACACACACGCATATATATGGAAAAGGTTTAAAAATGGCGAAACAAATTCAGAGAATCTCAAAATATTAAAATATGTTAATATTTCCATAGTTGTGTTTTTGTCATGTTTTAATACGTTTTTTCAAACTCGCATGACGTTTCATATTCACCCGCTGATGTCCGTTATATTTCTAATATATATATATATATATATATATATATATTAGTTAGGTCAAACTATTTATTCCATTTTCAGTTTTAACCTGGAAATCTTGCTCTAGAAAACTTATCACGTAATATTCATTTTTTTTTTTCAATTCATCAAATTATTTATTTTATTTTTCAAGTGGAAATCTTGCAATAGAAGAGTAATTGTTGTGGTAAGAATTTTATTGTTTTATTTATTTATTTATTTATTTTTGTTGGCGACTGCTATAACGAAAAATGCTTATTTTTTCCTATCACTTTTCTATAAAAGCTGGTTTTATCAGAATCATGTTAAGGCGGCATTCAAAATTTTGAACCCTCCCCATTTCAACCCCCATTGGGCCGATTTTGCTCATTTGCAATCCCCACCGAGATATTTGCCATCTTAAAGATTTTGACGAGTTTGAAGACTATCCATGCATTATTGCGACTTTTATCGTGCGGACAAAATTTATTACGTACATATATATAAACGTTTTAGCTGGGGTGGTTTTGGGTTCCTAGGCTCCTATAATGAAAAGTTATGAAGGAAATTTTCAAAATTCGCACCATAGTTAACGACTGCAATAGGTAGTAATTCTTTACGAAATCTACCTAAAATGCCCCAAAAGACAATTTATTTTTATTAAAAAAATTTGCATTGTTACCAACACATATACAGGGTGTTCCAAAATTCGGCCAACAAGTTCAGAGGGGTGATTAGTAAGCATCAAGAGGATGAAAAATTACCCTAAATCATGGGAAAACACCGTATTTAATAAAGTAAAATAAAGTAACCGTGTAAAAATACAGGCTGTTTCATCCTAACTCAATTTGGGCTGATGGTTATAACTTTTAGAAAACTGAAGTATATTATAACAAAACATTTAACAGACTGTACTGTAGACCATGATCTTTAGCGAAAACATTTTATAAAATTATTGCATTTTTAAGATAATCATTTTTCTGGAAATCCAGGTTCGTAGATCCTTGAATAATTAAAGACAGGCACAAAATAAGAACTCTGCAAATTTGAAGACAGGATAAGTTTATTGAATATAGACATGAAATATGCAAATGCCAGAGAGGGGCCCTTTCAGTTAGCTGTTGACAGTACGATGTACAGAGAAGGAATGATTAATATCAAATATTGTTGCCCATGTGTCGAGCCAAAACCTTGGTACCATTATAACCCTAAAGATATATCACTTAATGGAACTTTTCTCTCTATTCTAAAAAAAAGTAACTACCGCTGCCGCCGCCGTCGCCGCCGGTTTTGAATTTTTTGTGTCCGGAGGCTCTTCGTTAATATTAAGAAAAATAATGCATACAAAAATATGAAAATCGGTAGTATTATACAGAAATGTTTGATAAACACGCTGATGCAGACAGTTTTCAAATCGAAGAATTATTTTAAGAGACAATGCTAAAGTTGGAGAAAATCGTTCCACTAAAAAGTTTTATAGGAGCAAAAACTACACATGGAAATTTAAACATTTTTAGATCATTTTATACGTTATAATTTCTCGGTGTGCAGACTGCATTTATTTTTTTAATTTGACTCATTTTTTGAGGTTTTATTTCTATTTTAAATTCACATTTTCAGCATTTCGAGAGATATTTTTTACTTATTTTAGAAAATTGTACTAATTGAACCTGTTGCCAACTGTATAAACAGCGCAAACAATAATGTTTGCTTAAAAAAAAAAAAAAAAAAAAAAAAAAAAAAATTACTTATACGTGTAAATAAATTAAAAATTTATTTACACGTGACTATTATAAACAGAAAAAAAACATTTGGAATTAGAATTAAATAATTATGTACAAAAAGCAGGAACTTATTAAAAATTACGTCATAAAAACTATATTTACATGTGAATTTTAAGAGAGAAAATAAATTGTAAAATAATAAGTTCATTAACATGCGTTAGAAGTCTTAAATAGGAGAAATTACGTCATATTTACGTCACATTATAGTTATTACATAAAATGAACACAAAATAATATTGCAAAACAGTTTAAAATTAGAAATTGCGCTAGACATTTATTTGATATTTTGAGAGTATATTTTTCAACTATTTTTGTTAGGAAAGCGCAAATAATATTTAATTTCTAACAAAAGTATTTTCACGTGAATATTAAAAAGAGAAAGAATAGTTTGGTCAAAATTACGTCAGTTTAAAAACGATTAATTTAAAATGTCTTATTTAAAAGAACTTTCTTTTCGCTTTGTTAAAAAATACCGGGAGACAAAGACTCTGTTTACTTAATTCCTTTTATATTAGCTTGTTTTGAAATGTTTAACTTATTTTACTTAATTAAAGACGAAAACAGCAATTGTATCTTTGGTACTACTTTGTTATCCCGTCGACCAAATATCTATCATTCGCCAAACTATAAGATTAAATGCCAATAATGGTTGATCGTAAATGTTAACTTGACTTTAGTTGAAGCAACGTGACACGTTGTGTCACGTAACAAAGCGTAGACACGTGTAACTTGAAGCAAGTTACACGTGTCTACGTCATCAAGTTATTTTTATTTCGACGTTTTATTTGTATTTTTATTAATGTTGCACAAATTTATTTGTTCTTTCGTTATTTAAAATAAAAATTATGTCAATTTGTATAATTTGGCGAGTGGTTTGACGATTTATATAATTTGGCGAAATTGGTCGACGGGATAATCAAGTAGTACCGCAGCGGATTTGGCCTTAAAATTCTCCAATCAAAGAGAAATGAATAGAAATCCCTTTATAGGGAGATCGCTACTGTTTTTTAAATTATAATTCAATCTTTCGAAATCTTTTTAAAGCCGATCAAATTAGTGCACTTTTAGAGTCTGCGGTGTCTGAACGGGGGTTGACGAGCGTAGCTCGTAGGGGGCAGAGCCCCCTAGTGAATTAAAAAGCAGCCAAAAGACCGTTGACTGGCGTTTTAACATTTCAACGTACAAATACGAATGCCAAAGCTAGATGATGGGAATACAACTTTTTATCCTCTATTTCTTTATTACCTTTCTTTACTAAAAAATGTTTTCTCGTCGATATCTCCTTAACCTTAGAAAAAGGTTACTTATTTATTTTATTAAGAAATACTTCAGATGCAAAAACACTGCTAAGACACACTCTTAAAAATAAGAACTGCTGGCTTGACGAACACTTGTTTATTTAACAGGACAAACAACACACACACAACGATTATTATAACATTGACTTTTAGATATTTTAACTATTTCACAAAGACATTAAGATGCCGATGTTATCAAAGAACAATCAGGGCGACCCACCACTGATTTTCACGCCATCTTCTCACTACACGATCTCCGCGGCGACTGCTCGCTGTTCCAGTTCGAACAGTTCTGCCTTGGCGAGAGTTCACTGTTTGGCGACCGCCAATATTCGTGCTTCGCAAATATTAAAGTTAATGTGAGTCTTATAATGGGAAATATGCATTGAGAATCCACAATCCAGATACTGGGCGCCGATTTTAATATAAACAGAGTATATATTTGCGGCCGAAAAGGCATTTGTATTGACTATGAAACTGAAAATTAACACTGAGTGTATAAATAACTGCTACAACTGGAGCATATGGTCAAAGAATATCTTTTTTTATATATTTGTTAACCGAAGGAAAATAGGCCCGAACAGTTAATGATTTTAGGATGAGAAAAAGATTTGTTTTTGATTTATTTTATTAACGGCTTTGGCTGAACTTGGGAAAGTTAAGTAACTGAAAAATAAAGCGCAAGAGAAGAAGAAATAGATATATTCTTTTTAGAAAGAAGAGGAAGTTTTGATTCAGTTTATAATTATGAAAGGAGAAATTAAATTTTAAAATGGGGAATTCAATTTTACAAAGGCGATAAATAATGATATGTGATGATATATTATTTTCAACATCATACAGACATTCTCACCTTTGATGTAAATGTGATAACACCATACAAAAGTGGTAGAAGTTTGCATTAAACGCGCCAGCAGTAGGCACTGGACGCCCCACATTTTGGGCTGTGACGATCAAGTTCACACGGTATCATCGATTGCTTGAACAACCTGTTTTTCCAGATCTTTTCGTGATGTTATCCCATTTCGCTCAAAACAAGGTCCATATCTCAGAGTAAAGATAAGAAGTAGAGGCCGAATCCCATTGTTATTTCGGTCAGAACTTGAGGCACACATGTTTCCCGCTTTCATCGCCAAAAGGTTGTCTTTTATGGCGGTGATCACCTTATTGGCAACTGTCGGATTTGATTTATGCGAGAGAAACGCCGATGCAAGAAAGTTTCAGCGGGAACCAGAGGAGAAAAACCGGTTTGGCGCGTTTTCTCTGCCCACCATCACGTGACGGTGGGTAGCGATCCCGGCGTCAAGAAAGGGTTGCTATTTCTGAGTCCAGTTATATGAGAAGTCTATGGTCCATATCGTTGCATTTTCATTGCAATATTTTTATTTTTCTCGAAATTATGACGGCAACCCAAGCTGTGTTAGGGTAAAATACCCTGTATTTGTGAGTAAATAAGTGGCTTGAGACACCATCTTCTATGCCAATTTTTCATCGTTCATCCTCTCGATGCCTACTATCACCCCCTCTGAATTTGTCTTTAGAATTTTGGAACACCCTGTATTTACTGCCTCCAGGCAGTAATAGTTGATGTTGGCAGGAAACATAAAAAAATTAATGTCTTAAGTAATTTTAAGGCATTTAGGTGCCTTCTTTTATACATAAATCTGTGTTTGGTTATATTTCAGTAAGGCATTCATTTGAAATGGGTGAGTAGATAAGCATTGATTTTTGGCTCCCAAATAGGGTATAGATATATTAAAAAAACAAAAAAAATTAGAAATATAACTTTGGGTGTGTATTTACTGCTTCTCTGATTGATTTTTGTTTCGGATTGTTTAAATGTCTTATATAAGATCAGAATCTTAAGTTTATTTAGCAAATTTTAATGTATTTCAATTATATCAATCTGAATTTTTATTTTCTTCTATCTTTACAAGAAGAAAGTATTGGATTCATGGAAATTTTCAACTTCCGTTTTTCGTCAGATTTACACATTTTAGGGGTCAGAGAAGGGGTCTCTCAACAAGCATTTAAGAGGGATTGAGAAATAGAAAGTGACTGTTTCAAAAAGCGCAAAATTATCATTATACACAGGTGTCATCTTAACCGACTCATTGTTATAGACAGGTTTAATATACCAGATGATTCAAAAGTCGGGTGCGAAAGTAAAACCCGATAAAAAAAAGATCTATGGGTCGGAGAGACATGCAGTTTGCAGATAAAGATTCAGCGTGTTATGGGATTTTGTATGGCACTAACAAAAAATTAGTTCAAAATCTCGATAATAGAGGGCGCTATTACAGATAGTTCCGTGGAATAATTCCATATTTCTCACACGACACAAGGTTTGGATACAAAAAATTGTACATGCTGCATTCTCTAATGTTTTTGTATTCAAATCTTGCGTTGCGTAAGCAATACGGAATTACTCCATGCAATTATTTGTAATGGCGCCCTCTATTATCGAGATTTTGAACTAATTTTTTTTTGTTGGTGCCATACAAAATCCTGTACCATGCTCAATCTTTATCTGCAAACCGCATGTCTCTCCAATCCATACATTTTTTTTTTTATATTATCGCGTTTTAATTTCGCACCCGATTTTTGAATCACCCGGTATATCAAATAATCGGTTAATCTTGCTTGATATTTCATTGTAGCTTATTTTTAACTGAGTTTTTAAATTTTCAATTTACTTCTCTTCATACAAAAATTTATACCTGCATTTGCGCTTTTCCTCTGGATTATTTTCTATTGGTTTTTCAATTCCTATTCAAGTTACTGATGTTGTACCATTATGGCTCTATTTATTCATCCAAAATCTCATTACATATGTTTACTCCCATATTTTATTTTATATTCTTACTCAATTTGCTTATTACCATTCTACATTTATTTTCACATTTCTGTACACACAAGAAATTTCACTTCTTATACACATAGACCAGACGGTAGCTGCACAAACCATCACATCATCGAGTTCCCGGATGAAATTCCAGGGTTAGTTATAACTTGATTAGCATATTAAAATACAACTGGTCTGTCAAGTCGTATCTTTGTGGAAACCGCCTGCATACCTAATTTTGGTTAGTGTTGTAGTCGTAAAAAAAACCATAGGATATACGTTAGAGGTAGAGGGTATAGCTAAAGTCATTAATGTCATGGCTAGATCATACGCTATAGCTTTATTTGCAAAACACAGGGTATACGGAGCTTCTGTAAAAAATCCAGAAAGTATACGGGTTATACTTCCGTATACCCTCCACTACACCCCTGATTTTAGTGGATGATCAGTAGGTTTATTATCATTGTATTTTCCTGCACCCAAAGGTCAGAAAACATGCAGGACTGGGTGCAGAAAAACACAATGCGAAACGTACCAATCAACGACTAAAATCAGGTCTGCAGGTGGTTTCCACCAAGACATGATTTGGCTGAGCAGTTGTATTATAATATGCTAATTAAGTACTATCTAATCTTGCAATTTCAGCCGTGAACTCGATGGGGTGATGGTTTGTGTAAGCGCCACCCGCACTAAGATGTATATATAAAGACTTTTACAAAAATGCTTTTATTTTTTTTTAAACTGTACAAAATAACTTATGGTAAATTACATTGAAACTCTTGTGTCATACTGTAGTACAATTGAAAAAGCACTCCATTTGGCATACTCCGTTATAAAAGCGTTAAAGAGTTATTAGATTTAATTTGTCATTTTAAAGAAAACTTTTAAATGAATTAATGAATCGTGATGCGTGAAATACAGCTCTATTTTGTCCTTGAATTATCTTTCAGCTTACGCGCTTCACTTTTTTGAAGCCATAGAAAAGCAGGGAAATTCTACAGAAAAAGATAATTTGGTATTACTTGTCCTATGTGTTTAACTTCTTAGATACCCTGTAATATATAGGTAAATGGTATACAAAATGTAAGTATTGGCCTTGCATTATATAGATAAGATAAACAATTGGTTCTTTGTGTTAAAATAGAATAACAATTTTAAATGGCTAGATTAATTGTTTATGAAATATTATTTTATTTCCCGCTAATTTAACAAATTTAAGCTAGTGGGAAATGGAAATATTTATATAGATGAAAAACACATATGAACACATTTAATAAACACATATTTGTTTATTAAAGCACACAACTCTACATTCGTAAAACTGAAAATCTATTAAAATTTCATTTCTTTAATTTTGTACTGGAGCATTGACCGAAATTTTCAGGCTCGCCATTAATTCTATGTAAAAGACAGTGGCGTGGCGTCCGGTCATCGCTGGATGCGGCGATGACCAAGCAATATTTTAAAACTCTTAATAAGCTTTTAAAACTCTACGATCCAGTTTTAGCAGAACATTTGGAGTTCATGTATAAGTGAAGGTAAGATTTAAAGTTTCTTTTTTGAACATTCAACCATTGAATTTTAGAGTTAATAATTTTTCACCACAAACTTAAATAATTGCGATGACCACCGAAAATTTTCACGCCACGCCACTGGTAAAAGATGACATAGATAAAGAAATAAAGAACTCTTATTTCTTATGATAAACAAAATAAATACGTCATCATAATCCCCTGGCATTCTAACAAACAAGGTACAGATAAAGTTAAAAAATGCTATAAAAAGTGATAGAAAATCTTTATTAAGATTGACGATCGTTTCGTTGCACAAACGGCAACATTTTCAAAATCATTCAACGATAGAAAATATTTTCACATAATTTAAAAACAATATTAATTAATTTTCAAAATTAATTTTCAAAACAATAACATGGTAAACAATTGTTTACCATGTTATTGTTTTGAATATTAATCCACGCTCACCAATAGCTAATCTAATCTTTTAAATTAATTTTATGTTTACAATGTTTTTCATTATGCATCATGTCGCGTGACATTGTTTACTATGTTTATTGTTTTTAAATTATGTGAAAATATTTTCTATCGTTGAATGATTTTGAAAATGTTGCCGTTTGTGCAACGAAACGATCGTCAATTTTAATAAAGATTTTCTATCACTTTTTATAGCATTTTTTAACTTTATCTGTTTATAAGTGATTATTATACATGTGTTTAGAACAAGGTACATTTAAGAATCTTATCTAAACCAAATTACTCAGACGTAACACTGTCAAGCAGTATGAAATGTGAACTTAATTTGTTTAAATAAAAGAAAAAGTCATGAAAAAATGGTTGTGTCACATGTGTTTGCATCAAATAAATCTAAACTAGGAATGACAAACCCTCTCAGCATGATAGCTAAGACCACACGGTTGCCACCGGAGAAAAAAAAAGTGCAAGAAAAATTTTCGCAGACGATAAGAAGTTACAGATAAAAGAAAAACTTCCAACCCAAAGGTTTTAAAGTTTTATTGCAAAAGGAGAACCTGAAATGCAAATATTCTGTGCATGTACTTTATGTAATAGCTTTTATGAGTAAAATCATTAATTTTTGTGATAAACCAAATAAATATGCCATAATCTCCAAGTATTCAAGAAAACATGGCATAATTAAGATCCTTATACAACCAAACTACTTGGAGAGACAAAGCCAAGTAGTATGAAATGTGAACATAATTTCAGTAAAGAAAAGTCACAAAAAAGTGAGGGTGTCATATGCGTTTGTACCAAATAAATCTAAATTCGGAATAACAAACCTTCTCAGCATGATTATTTAGACCACAAGTTTCCACCAAACAAACTAACAAAAAATGTGCAGGAAAAAATTTCGCAGGCGAAAAGAAGTTACAACCCAAATAAGCACAAGTTTTTAAAGTTTTGTTGCAAAAGTAGAACATGAACTGTAAATATTCTGTGCATGTATTTTATGTAACATCAGATAGAGTTAAAGGAATAAAATATTTTATTTCTTGTGATAAGTAAAATAAATCTGGTATAATCTCCATGTATTAAAAGAAAAATGTCATATTTAAGAATCTTATCTAAACCAATGAAATTTTTTATCAAACATTTTAGTTAAAACAGGTAATAAAACTATGAATTCAAGTAAATTTTTTTTATAGAATTTTATTTAAATTTACAAATTTAAGCAATACTTAGTCAAATTTTAATAAAGAAAATGCGTTTATGCCAAACCTTCTGTAACGAAAATCTATTCAATATATTTCACTTTTTTTTAGCAATATATTAGCAAACCACTTACCTGTATTATGAAGCAAAAGCTGTATTATTTACCAAATTTTGTATACAAAACATGATTTTTGAAAAAAAAAAAGTGTATATTATAATAAAAATAGCTCTTAAATTAATATATCCCCACAAAAAGTTTTCGGTAAAAAAAAAAAAAAAAAAAAAAAAAAAAAGCGCCAAGTTCTTCTTAATGTTTCGGCCAGAAAAAGTAGTGATATCTGAAGTTCGCACAAGTTAAAAGCCAAACATCCCAAATCTTTCATTGAAAATGGCTTCCTGCGACTTGGCCGTTAATGCCTTCTACAGCATTTCAAAATGAATTATTGGAAATTACGCATTTATGAATTATTTAAATATTAAAAGTAATATTAGAATGCAAAGAGGCAAATTCAGATCAAGACATTATAAGTAAAAGATTTCTGATAACTACCATTCAGTTTCAACAAACATTAGTTTTGATTACAAATCATTTAGTCCACTTGTGGTTTAATTGCCATTTTGTACGGTCTAAAGCTAAAGTCATTACGTAAAACCCAAGAAATAAAACAAAATTTACTTACTTCAAATCTCACAATATGTTACATTATATTTTATTGCATAATATTGAAATCTTGTGTATTGACGAAAGAGATTTTTTTCGTTTGAACATTTATTATAGTTTGTTTGCATAGATTAAGAGGTATTCGATTTATAAACTGTTAAAAGCTGATACTAATTATGTTTTAGCAATTAGGGATATTATCTCCTGAATACATGTATTTTGTTATTTTTAACTTCTAAGCATTTAAATAAACTGAAGTTGTTTAAATGCTTTTTTCAAATGTGTATTTTATTTCTGTACTCTGTGCCACAAAATGCCTAAAATAATAAAAAAATGTAGTTGGCATGTAACTCATTTGTACATATTTTAAAATTTGAAAAACTCTCTTGTAGGCATAAACGGCCAAGTCGCAGAAGCCATTTTCAATGAAAGATTTGGGATGTTTGGCTTTTAACTGGTGCGAACTTCAGATATCACTACTTTTTCTGGCCGAAACATTAAGGAGAACTTTGCGCTTTTTTTTTTTTTTTTTTTTTTTTTTTTTTTTTTTTTACCGAAAACTTTTTGTTGGGATATCACTACTTTTTGTATGTTTTTTCAAGTTTGTTATTCTAAGCTATATTAATATGAAAAAACTTAAATTTAGGTACTTTTATGTCAGGCGGGAGCAAATCTCTTCACTAGCCTTTTGTTTTTTCGCCAATAGCAGTTTTCATTTTTCACATGTGTAAATTAGAAACAATGCTTTGATTTTCAAACAAAATATTTTGGTTTATGTTATTATTTCTTATTTAATTATTTATTTATTTCTATGTTAAATATTCTATTGAATAAAATTGGGGAAATGCATCTATTTTAAATGAGATGACTGAAAAGTATATATCTTTAAATGAAATGAATGCAATATGAACAATGGAGTTGGGAACAGTATTTGGCGATTTGCCACTTGCGCTCGGCTAACATAAAAATACCTAAATTTATTTTATTGAGCTTTACAAATTTATACTTTATTTCTTTTTATATTAAAGTACTAGCCGCCTCTAGCAAGCAGTATTTACCGTATTAATTCCATGTTAAACGTCGCATCATGTTACTGTTATTCATAATTTAATTTACTTGCCCATTCTTTCGCCAAGACGGAAGCTTTTGATAGAGAAATCAAGAACTCTTTACGATCATGGAAGCCCATCATATATTTTGTGTTGTTATGTATTTCATCTTTCGTGACAAATATCTCTTAACTCACTTATGCATGTTTCCTTAGCAGTTACGATTCGTTCTCTAATGCGGAAATTTTTAATCCTATTAAGTAATCTTTTCTAATTGGGCTCACTGCCAATTGTAGTATTTTAACTGATACGACTGGGTACAAGTGAAATGGTTCTTATGAAATCCTTTGACAATATCTGCATTTGCATTAAACCATATTGATGCTAATATCTTTTTGTTTCACGTCAACCTTTTCAAAAGACTCGATTACGGAAGAATAGAAGGTCTACCGGCTCACTGCCATGATCCATTTGAAAATCTATCATTCTTCTCATCTGATCGTGTTGAAGAATTAGTCAATGTGCCATGGTTTTAAGATTTTAGCTAATTTTATTCGAAACCTGAAAACTAAAATGCGAGAAACCGGATTATAGAAGATTCATTCTAACGAACATATCGATTAACAGGTTACATATTATAGAATTATAATAATCATAAGGAGAACTGGCAGTTTCAATGCTTTAATAGTTTCCGTAAATTCTTTTTATATAATACAGAAGTTTTAGCGGTGTTAAGATTAACAACATAGTCACAGTAAGTATAATAACAGTACAATATAATAACAATAGCAGAGGTTTTGGGCAGTGACGAAACTATTAGCACTTTGGAAATATTAGTACATTATATCATTTAACTATTCAGATTATATGCGGAAAAATAAAAATAGATGGCTCGCATTAATAATTAACTCATTGAAAAATAGCCACTAGCGTCAAATATTCGCCAAGCTTGGCGACATTTAGCAAGGTTTCGCCAAATTTGGTAATATGTCAATTATCAAATTTGGCGACAAAAAAATGTTTTGTTTATTCTGACGTCATAATGATGCATATGTATTATGTATTATACACATACCTATAATATGTATGATGCAAATGTATTACGTATTATATGCATATGTATAATATGTATGATGCATACGCATAAGTTCATTAACATCACTAAAACGCACTTAAAGGATTAGTGTTCCATAAATAGTAGGGATATTTGCCAGATTGACAAAATTCCGACATTTATAATAGACCGGGAGGCGTCTGCACTCACCATCACCTCGTCGAGTTTACAGCTGAACTTTTAGGATTAGTTAAAACTAAATTAGCATAGTTAAATGCAGCTGTTCTGTTAAGTCGCATCTTGGTAGAAACCACCTGAAGACCTAATTTTAGTGGTTAACTGATAGGTTTACTATTGTATTTTCCTGCATTCAAAAATCGGAAACATGGAGGAATGGTTGCAGGAAAACACAATGGAAAATCCACCAATTAACCCATAAAATTGGGTCTGTAGGTGGTTTGCACAAAGATATGACTTGGCAGACCAGTTACATTTCAATACGCTAATCGATATTTAACTAATTCTAAAATTTCAGCCGTCAACTCGATGAGGTGATGATTTGTGCAGACGCCTCCCGGTCTTTAATAAAATTTGAGTACTTCTTAGTTATCCCGTCGACCAAATTACTGTCGCCAAATTAAAAGATTAAATGCCAATAATGGTTTGCCATTAATTAATTAATTGTAAGATTAAATGCCAATAATGGCCAATAAAACCATTAATTCGCCTTTTTATTTGTATTTTTATTAACGTTTTACTAATTTATTTGTTCTTTCGTTATTTAAAATAAAAATTATGTCAATGTGTATAATTTGGCGATTTATATAATTTGGCGAAATTGGTTGACGGTACAACTAAGAAGTACCAACATTTGTTTTAAGGAAGTAAAAGATAGAATGATGGACTGATAAACTGAAAGATTTGCCTTATTAAGATTTTTGTAAAAGCATATAAAAATTCATTCAGCTTGAAATCATGTAACACCTTTATAACTCAGGCTAATTTTCTGTAATCGGGTTTTGGCGACCAACATATCTTATCTATAACTATAATCTTTCTTTTACAGGTTTAAAATTAACAATAAATTAACAGTAAGTAGGCTAATAATCAGGGTTCGTTGATATATATCGATGGATATATATCATGATATATATCCGAAATTTATTTTTAAAATATCAAGATTTTTGATATTTTCGATATTTTCAAATTCTTGATATTTATTTTCAAAATATCAAGATGTTTGATATTTTGTATATTTTATGTTTATTTTCAAAATATCACTGAGCAAGATATTTTTTATATTTTCTACATTCAAAGCAAGTATAAATAAAATGTCTACCTGTTATTGACTGCATCATTCTGTAGGTGTAGATAATGAACTTTTGCCTCTGGCAATGACTTTTTAAGGAAAAGAAAAGAAATCTTTTCCAAACTTTATGTTTGAAACTTTTATTTTTAAATGTAGAACTAATAATTATGTGAGACAGTTAATTCAGAACAGCCATTGAAAGATAAAATGTAATTTAAATAATCGTTTATATACAGCCTGGGTTCGTTGATATATATCAGTGGATATATATTATGATATATAACCGATATTTATTTTCAAAATATCAAGATTTTTGATATTTATTTTCAAAATATGAAGTTGTGCAAGATATTTTTGATATTTTCAGTCGTAGTTTGCAATATTTCAGTGTAAATTAAACAAATTTTCAAAAGTTATTGACTGTGTGAATCTGATAAAGAACTTTTGTCTCTTTTGGATGTGACTTTTTTAGCCAAAAAAGAAAACAAATATATTTTTCAAGCTTTGGATTTGAAGCTTTTATTTTTAAATGTTGAACTAACAGTTATGTGGGACATAATTAATTCAGAACAACCATTGAAAGATAAACTGACTAATTTAAATAAGCAGTTATATTAAAAATTATACATAAAATAAGCTTCATTAGAAAATAATCTTTTCTCAAGTTTTGGTTCAGTTGAATTTAAACTACAACATGTTAGAAAATACGAAATAAGACATTTTATACTTACATTTATGTTAAAATTTTTCAATTTAAAAAACTTTTTGTATCTGTTTTAAAAGTACCTGATTTTTTTTATACTTGATCTTGATACTGAATCATATACTTAATTTTCTTATAAGTGTATAAAGCGAATTGTTATTGTTTTCAATTAGTTCATCTTCAATTTTGTTCTAAGTAAAAAAAAAAAAAAAAAAAAAAAAAAAAAAACCAGAAAAAAAAAAATGCATTTTTAGAATATTGTTTGATTAAGTTTTCATGTTAAGTGCAATATATTTTAGTTTCTAATCTATATTATGCTCGAAAACATTTATTATCAGCGGTAAGTTGACTGCTTCGAAAATATCGGATATATATCGAAAATATCGGATATATATCAAAATATCGGATATTTTTGATATTTTCGAAAATATCATATTTACGAACCCTGCTAATAATACAATATAATAACATTAGCAGCGGACTTCGGACGCCGCATCTGTCGCACATCGTTAAAGACAGTTTATTAGTTACACATTTCATTTAATTAAAAGGAGAATTTTAAACTTTCATATGGAATTAGGATATTTTTCCACTATAGGGACCTTGGCATTTTTTAAAAATCTTGGCGCAATTCGGACTTCAAACTGAGATATCTTCGGTACCATGTCAAACTATCCAATGTGAAAACAATGGTCTACTTTTTAAAAATTCAGATTTCTTGATTGACACCACTTTTTTGGTATAGTAAAATTCGCCTTATTTAACCCTATTTAATGACCATATTAATAAAGGCGGAAACAAGGGGAATTTTACCATTTCAGAAAAGTGGTGCCAATCAAGAAATGTGAGTTTTAAAAAAGTAGCCCACTATTTTCACATTGGATAGTTTGACATGGTACCGACGATATGTTCCAAATGATATAAACAACTATAAAAATAAACCTGATGAACTTTTATGTTATTTATTTATATTATGTATTTATATACATATAAACATTTTATTTATACATGTATAAAATATTATTTTTTATATACACTAGGATGCTCTGCCCCCTACGAGCTACGCTCGTCAACCCCCGTTCAGACACCGCAGACTCTAACAGCACGCTAATTTGACCGCCTTTAAAAAGATTTCGGAAGATTGAATTATAATTTGAATCTGACAATTATAATCTGACGTAATTTTCACCAAACTTTTCTTGCTCTTTTTAATATTCACGTCAAAATACTTTTGTTAGAAATGAAATATTATGATCATCTTAAAATGTCAAGTAAATGTCTCGCGCAATTTTTAAATTAAAACTGTTTTGCAATATTATTTTTTGTTCATTTTACGTAATAAGTGTAATATGACGTAAATTCTCCTATTTAGGACTTCTAACGCATGTTACTGAATTTATTATTTTACAATATTCTTTCTCATTTAAAATTCACGTGTAACTATAGTTTTTATGACGTAATTTTCAATGAGTTCCTGCTTTTTATATTTTTTGTTTATAATAGTCACGTGTAAAATAAATTTTTTATTTGAAGCAAACATTACTGTTTGCGCTGTTTATACAGTTTAAATTAATACAATTTTCTAAAATTTGTAAAAAATATCTCTCGGAATGCTGAAAATTTGAATTTAAAATAGAAATAAAACCTCGAAAAATTATTCAAATTAAAAAACTAACTGCAATCTGCACACCGGGAAATTCTGACGCATAAAATGATCTAAAAATGATTAATTTCCTATGTACAGTTTTTGCTCCTATAAAACTTTTTTAATGGAACGATTTTGTCCAACTTTGGCATTAAATATCTCTTAAAATAATTCTTCGATTTGAAAACTGTCTGCATCAGCGTGTTTATCAAACATTTCTCTATAATACTACCGATTTTCATATTTTTGTATGCAACAGTTTTTTTAATATTAACGAAGAAAGACCTCCGGTCACAAAAAATTCAACACCGGCGGCGGCGGCGGCGGTGACAGCGGTAGTTACTTTTTTTTAGAATAGAGAGAAATTATTTATGTTGGTATATAAAAATAAATAAACGGGTTCTTTACATTAAATAAATTAAATACATATGGAAAAATTGCTTGTGTATATGACACAGTAAATAGGTTGCCAGAAAATACGTTATTATCAAATTTCTTTTCTCGTCAAGGCTATTATCTGTATTTCGCCAAGTCTACTATATCGGAAACGTACCGAATTGCGGTTACATTTTGTTAAATGTTTTATTGTTTCAATATCGTAAATATGTCATAACCTATACAGATTAAAATTTTTAGGTATATTCATTTTTTCTATTCATTTTTTTCTATCTATTTTCTTTTCATTTTCATCTTTGGAAAAGCATATATATAAAATGTTATTCTGCTTGAAATCACGTGACCCCCTTCAAAACTCTGCAATCGAGTTTTTGGCGACCAACATTGGCACAATTGAATGTGTTAAGGAACTGTTTACGGCCAAATGAACACCCCTGTTTGATGGGTTTAGAGGCGGAAATTATGTGTTTTCAGATTTTTCTGGTTAATTGTGCTACAAACCCGACCTACTTGTGAAATTTCATGATTCTACGACTTTTAGAAGTACCTTAGTTATTTGATGATGCGAAGTGAGTCGGTGACAAAAAAGCGCTTTTTAGGAATTTAATATTTCGAAAACTTCTAAATATAGAAACATGAAATCGTGGAACCTTAGTTCAGTTTGACCATACAAACATGTGTATAAAAGAAAAATTTCTATATCTCTCCCTAAAACGACGTTATGAGGGGGTGAAAAGTATGCCGAAATGGTTCAGGAAAAGGTAGCTTACGGCTTGTGCGAACTTGGTGGACGCACTGCTGTGCTCCCAGATTATAAAGTTACAAGCTATATTTTGCTTCATAACATACCAACAGACGAGCAGAACCTTGTCACAAAATTTTATTTCAATATCGTAAAAACTTTTTAAGAAATGATGTTTCTCGTAAACGTACACAGTGAAAAACGCAGTTTTCCAGAAAACACAAATTAAGATATTGATACAGCACACAAAATTATGTATAAAATTTGCAACTTTATACTTTAAAATCCATACTATGTGTAGATGTTTGTGTATTTGTGTATATATTATATATTTGTGTATTAAAATCTATTGTTTATCTTTCTGTGGCTCTTTAAACAATCACTTCCGGTTTCAGAAAGTTCATTTCTGGTTTATATTTTGGGCTATAACTTTCCTTCTAATTAGCGCTGAACCAAAAGTAAGGCATTTTTGGAATCCTAGTGTTTGAACTTTAATTTAAAATAATTTTTAAAAAACCGAAATTTTTCGCAAAAACAGCGATTTGAGACACATACCTTAATTTGTTTAAATAAAAAAATGTCATGAAAAAGTGAGGGTGTCACATGCGTTTGTACCAAATAAATCTAAACTAGGAGTGATGAACCCTCTCAGCATGATTGTTAAGACACACGGTTGCCAGCAAAGTAAAAAAAAAAATGTGTAAGGAAAAAAAAGTGACGTATAAAAGAAAAACTTCTCCCCAACCCAAATATCCACTAATATTCTCTTGGTAGTTTTTAAAGTTATATTGCAAAAAGAGTACCTGAAATGTAACTATTCTGCGCTTGTATTTTATGTAATATCTGACATAGATTAAGGAACAAAATCTTATATTTCTTGTGATAAGCAAAGTAAAAATGCCATAGTCAGCATTTATTCAAGAAAACATGACATATTTAAGAATCTTATCTAAAACAAACTACTTGGACATACACAGTGAGGCAGAATGAAATGTGAACTTAATTCGCTTAAAAAAAAAATGAAAAAGTGAGGGTGTTACATACGTTTGTACCAAATAAATCTTAACTAGGAATGACAAACACAGAATGACCTCAGAATGATTGTTAAGACCACACGGTTACCAGCAGAAAAAAAAAAAAGTTTTGCAGGCGAAAAGAAGTTATAGTTAAAAGGTCTACCGAAATATGCGCTAATATTTTCTTGCTAGTTGAGTTTTATTGCAAAAAGATAATCTGAAATGTAAATACTCTGCCCATAATAATTGACATAGATAAAGGAACAAAAACTCTATCTTGTAATCTATCTAATATATAAAATTGAAAATTTGTCTGTCTGTCTGTAATTCTACACAGTTTGGAAGCCAGAATTGTAAAATGTTACGTACATGTGTATTAAAACACGGCCGAGGCAACTAAAGTAATCCGGAATCGAAATAACTTATAGTTAATTTTTAATTAATAAAAAACCATCCATTTAACAACAATTTCCTATCAAATATAAACATTTTTCTTTATAACAGTTGCCAACAATTAAAATCCACTATAAAATTCTTACTACAACAATTACTTTTCTTACTGCAAGATTTTCACGTCAAAATGAAATAAATAATTTACTGAATTTAAAAAAAGGTGAATATTACGTCATAACTTTTCCATTGCAAGATTTTCACGTGAAAAATGAAAATGAAATATTGACGAATAAAAAAAGGAATATTACGTCATATTGGAAATATAAAGGACGTGGTGAATATAGTATAACATCATATGAGTGTGAAAAAACGTATTGAAGCATGATAAAAATCCTATTATGGAAATGTTGGCGTATTTTAACATTATTGCTCCAATAATGAATTGAAATAAATTCATTTATAGCCGTATTCTTTTGCATCTGTTATATAAATTTATATATTTGTATATTGTGTTTTCATTAGATTCAAGTGTGCAACATTTCGACTGTTTTTTTTTTGTTTGTTTGTTTGTTTTATGCTGTATGTTAAATTTTGAAATTGATTATTCAAAACAAACATTCTTCAAATCCCGGGCATCGCCGGACACTTTAGTTAGTAAACAAAATAAATATGCCATAATATCCACGTATTAAAAAATATATTTTTAAGGGGACCTTCTACATTAGGAGACTAAAAAAAAGCCCTTTTATGATTTTTTTTGTAAGAAAACTGCATGATGGATCTTTTTTTGAAATATTAGCAGTTTATTGTACATATCTTAAGGGGATTCTTCACGCACTTGAAAACATACGCTCCGTAACATTATTCCTATGGGCAGGTTATTTTCGAATTTCTCGTTTCAATTTGAATATTTTTAAACGATTTTTTTTGCATACGATAGCTGAGCTCAATCTTTAATTTGACTCTTTTTTACTTTTTCGGCTTTGGTTGCAGATTTTTTTAAAAAAGGTACTTTCAGTTTCCAAACCGGTTTCGAAATTGAAAGTACCTTTTTAAAAAAAAATTGCAACGATTGAGCTCAGCTATCGTATGCAAAAAAAATCGTTTAAAAATATTCAAATTGAAACGAGAAATTCGAAAATAACCTGCCCATAGGATTAACGTTACGAAGCGCGTGAAGAATCCCCTTAAGGGTGTATTCGAATCGAAACGGCTTATTTTCTGATTTATTTTAAAATTCATTTTTGCTCTCAAACGCATCAAACTGGGAAATTTTCTTATTTAGAAACTACATAATGTGCCGTGCTTGTCGATTTTTTGATAAATGCAGAAAATATTATAAAAAAATGCTGTCAAAGTTGGCGTTTTGAACCGAAGTTTCCAAAGCAAGAGATCTGGGAATGAAAAAAAGGATCACACTGAGAAAATAATTGTTTAAAAATCATATTCTAATTAATGTAGCGAAAAATGAAATCACACGGCCTCTTATACATTTCTTCAAAAATCCAAGTATCATGTTTTTACTTTTAAAAATGAGTCTGAAAATGTCTCAGAAAATTTCGAGCCGTTAAGGGTGGAAAATATTTTTTCGAATACACCCTTAAGGTATACAAATGAATTTTTTTATTAGATTTTGTTGCTTCTACTGTAAGTTATAAACAAATATGTTCAACTACTTTGGAAAATTTCGTCTGGACGGTGGGCATGATAGCGCCTTGTAGGATCTGAAACACAAAAATAAATTTTTTCCGTAAACTTCGTGAGTATAGCTTCTAGTTAAATTAAAGGAACTCATAAATTTATTTAAAAAAATTATGTAATGGCTGATTAAAAGAAAAAAAATTTTGTAAAAAAAATTCGTTCTTATTTTTTAATAACTTTTCTTTTTAAAATAATTTTTGTAAAAGCTTTAATTCATATAGAAGGCAATTAAACAAGATTTAATAATAATAAAAAAAATCAAGATGATCCATTGAGTAGTTTTTTTTAATCAAGATGATCCATTGAGTAGTTTTTTTTTTAATCTTGCCCACCGTGTCAAAAAATGTGGTTGAATATATTTGTTTATAACTTAGAGTAGAAACAACAAAATCTAATAAAAAAATTCTTGTGTATACCTTAAGATATGTACAATAAATTGTTAAAATTTCAAAAAGATCCATCATGGACTTTTCTTACAAAAAAAAAAAAAAATCATAAAAAGTGCTTTTTTTTTTTTTTTTTTTTTTTTGTCTCCTAATGTAGAAGGTCCCCTTAAGAATATTATCTGAACCAAACTACTTGGACATATACAGTCAAGCAGTATGAAATGTGAACTTAATTCGCTTAATAAAAAAAAAAAAAAAAAAAAAAAAAAAAAAAAAAAAATCCCTGCCGGCTCGGGCCTACAGGCGGAGGTAGATTTCGATGTTAAGTACTAAATTCTCCAACAAAACTTAAATCAAGATTAGAGATTAAACCCCAGTTTCTTCACAAACGGCGAGCTGTAGGGAGCTAAACTTTTTTGTGAAAATTGTACTATACACGAATACACACACACATATATATGGAATGGAATAGGTTTAAAAAATGACTACAAAAAATTCAGAGAACCTTAAAGTGTTAAAATATGTTAATATTTCCATAGTCGGGTTTTTATCATGTTTTAATACGTTTCTTCAAACTTACATGGCGTTACATATTCACCTGCTGAGGTCCATTATATTTCCAATATGACGCAATATACATATTTTTTTAATTCGTCAAACTATTTATTTTGAGTTTTCATTCTGAAATCTTGCTCTAGGAAACTTATGACGTAATATTCAATTTGTTTTCAATTTGTTAAACTATTTAATTTTACACGTGAAAATTTTGCAAAAGAAAAGTAATTGTTGTGGTGAGAATTTTATTATTTGTTTTTTTTAATTGTTGGCAACAGCTATAACGAAAAACTTTTATTTTTTCCCTGCCATTGTTGTGTAAGAGCTGGTTTTATCAGAATCATGTTAAGACAGTATTCAAAATTTTGAACCCTCCCCATTTCCACCCTCTTGGGCCGATTTCGCCCATTTTCAATCCCCGCCGAGATATTAGCCATCTCAAAGTTGTTGGCGAGTTTGAAGATGATTCGTGCATAATTGCGACTTTTATCGTGCGGACAAAATTTAGTACATACATACATACATATATATATATATATATATATATATAAACTTTTTAGGTGGGGGTGGTTTTGGGTTCCTGGGGTCCTATAATGAAAAGTTATGAAGGAATTTTTCAAAAATCGCACCATGGTAACGATTGCAATAGGTAGTATTTCTTACGAAATCTACCTAAAAATCGTGAAAAAGTGAGGGTGTCACATGCGTTTGTACCAACTAAATCTAAACTAGGAATGACAAACCCCCTCAGCATGATTGTTAAGACCACACGGTTGCCAGCAGAGAAAAAAAAAGTGTAAGGAAAATTTTCGCAACAGATAAGATCGCACAACTCCACCCAACTATTTGGATGATCTATCTAGAACTGGAAACTAAATAGATTCCAGCAATTCAGAGGTTGGAATAGTGCGAGAGTACAAAGAGAAAAAATTAAGAAATTCCGTTTCATTCATTCTTTTTTTTTTTTTTTTTGCGTTAAAAGAAGATCTGTTTCCGCTTTTTCGACCCTTATCACTTTAAATATTATACTTGATCACACTAACCTTGAATATTTTTGTTCTAAGGTCACCGTAAAACGGTCGTATTTTGACGGATGTTGCTCTTAGAAATATTTTTGTTGAACTTCAAATTGTTAGTTCAAGGAACTTGTTATTGAGATTTTCAAAGTAAAAAATTATTTAGTTGTAGTCAATTTTTATTTAATATTCATAGAATGTAATATATACATCATATTAAAGAAGTTGGAAATTGCACGTCGAACGTGGCAAATGAGGTGCGTTCGTACTATAACTAGTTTTATAAATATTTTTTGCATCGCATATTCTACTGAAAGTATGTTTTAGGTTTTTATGTTTGTCTTCATATAGGTGCATATCAATTTCATTTTGTTCGAAAGGCTGTAACATCATTAACCTTTTCCGCCACACTGTGCCCGGGTCGGGATACCTAATTTTAATTCCAAACTTACGATCGGCACCAAGAATATTTTAGTAAAATTTTTCTTTTACAGTGAACATTAATAGTAACATGTTTTTAATTTCTAAAAAAGCCGTTTTAAAATTCCGGTGTCAGTCAATCACTTCATCATTTTACAACAAAAATTGCCTGTGCTGGAAAGGGTTAAAAAGTACTTGAGGTAATTTTTTTCCCATTGCCTTAATGTAACGGATAACTGTTGACTGTCCCTGTCATTAAACTATACATCCGATTTTCATAAAATGTGAAATGACTCGACAAAATTTTGCAGCAATTATACATTTACAATTTCAGAACATTCCGTTGGGTAGTTTTTGCTCTGTTATTTGTGGACGGACGGACAGACAGACAGACCCAACGACGACTATAGGTACTACGTATTTATATAATTACGAACGCACCTAAAAATGTATTTCAATTGTCCTTTCTTTTGTCATGAATTTTATTTTATTTTCATCGGAGGGGTTTAATATTGTCAGGAATAACATCTACAAATAATAACTATGAGAGAAAAATTATCTATTTAATTTTTGAGCTCCTTCTGCGTTTTAAATTGTGTTTTAAATAAGAAAAATCACACTGCTCGCATAAATTATAAAACACTTCGTATATTACAATAAAATTCTTACGAAATCTTCGCCAAGCTCAACCTCAATTCTATAAGAAAATCACAATACTCATTATACAAAAATGCATGTAAACCACTTTAGCGGCAACAATACTACGTGTTCGGAGCGACAATATTACATGTTTTGTAACTATACTAAAATTTTATTCAATATAAAAATATGTAACATCACTTTAAAGTCAATAATAGTAATGCATTCCAATTATTTTGGATGGAGATAAAAAACAGAAGATGGATACAGCAGCAATGCTCACTGGAAATGCAACTCGTTACTTCCCACACATCAGTTCCACCCAGACTGTAATTTTACTCTGTGGCGATATGTAAACAGTGTTGTATATGTTACGGCCAAAACCCGGAGCTTGGCCAGTTCGCGAACTGGCCGAGATTCCTGGCCAAAACCCGAAATATATGAAATGAAGAGCGTATTTCGGGTTTTGGCCGGCCAACTCGCGAACTGGCTGGGAAGCCTTGGCCAATATACGAAACGGGGATTGGCTTGACCACCTGGCTTTTCTGTTTTAATTTCAGTACCAGTAGGGTAAAAAAAAAACTAGAAAGTTACGCTATTTAGATGCATTTGAAGTGAAATATTTCCGTTTTTTCAATGAAAATGCTGAAATCTCATGTTTTTAAATAGATGCCTTTCCTTGATAAATTACGTCAGTTATCTTTTTATGTCCTTGCCACCTTAGTGGTCTAAAACACCATTTTTGCAAATAGAATTATTTTTTTTTGTGTGTAAGAAAATGGCACCAATAAAGTTATAATATTCCCCATTATTTCCTTTTCACTGGAACCTGATTAACACCATTTTGCAGAAGATTCTTTAAAAATGTTTTAAAATAAAAATAAAATTTAAACGGATTTTTAAAAATAATAATAAGTCTGGCTAATCGACAAATGAAAAATGTTAACTTTAAAACAAGAGCGAAAAAAAAAATGAATCAAGGAATAGATTATAAAACATCTCCCAACTCTATCAGGATGCTGTTAAGAGAAATTACTAGTGTTCATTTAATGCAATGAGATATCCAAATAAACATAAAATGTAGAAAAAATTCATTTCAGCAATGGGTATCGACAGCCGGTAATGTGTTCTTTTTAGCTTACGTGCAGCCCTGTATATGATCTTAGAAATGTAAAAATTGGTTTTTATGTACCCATTTCGCGAACTGGCCGACCACGTATGGCAACTTCGCGGACTGTCCGATCGCATCTGGCCAATACGGGAATTGGCCGGTCAATTCCCGAATTGGCCAGTCAGTTTAAAACGTTGTCGGCCAGTTCCCGAATTGGCCAATTTCGGGTTAACATATACAAACTGCCTCTCCATGTTGATTGAACATTATATGCACGCGACCTGGATTCGAGGCTAAAGTTACTCTGCTAGCGATATTTACTTTTGAATATCAGCTATTAATTATATGTTATTAATTTTTTTACGACCAAAAGTCACAAGATCTGTGATACTTTGAATTTTATGAAATTTCGGAACTTTCCGTCACTAAAAAATTGTTTTTCTGTTTTCAGTGCCAGAAAGCTCTGAAATTTAATAAAATTCTAACAAGGAAGGTCTCCTTTCTGGGCATACTCAGAAAATTTTGAAAAAAAAAAATACCAATTAAACTACTTATGTATGTAATAAAGGATCAGTCAAATTTAGCGGCGGAATTGCAGTAGAAAGACTGTAAAAAAATAAAATACTTTCGAGTATTTGGAGCGAAAAGACGAAAGTGTCACCCGATTTGGCGAGCAGTACTTTTCCTTGCCAAAAGATAACGATTTTAATGCACTTGAAAATAGTTTGTTAATTGATTTTTAGAATGCGTGTAAAAAGTATTTAATGAATTTAAACATAAACAATGAGAGAGTTTAATAAATACATTTTTCGTATTACATATTTATGTTGATTGTTATTTAATTTTATTACTTTAAAAACAATTTCATATATAAAAAATACTTTCATATATTTAAGCGTATTCCAAATTAAAGGCAAGATTTATTTACCAGTTATTTATTTCAATATTAAAGAATTCGTCGTTTCCATCGCAACAGAATTGAATCGACAGTGCTCAGCTCAATTGGACTTAATTTTGAGATATTGAAACAATTTTAATTTATTTTAATTTTGCTTTAATTCATAAAATTTGATATTTAACTTTCATTATAAATATATACATATATATGACAAAACTATAGTTAAATTAAACTAAAACGGACAAAACTAAAGCTATTTACATTAAATTTATTTAAACAAATTCAATATGAAACGTTTTTATCTTAAAGAGTATTATAAAAGTATTATATAAAAAAATAATATAAAAGTAGATATAAAAAAGTATTTTTCGAAATTTCATTTCATCGCTAACCGATGATAAATCGCCAAATAAACGAAATTTTCATTATTTTTTTACGAACATTCTATCGAGATTCCGCCAAAAAAAATTTTATAGACATATATATCCCCATGGGAAGAACGCTCTGTATTTTTTTCAGATTTTTCTGAATATGCCCGTATGGAGACCTTCATTGTATTTATTATTAAGGAAATTTTGGACGTAGAAGAATGGAACTTTTGAAGTCCAGTAGCGTAGTGGTCAGTACGCCTGTGTAGACAGGCGTACTGACCCAGTTCACCTGTAGTGAACTGGGGACCTGTTACACTACAGGTCCCCAGTTCGGTTCCAGGCTGCAAACTGGGCAAGGTTCATTCAATCTTTCATCCCTTTGAGGTCGATAAATTGAGTATCAATTTGTTTGGAAACTAAACACTGAGGGTCCTGTGTTTGGTTGAACACCTGACCAGGACCTATGCTGTATGGCTTGCCCTATTGTCCGTGGTCAAGAAAATCATAGATTAACATACAAGATGGGACACTTCTACAGAGCATAATGAATGCTACATATCAAAAGCAATGGTGTAATATAAAAATGTACGAAATATTGCACTCTACAAGTCCCAGAAAATTTCACAAATATTCCCATTTGGAAAATTTTCATAGCCGATGTTTTATCAGTTTATGATGTTTAACGTATTTAAACAATCGTTAAAATGCTATTTTAAAATTTACGCATTTTCACTTTCTTACAGATAAAATAAAAATATTGTTTTTAATACAAATAACATACAATCAATTCAATAATATTTATAATTTTAACATATAAGAAATAATAATAAAATTACAGATGGGGAAAAAATTCCTTTCGACAAATTTTTAGAATTATATAAAAGTTAAAAATAAATAGAGGTACTTACATTACACTCAGTAAAATTTTATTCGATATGAATAAATTAACACAATACCTGAATTTGATTTTTTACAATATAATCTCATAAACTTACATATTTACTTTCTTAACAGAATTTTCTAGGGTTATTTGTTTATATTATTACTCATTTTGTAAGTTAACGGTGAGCGACACAAGTACAGTAGAGCGCCGATTATCGGAACTCCAATTAACCGAATTTCCAGTTATGCGAACAGCCTATTTCTCTCAAAAAACTTTTTAACCGAACTTCTAATTATCCGAACAGCCTATTTCTCTCTTTTTTTTCTCTTTATATTTAGCATGCGAAATCGAATCCTCGAATAGTGTGTCGTTGGGAGCAGTATCAAGAGAATAAAAAGCTTGGGAAAAGAGGTGAAATCAAAATCAAAGCAATAAAGAAGCATTTGAATGTTTGGAAACAGATATGAAATGCCTCTAAAGACAGAAGAACGCTGATCCTATTCAACTAACGTATTAGAAGAATCCGAGATATACCAGCAATTGAAAAGAATGTCTACTTTGAAGCAAGCAGCAATCGAAAGCTTTTTTGCTTAAATTATGATATCTGGTGTTACGAAAATGATAAAAAGAGAAAAAGAAAATTTTAAATGATTAAAAAAAAGCAATTTTTAAACACGCCGGCACAAACTGGTGCTGCTAGTCCTAAGCCTGGATAAAGTGTGGACGTTTTAGTACAGTCAGGAACATCCATTAAATTGTCTGTCCATTTATCCGGATAACCGGCGCTCTACTGTACAATAATAATTAAAAAAAAAGCAGCTAAATAATAAAGCATAAATACAATATCGTCTGCCTGTACTTCGGAAAGAATAGATATTCAAAACATAGTGCGTAAACATATTTCTTCAACATAGGTTTGTCGGTAGTGACGCTAGTCTAAGTACTGTTGCCATTACAGACTTTGCCGTAAATGTCCCACCGTGTATGTTAATCTATGAAGAAAACAGGGCTATACCCCTAAAGGGCTCAACGGGTGCAAATTTACTGAATGGTTATAATTTGATTTCCTATGGAGAAATCAGTATCAGCTTCAACAATGAGTATTTGTTGAGAAGTAGTAATGACAGGGTTACCACAATAGCGCCCAATTTTGGACTACTTGGTGAAATATCGCAAAATTTGGCGGTAAAAATAAGTTGCCGTATGTGAAGCCAACTTGAAGATAGCTGGCTAATTTGGCGAAATTACATATTTAAATCCATAAATCTTCCCTAATCGAGCTCACCACAATTTAATTTAAGCTCCGCGCATTTAAGGTTTTTTCAAGACTTTTTACTTTCTTCTATCTTCAATAGAAGAAAGTATTGTAATCGAAATTTTTTTCGACTTCCGGTTTTCGACGGATTTACACGTTTTAGGGGTCAGAGATCCCAAAAAACATGTTTATAGAAAATGTCTGTCTGTCCGTGTGTCTGTCGCCATTGTACAACCCAAAAGTGTATGAAGTTATGCATAGAATTGAACCAAATTTTTATTTTAAGTTTTTGGATATGGCAAGCAGATCCTCCCTGAATTTGGAAAACATTCGCCAGTAGGGGGCGCTGCAATAGCGATTTTTGTGCGATTTTGAATATTGTACCATCCAAAAGTGTACGAAGTTATGCATAGAATTGAGCCAAATTTTTATTTTAAGTTCTTGGCTATGGCAAGCAGGTCTTCCCTGAATTTGGAAATATCGCGCGGTAAAGGGGCTCTGTGATAGCGATTTTTGTATACTTTTCTTAATTTTTCGTAGTTCTATTGTCCATCGGCGGCTCGTGCAAAGGCGGAAACTCGCTTCCTGCTAAGCCGGCTATTCGCAAACATCTGATAGCAACAGGATAAGGAAAAACTATTAATTTTAACAAACATCATGATATAGATTAACTCGTTTTTAGTTCGTTTAATTGACTGAAGCAGACATTTAAGATGAAAATCAAAGTTGGTATAGTATTGAACTAATAATATTGAAGTATCAACATGTGTAACTAGTTTTTGAAATATTAAGATGTATAAGATAGAAGAAAGTTTTGGGATTGGCACATCCAACTAGTTTATTTTTTAGTGCATTTAAAAAAAAAAATATTTTTTATACATTTTCGTGAATTTTAATGAAAACATATATTTTTTGTTTTTTCAATTTATATTTATTAATTATTAGGGCCAAGTCAGTAAATCTCTATCTCAAACAATGAAATTGGAAACATGAAACAAAACTTATTACGAAGTATCAAATAACAGAAGACGTTCGTTTATTGATTATATAGTTTATTGATCTTATTTCACTTTCGCAGCTTTGTTCCTTGTCAACAACTATGTCTTTAACAGTAAAATAAAGCGCCGTTAATTTTTTGGCTTCCGTTCCAGAGAGTTGTTATCGGTCAAGGAAAAACTTCTTTTTTTCATTAATCTTTCGCAGCCGATGCCTTTGACCTGGAGCAAACTTCATTTGCAACAGCAAGGAAATCCTGAATTACGCTGATAAGATTTTGTTGGTATTGAACTTGAGTATAGCTTTCACGATATATTCCTAGAAATCTGAAAATGTACAAACCTTAGAAGAAAAACGATATACACTTAATATTGTTTGAAATAACATTACATGTTGTCCAATATTGTCAATACTGATGTCAAAATATTGCTGTAACATTAGGGTGTTTACCTTTTACTAGCATTCATATTTTATTTTTTCCTCTCCTCTCGAATCCGAATCTCGAAGCAAATCCTTTACTAGGCTACTCAAATTACATTTTGTCGTACACTTTACAAAAAACTATTCAGTATTTTGACTTCAAATTAAACATAAAAATAAATTATGACCTGTAGATTTGCAAAATATTATTTTTTTTTTACAGAATAACCTTAAAAAATGTATTATTTTATGTTTTTCCATTACGGACGCATTTTTGCAAATAAAAAATGAAACACGTATATTTTCAGAAGAAAAAATAAATCATGGAGTTAGTCATTATAGATAGAATCATGATTAATTAAATAGTTTCACGGTTTCTTTTATGAAATTTTTGAAATACCCTTTTTTATGAAAATTATAGCCTATTTTTAATGAATTAAAATTTATGAAAATTCTACTATTTACATTCAGTTATAAAACTATTTTTCAGTGTTAAGAATTCCAATACACAATTTATTCTTATTATGTGAAATCATTTACGCAGGCGACACTTATGCATTTTAAAAGAATTACATTATGATTGTTTTTTGTAAAGTGGCAACAAAAGAATTGTAAACAAATAAAATTAATTGTTAAGTTCGTTATATCATAAATAAAAAATTCCGAGGAAATTCTTAGTTATTTGGCTGAATTTACATTTCTAAAATTAAAATGCGCCAAAACATAAAATAACGTTTTTGCTTAATAAAGATGCAAAAATAATATAAAAAATATTGTTACTTTCAAATATTTGTCGTATTAAATAATGCTTCGCGAATCCAAAGAAAGCATGGCTTTTGCTAGTATTGCTTGTATTGACTAAATGTTGTCCAATAATGCCTATATTGACATGAAATATTACCCAAGCATTGGAGTGTTTATCTGTTTACCAATATTTTCCAATAAATATTTCGCCATTTAATTGCGTATATTTTCAATGTAAAGCCGATATATCTGTAATGATATAGCATTTCATTACAACGTAGCTGTCAGTCAGCTGGCGCACCTGCGAGGGTATTCCGATAGCATCAGCACGTACGCTGCAATGCCAAATGAATGGCGACACAATTTCTACTGGTGTCCCCGAATTGTGGTAACATCTGTAATCGGATTGCCATTCATTTCACTTTGTAACAAGCTTCGTGGTGTTTCTATGACAACAACCCTGCTGGTACGCCAGCTGACATGCAGTTTCGTTATTATATAATCTCTAATATAAGGTAAACCGGTAGTGGGCCACTAAAGGACATTTATCTAATTATTATTAAAGTGTTCATGAATTCCAAAAGATATACATATATATTTTAGCCTAGTCCTAACCTTTGTATATCAGAATAAACATTCAAAGCTTCAGAATATGTTCTTCGGAAAAAATATAAAATGGTACCTTCCTCTGTGCTCCAGTAATGGGCCTAGTCAATTTCTGATGCCTGAACTTTTAAGTTTTCGGCTTATCCAATACATTATTTACAATGTAATAGAGGCTATCAACAGTAGTTTAATTTAAAATAAAACATAATATTAAAGAAACAATCTATATAATAAAAGCTCAAGTCATGTGACTATCATCAACAGTTCCGGGTTGACCGCTTCGCTTTTAGGTAGCTTTCATTACAAAAAGCTACCTATTGCAGCCGTTCGGAGGAAAGCGATTTCAAAAAATGTTGGTATATTTTCATCGATCATGACCCCCAGACCCCGAAACCACCCTCCGTTCAAAATTGATATATATATATCTGACCTTTGTCACACTGTAACTCTCGTATTTATGAACCGATTTCGATGTAATTCGGTGTGCACATAGTACATACCAATGTCTCCACCGAGTTTGTTGGCCAGCTTCATCCGCCGTTTTGTTTCAAAAAGGCGGCCATTTAAAAATTAAAAAAAATTTGAAATTTGAAATGTGATACCGAAAAATTTAAAATGGAAAAATATTTTTTCTTATGTATTTGACCTTTATACAGAGATTTCGGAGCAGTTTTTGTTTCGTCTATATCTTAAAAAATGGCTGAGTTATAGCATTTTGAATTTCTAGCGTGGCTGACATTTTGAAACGTCCTGAATTTTGTCACGCGATAAAAGGCGTATTTATCAACCGATTTGGATGTAACTTCGTTTATACATAGTACATACCAATGTCTCGACTGAGTTCGTTGGCCAGCTTCATCAATGGCGGCCATTTAAATTTTTAAGAAAAATTTAAATTTGAAATGTGGTACCAAAAAATTGAAAATTGAAAAAATATTTTTTTCTTATGTGTTTGACATTGATAAAAAGATTCGGGAACAGCTTTTGTTTCGTCTATATCTTAAAAAATGGCTCAGTTATAGCATTTTGAATTTCTAGCGTGGCTGGCAATTTGAAACGTCCTGATTTTTGTCACAGGATAACAGGCGTATTTATGAACCGATTTGGATGTACCTTGGTGTATACATAGTACATACAAATATTTCGACCGAGTTCGTTGGCCAGCTTCATCCGCCATCTTGTTTCAAAATGGCGGCCATTTAAAAACATTTAAAATTTAAAATGAGATACCAAAAAATTGGAAAATGAAAAAGATTTTTATCGTATGCGTTTGACCTTAAAACAAAGATTCCGGAACAGTTTTTGTTTCGTCTATATCTAAAAAAATGGCTGAGTTATAGCATTTTGAATTTCTATTGTGGCTGACATTTTAAAAAAGACCTGATTTTTGTCACGCGATAACAGGCGTATTTATGAACCGATTTGGATGTAACTTGGTCTGTACATAGTACATACCAATGTCTCGACCGAGTTCGTTGGCCAGCTTCATTCGCCATCTTGTTTCAAAAGGGTTGCCATTTAAAAAAAATTAAATTTAAAATTTAAAATGAGGTATTAAAAAATTTAAAAATTTAAAAGATTTTTTTTTATGTGTTTGGCCTTGATACAAATATTCCGGAGCAGTTTTTGTTTCTGAAAAATTGTTCTTTTGTTTATACCGGGTGTCCCAAAAAGGACTGACTGATTTTCAAATTCAATAACTTCCAAACGGTGACAGATATTAAAAAAAATCTTGCAGGAGGGTTATGCATAAAGTCAAAAGTTTTTTTACAGTGATTTTCGATTTTAGCTCGAATTACAAACAATAGATGGCGCTGCGATCAATAGAGGCTAAATTCGGGCTCGATTTTTGGTACTTCGTGGCCCGGATCATACATTTCCATCTCCTTTTTCTGCATGGAACAACAGAAAGGACCAAAACTCGAACCTGTATTTAGCGACTATTGCTTACAGCGCCATCTATTGTTTGTAATTCGAACTAAAATCGAAAATTATTGTAATAAAACTTTTGACTTTATGCATAACCCTCCTGCAAGAATTTGTTTAATATCTGTCACCGTTTGGAAGTTATTGAATTTTAAAATCAGTCAGTCCATTTTGGGACACCCGGTATCTTAAAAAATGGTTGAATTATAGCACTTTGAATTTCTAGCATGGCTAACATTTTGAAACGATCTTGTATTTGTCACGCAATAACACACGTATTCGCCTATTTCGATGTAAGAAGGCATGTGGATAGTATACATCAATATCTCGACCAAGTTCGCTGGCCAGATTCATCAGCCATCTTGTTTAAAATGGCGGCCATTAAATTAAAAAAAATTATATTTAAAGTGAGGTGCAAAAAAATTAGAAATTGAAAAAGGTTTCTTTCTTAAGTATTTGACCTTGATATAAAGATTCAGGAGCATTTTTTGTTTGTCTTTATCTTAAAAAATGGCTCAGATATAGCAGTTTCAATTTCTAATCTGGGTGACATTTTGAAAAATCTGATTTTTTGCCTGCGACAGCACTCGTATATATCAACCGATTCGGATGTGAGTGAGCATGTGCACAGCAATTACTAAGGTCTCGACCAAGTTCACTGGTTAGCCTCATCCACCATGTTGTTTTAAAATGGCAGGCACTTTAAGAAATCTTCGAATTTGGCAGCCAAATATAAGTTACTTTAAAGAAAAGCAGCTTGGATAAAGCTGACTAATTTCGCGAAATTCTCATTCATTATATTGGTAAAAATTAGTATTGAATCTCCTATATTCGGTTTCCACTAAATTGAGCTTCGTGTGTTTGAATAATATAAGTTGGCTTTTTTAAAATAAGCAAAATGAAAGCTACCTCTTCCTCCCGGCACTGCCCGGAAGGACTTTTTGTATGCCAGGCGGCCAATTTTGCAATTTAATGTTAACCGGGAGCAGGCGACAAATCGCCAAATATTGTTCCATCGCCATCATGTCATCAGTATTATAATAGTCCATTTCATGCGACTGTCATAAACAATTTTTCGAGTGGTAAATTAAAACAAAGCTTTGATGTTGAAATTAAATGGCATGGTTTATGGTATTATTTATTACTTTTCTTTATTCTTTTCTTTTCTTTTTTTAAAGCAATAATTCAGAGTCATAAATTTCAAATATTTCAGTTTTAAATTAAAGTTATGCATTTTAAATAAAATGAAATATGAAAAAATACGACGGGAACAATGTTTGGAGATTTATCACCTGCACCCGGCTAACGTAAAAATACCGAATTCATGATTTCTGTATCAGAATCTTCGGATTTGGCGAAGGATTGAGTAAGTAAATTAAATTACGTATATAATTAACGTGATACAATGCTTAGCATATATTTAAGGGAGACCAAACTGGTCGTCAAGGGCGGCTAGTGTTTTAAATAAAAACTTCTCTAAATGAAATCTCTAAGAGTTTCCGAAAACATCTGTTTCGGAAGACACCATAGAAAATAAACAAATGTACTAGCAGACAATATATATATATATATACATACATACATACAGAGTGTTCAGCGAATAAGACCCTGATTTCAAAATTAAATATTTCAAAAACAAAGATCAATAGAATTATGTGGTAAACGATTTGTTTATTAGTTAAGCTGTAAAAATGTTATAAAGAAGTTTCAAAATCTAGTTGCAAAAACCGTTAACAGATGGCGCTGTAATCGCAATACTTGTATTGTAAACACTGCTTCGAAGTCCAGAGCGCTAGTATCTCATTCCTAGATGGCTCCCTACGGAAGAACGAATATTGGGAAAGTCCTCTTTTTCAGTGGGGTGATGTGCAGAAGTGGAGACATCTGCTCACAGAATTATTGCAAAAGCTTTAATTTTAGAAAATTTCAATTAATAGAATTTTCAATAAAATATTTAGAAATCATTGTATAAGAACTTATTAAAATATTTTATTAAATTCCATTTTTAATGCCATATAATTATTTAAATCAAAATACATATATTTAGAAAAATAATTTTGTACTTTTTATTTACTTTTTATATTTTTAAATCACGGCATAATATATTGGTATTATTGTTTATACCTGAATTATTATAAATAAAAAAGTAATTTTGCACTTTTAATTTATTTTCTAATCACGGCATATTGCTTTGGTTTTAGCAAAACACATATATTTCTTTTCTTTGTAAACAAAGTTTTAGAGAAAGAAATTATGCATTAATTTTTTTCTTTTTTAAAAGTAATTGATGATAAGTCATATCATCAACGTCAAAGCAAAAGTATTTTGGATGCTACATTCCTTTCCAACACTTCGGATCCTATCGCTAGAATCTGCACCATATTTCTGTGCTCAATGATATAAAAAATGAAAACCAGTTTTTAAAATTAAAATTATTTTTTTAACTTAATTAAGTTTTAAAAAATAGAAACTTTCTATTTTTTCATTCAAACTATTTTGTACAATTAAAAAAAAAATGATTTATGAATCATTATTATAAAGGCTCAATGATTTTTAAAAAAGGGTTTTCTTTTAGCTTAATTAAATTTTAAAACAAGAAAGTTTGGATTTTTTCATTCAAACTTTTTTCACAGTTTAAATAAATATTAAGAAGTAAATATTTCCATTTTTTTTTCAAATCATCCTCTACTTGGATTCGATTCCACGATCTACCAATTAGGAGAGAAAAGACATACCACACAGATACTGGTAACCGGACCGAAGCAGCTTATAACAAAATTTGAAACAAATCTCAATTCTGTCAACACATGGCTCCGCTTCTGCACATTTCTCAAATAATATATTTTAATAAGTTCTTATATAATGATTGTTAAACGTTTTATTGAAAATTCTATAAATTGAAATTCTCTAACATTGAAGCTAATGCAATAATTGTGTGACCAAATGTCTCCACTTCTGCACATCACCCAACGAAAAAGTGGTCTTTCCCAGTTTTCATCCTTCCATAGGAAGCCATCTAGGAATCAGACGCTAGTGCTCTGGACTTCAAAACACAGAGTTTACAAGTATTGCGATTATAGCTTCATCTGTTAGCGGTTTTTGAAACTAATTTTTGAAACTCCTGTATAAGATTTTTACAGCTTAGCTAATAAAACATCCCTTTACCGCATAATTCTATTGATCTTTGTTTTTGAGATATTTAATTTTGAAATCAGGGTCTTATTCGCTGGACACCCTGTATATATATATATATATATATATATATATATACAGTAGCGCCAACTTTTTAAAAATATTGGGTGGGCTCTAAAATTTTTTTAGTAAAACAACACAGTTTTTTTCCCCTTGGAGAGAGTGGCCGGGAAAAGCGAATGACTAAACATGATAATTTGAAGTTAAATTATGTTATTTCTAAGCAAATATAAAGTTGCTATAATTTAATAAATAATTTTATTAAATTATATTCTCACACGTTTTCCCCTTATAAATACATAATAACATAGAACTTACAAATTATTGAAAATTCAAAAAATAACAGTCAAGAAAAACATACGTTTTAGCCACGTAAGTGCTTTATGAATTCAAGACATTAAACCCGAAGACAAAATATGCTGGAAGTCAGTTTTTGGAAGAAATTTAATTATTTTTAGGGCCCCTGTAAGTCTAATCGACGTCTTTACTATTTTTCAAACAAAATTATTTTGAGAACGTCAATAAAACGATATATCATTTCAGAGATAAGATAAATAAATAAATTAAAAATAGGTGGGGGAGAAATCAAATCAAATTATTGGGTGGGATCGCGCCCCATGGCCCTATATAAGTTGACGCCACTGTATATATATATATATATATATTTCAAACAGTTTATGGGAAGGTAACATTTAAGGATGTGAGTCAAACAGATTTCTTTCAGTCGTTTTTCAGAAATTCATTTTGGACTTGTTTTTAAACTTAAAAAACGAGTGGCCCATCTAGGTGCATTTACCTTATAGCAAAATCATCCCCAAAATTGTTGCTAAAATGTGACAGACCCCCCCCCCCCCGGGGGGGGCTATTAGACATTCATATTCTTGCTTCCATAGTCTATTTTTCTTCGGTAGTACTGAATACCAGTTTTGATTGTAATCAAAGTACCGTCATCAGTCTATCTCTCCTATTTGCTTCTTCTCTGTACATATGAACAAAATTCCATTATTTTTGGCACTGATGATGACGGTACGCGGAATTCTACCGAAATCGGTTTACAATACTTGGTAGATCTTTTAACGCGATCATTTTATTTGCTCACATTAAACTTTATTGGTCTTACAACATTATAAATTACATTATTTACAATATACTATGCCATTTAAAAGTCAATTTCATTGCACTCATGAATTTACTATACAACTCCCCTTCCTCAAAATAAAATAAAATAAAATAAAGAAAACAAGCTTGTATAAAAATAGTTTTACTTCTTGTTCTTAAGGCTGTTCTCAACTGCTCTGCTCAACAAGCGTAAAACGTTATGACACATTTACAAATTCATTTTTTAACGGAAAGCTATAAAACAGGAAGGCCTGACTACGGAAGCGATTTGGAATCGAACTGTGTTTTCCATTTTTTGATACATAAATTACTTATTGAGTTATGAGCGATTTTGATCACGTGACAAACATGTTTTTCTCCCTTTGCTGACTTGTTTTTCTGCTTCGGAAACTTCCGTTCAAAACGTCAACTTTGACACTATTTTCTGAAAGTTTTATTGCGTTTGCAAAAAACAACAGCTCGATGACATAGTTTCTGAACAACAACACCTGCTAGTTTTATGCATTTTTGAACAAAAATAAATTTAAACTTATGTCATAAAGTTGCCCCTTTGGATTTGAGAACAGCCTTAAGGCTGTTCTCAAACCTTCTACTGAACAACGCGAACCTGTCTGACTCATTTTTAAACGTAAAGGCATAAAATTTAACAGGCCTGACTACTGAAGCGATTCGGAATCGAAATAAGTTTTTTTTTAATAATAAATAAATTACTTATCGGAGTTATAAGCGATTGTGGTCACTTGACGACCGGTTTTTCTCCTGTCTTGCGGTGTTGCTTGCGGAAATTCGGTTCGAAATGCCCACTTTGACAGTTTTTCCCGAAAGATCTTTTGCGTTTACCGAAAAACGGGAAACGCCTTTCGATGATATAGTTTCTGAATAACAACACCTGCCAATTTCACGCGTGTCCGAACGAAACTGAATTGAAAAATATGTCAGAAAATAGCCTTTTTGGATATAAGAACAGCCTTAAATTTATTGCTTGTACAACTTTAATTACCTGGGGTCGATGAAATGTTTTTTTTCTTCTTGAGGCCCATTTTGTGAAAAGTAATTTTGTGAACTTTATTATATTTTTGTGAAAAATTCAATTTTCTTATGAAATATCAATTTCAGTTGGTCGAACCATTAATAAAAACTTTTTCAAATTTTCGTGCTAAAGTTTTCCTTTCAAATGAGCTTGTTTTGTTTGCAAATTGCACATTTTAGCAAAAAAAAAAAAAATTATATATATATATATATATATATATATAATTTATATTTTATATCCTATAAATATTTAAATACGTTTTATTGATTCTTCCATTTCATATTATTTGTTTCTATTCTGCTTTCATTTTTAATCAATTCACTTGATTTTATGGTTGTTTGGGCACAGGGGAAAATAACTTTTAGCTTTAGCTTATTTTTCCCACAGAAAACAACCATTTTGCTTATATCATTGAATTCTGTGCCCTTGATAACGTAATTCAATGTATAAGCTTTTCAATTTTTGTCGGTGTCCACTTTTTTCTTTTTCTTCCATAATAATTCTTATATTAATTTTTTTTTTTTTTTTTTTTTTTTTTAAATACTTACAGCTTTAATTCATAATATTTGACGGTGGAAGGTTATGTTTAATTAATGGTTATATATATATAGTATATATATATTTAATGGAGAGTGTGCTTTCATGGAATGGAACTTTACGAAGAGGAATTATTTTATTATTATTTTATTAAGAGGAAATTTGTGAAGGGGGCTGATTTACTAAGAGGAATTTTGTGTAAGGGCCCATTTTACTGAAAGGAATTTTGTGAAGGAGCCTGTTTTATTAACCCATTGAGGGGCGGTAGGATATAATACATCCCACTTAATTTTTATTCCAAAATTTTAAAATAAAATTTCGCTGTAATGATGTAGGTGAAAAAAAAAGGCTTTTACTTAGTTGCAAATAAATTTGTTTGTAAATCCTGGTGCCAATCAATCATTTCAACATTTTAATAATAGTACTTTGCCCCTGAAAGGGTTAAATAGATTTTTGTGAAGAGGTCCATTTTACTAAAAGGAATTTCGTGAAGGGGCCTGTTTTGTTAAATGAATTTTTGTGAAGGTTCCCCAAATAGGAATCAATTTTTGCTTGGATCGACCTCTGATTACATCATTTACACAAGTACTATGGCATTTAAAAGTAAATTTCATAGCACTCTTCAATTTATTGTACAACCCCCTGCCCATCTCCCGAAAAAAAAAAAATAAAACAAACTTGTACAGAAATATTTTCATTTTTTGTTCTTAAATAACCAGTTTCAAGCAAAACAGGAAATTCCGCCACTATACCGTTTCTAAATATAAAGCAGTTACAGATCCGAGAAAAGATGTCAGCAAAGAAAGACACCGTTTGTGTGACAGTCCCTAGGACTGATCTTTAGAAACTTTCAAGCAGAATATCTTTTCGGTTTTGGGCGGACGTTTAGTTCACATAAAACTGAATTTATTAGATCTTACTCTGAAAAGAGAAGGTGGGAGACATTTTATTTCCGTCCGAACTTACACACCCGACACACACTACATATAGTTTGAACGTTAAAATAGCTTCAGAAAAAGAAGATTAAGATTCACAGTAGAGGATTACATTTTTCTTTCCATACTTTATTTCTGTTTTCCTTTAAATCTTATTTATTTTACTGGTTTTTGTCTGCGATTCCTTTGTTATTTTAAAATAAGAAGGTGTGTGATATTCCCACTGAATAGAAACGTATGTTTCTTTTTTTTTGACTAAAGAAATTTTTGGTGTGTATTCAAATATCACCTCACAATTAGAATACAGTGGATCTTTATAACGCAATTCTATATATAATTGTATAATTCTCTGTATAATACACAACTTCTCAAATGTAAACTGTGAATTTTGCAGCTAAGCGTCTGCAAACCACATTGTAGAAATATTCATACCCTATAGAAGACTAAATTTCAGACATTAAATTTATTTTTATCTTCTTAATTTAGAGTTTTTTAATGAAATATTGCTTTTATTAAGTTAATTTTATTTGAAATTGAGTAATATATTGATTTGGTCCGGGAATATTTGGATCCTGTTTATAGGGTAATTTATAATGTATGATATGATCTATATTATGCAAAAAATTATAATCTGCACAACTACTGGTCCTAATTTGAGCAATGTATATATATATCTTATAAATTTGGCCATGTTTACAGGGTAAATTTAATGATGTGTGAAATGTGATTTATATAACACAAAATTCTATAATACGTACAACCTCTCCTCTCAAGGTGTGCGTTATAAAGATCTTCTACTGTAGCAAGAAAATACGACATAGAACTTTGTCGCAGATTTTTATAAAGGTCTGCAATGCTCTTGTGATGGAACATAGAAGAAAAGCTCGATTTGCTCGCTTTGGCTGCTATAAAGTTTTCTACGTTATTTAAACTACTGCGAATTCTCTGTGTTAAATTTTAATAAATCTTATTTAAAAGTTATCATAAAAATTTGAGAGTACTGAAATTTGAAGGCATGGGACTATCTTGAGAAGTTAAGCCTGCTTGTTTGATATTGAAAATGTTAAGTATTAGCATAGATAAAACTTTCTGATTTGTTATTTGATAGTATTCATGTTGAATTTCATTTACCATATTTGAAAAAAAAAAATAAACCATGCTTATTTCAAAATTTTTGGTGTTTAATGACTTTTAAGAATGTTGGAGAAGTAAAACATTCCTATTTGATTTTGGTATTAACCTTTTAATGCATGATTTTTTATTTTGTTAGAGGAAAAAAAAAGGATATTTGAGTCTGTTTTTGTTAATTATATACTAGAAAACTTGTTAAAAAATGTATTTATGTTCCTGTTGGACATAATGTCACTCCTGAGTTAATAACAAAAATTGCTCAAAAGACGATCATTTTAACCCTTTGTTGCATACTGTCCACTACAGTGGACAAAATTGGCAATTTTTTCTTATCCAACCTATTTCATTCATAGTTCCTATTTAAAGCTTATGCTATTTTTTGGCATTCATGCTTTCAGGGAAAAAATCGAAATGGCCCCGCGAGACGGTTAACTTACTTCTTGAGATAGAATTAATATTGACATCCCATCAGAAAGCTGGTAAGTTGTTCAGCATGAACTAAAACGTCTCTAAACCTATAATAATATTGTTTAAATGAAATTTTATTCATTAATTATTGTTTTTAAATGTCTTGGCCTAATAGACAATTGAAAAACAAGTATTAAAAAACTTTTTTTGTTCATTTTATGGAAGTTTTACATAATGTCCACTATAGTGGACGCCATGCACAGCATCAACATTATGACATTTTACTCTGTCAAGTGAAGTGGACGTCATGAGTGTAAACAGTGAAAATTTTAAAATATAAATTTGACGCGTTTTTGTGATTTTAATAGTATGCAAGAATATTTTATATAAATTTTCATCTCTTTCACATTTTTAAAGCTATAATTGCCTGATTTCAGTTATTTATGCACAATTTATTAGTTTAAAAAAAATCGCATATGTGTTCTGTTTGAAATAGGTCTGTATGACAATATTGAAAAAACAATAAAATAACAATAAACAATTTTAAAATTGATATCTACAAAACATAATATATATATATATATTATTTATTGAAATGGACCAGACAGCTCTAATTGAAGATTATAACCAAAATATAGGAGGAGTAGATAAATGTAACATGTTACGTGCATTATACAGAACTCATCTGAAAACCAAGTAGTAGTATCAAAAAATTTTATTCCACTTAATTGATGTAACTTCTGTCATTTCGTGACTTTTATACAGAAGCCTGTTTCCAAATTGCGATATACAACTTGGAAAATTTAAACTGGCAAGTGGACTCATTCAATCAGTGACGTGACAATCTGGTAACATTTGATTCCAGAATCTACAGAATATGATGTTCTAGAAGACAAATAACTAAAACAATTGCCAGTAAGAGCAAATTCTGTACACAAGTACACCAGATATGACAAGATGGAACACTTTCCCTGTCAAAAATCCCAACGTGCACAACGATGCAAGATGGAACTATGTAAAAGAAAATCAACATATTCAAGCGTAAAATGTAAAATTTACCTTTGCATCGATGCATAAATGGATTGTTTTCACAAATTTCACAATCAATGAATATTTTCTCAATTTTAACCATAAATATTTTTAGAATATGATAATATTCAAGAACAAAACTAACATAATCTTATTTTTCTGACTGCACTACATTTCAGTTCTGTGTTCATAGTGTCCACTATAGTGGACAAGCTGTAACTCAAATAATAAAAAATTATTACTCATAAAATAATTTTTTTCTCATTCAGCATGATCCTTTTAGTATGAAAATACTAAATTTAACGTTGGGGATTTGCCAGTTTTAGAGTATGCAACAAAGGGTTAAATTATATACTTACTTTAAAATTTTTACACTGCACAATAGCAACTATTCAACGGTATAATGCTTTTAATAGTTTGCCGAATTAATAATGACTATAAAGATATAGAAAAAACTCCAGTTGAGCACATTACAACAAAATTGCACAGTATCAACAAAAGATGTTATAACCTCCCTTGATAGCAAATTAGAACAGAAACAGACGTCAAGACCTTAAATATGTATTTTCATATGTAAGTAACACATAATAGTTCAGCAAATGACCAATAGAAAGCGCCAAATGACAAAAAAGATCATGTAGTGTTCGAATCAAGCCATTCATAAAAACTATTTCAATACCTTTTATTTTCTAATTAATAGCCAAATCGCAAACCACATAATCAATCAAATCCATTCACCAGTATCAGATGATTTCATTAACACTATATGTATGATAAATGAGATATTCAGAAAGTCTTCAAGATGTAGTTTCATTGATTCAATATAAACAATCTCCAAATTGGTTTGTTTTGAATGCGTTTATTCAATCGTGCCATTGAAAGATGAATGTGAATCTTCGAATGCTCTTTGTAATAGACTGTTTTGACATGGCAGATTTCAGATATGTGATTATGATTATTTTCAAACATTTTCACTGCCCACCTACCCTTTTTATCTACTGAGCAAAACAGGTTTGGCAATTTTCACAAATAATCTCTTGTTAGATTGCTCTTGATAATGTGAGCGACGTACGATACAAAGGCGCAAAAAATTAATAAAGTTATGCCAAACATCAAAATGTCGAACGAAAAAAAAAAATAATCCATAGAAGTAAATATGAAATGAAAGGTTTTGTGAAAACGAATGCGAAAATGTAAAATTATGTCTTTTAGAGGATACATATAATTGAGATAGAAAAATAGAATTTCGGAAATTCCCACACAATTCTGCATTGTTCAGTCTATAAAAATTTTAGATTAAAAAAAATTCTAGTACATATGAGGACGTGCGTTTCAAAACTCGCCGTATACAGAAAATCAAATACCGCGAAAAACATCTGATTGTGTCCGTTGGTTTTAATCGTAAACCAAGATTTTACAATGCCAGAAATACATGATAAAACTAGTTGTTGGTTTTGTTTGTTTTTTTTTTTGTTTGTAGATTGTAGTGTTTTTCTAATGCAGGTTCAACTGGTGCTTGATTTTTTTAATTTTGGATAAGGCGAGTTTTGAAACTCACCTTCTTATATGTCTTTATTACTCCCTTAATTAATCTAATTTGTCATTTAGTTCAAGCTTTTTATGAAGGGTACAATTCTTAGAAATCTTATTTTTCTCAACCTCATTTGAATACCTTAGTAGCGTTTGAATCATCCATTCATAAAAGATATTTCAATAAAATTTATTTTCTTATTAATTGTCAAACGAAGTCGCAAATCACATAATCAATCAAATGCATTCAATCAGTATAAGATGATTTCATTAATACTATATGTATGACTAGCAGCCTTCGCCCGCTACGCTGGTCGGTTTTTCTAAAGAAACCTTGAATCAAACGAAATATGTTTGTGAATTTCATCGTCCGTTTTAAGGGGGCTGGTCACCCAGCTTCCGATTTCCCCTCACTAATAATGTAAAGTCTATGGGCATTTGATGGATTCGTCTATTTAAAATATCTCCCTGGGAAATTAATATTTTTAACTTCTATTTTTTGTGTACACTTCCTAAAAGAGGTCTCTTTTTCTTCTTGGTTCTCAAAAAATTTCTTTGGTATAGACTTAATTTTGTAGGAAGTGTTAAAATCTTACTCATAGTTCGCCCGCTTCTAACACATAAAATATTAAATTCAGCCTAGATTTTAGAAATATTTTGAGTATACAGAAAAAACATTTTAAAAATATGAATTTTCCGAGAAGATATTTTAAATAGACGAATGCATCAAATGCTCTCTCCGTCCGCAGCCCTTTATTCTACTCTCTTTCCGACTCTTTTTCGGAAGCCAAATTGAAAAAAAAAAAAAAATCAAAAATTGAAACCGGACAAATTTAAAAGGGAAATCACACAAATTAAAGACCCCGAAAAGCGGGAAGGGAAGGCCCAAGGCCCTGAAGCTACCGACTAACCACTGCTACGTCGAGCTTATTAATAGATGTCATGTTTTTTCGATGCAGGTTCATCAATAAAATAGATTGATAAGAGAAAACTTGATTTTTTACATTTTGGATAAAGCGAGTTTTGAAATTCACATCCTCATATGTATTTGGGTATTGGTATTTATTATTCCCTTATTTAATCTAATTTGTTATTTAGCTCAAGCTTTTTATGAAAGGTACAATTCTAAGACTACTAAGATTTATACCTTTCATAAAAAGCTTGAACTAAATAACAAATTAGATTAAATAAGGGAATAAGTAATCATATTTTTCTTAACCTGATTTCAATACCTATAGTAGCGTTTGAATCATCCATTCTCAAAAAATATTTCAATACATTTTCTAATTATTAGTCAAACGAAGTCGCAAATCACATACTCAATCAAATGTATTCCACCAGTATCCGATGATTTCATTAATACTATATGTATGATAAATGTAGTCTTCAAGAAGTAGTTTCATTGATTCACAATATACAATTCTTTAATTTGTTTTGTTTTGCATGCGTTATTCATGCATGCCAATGAAAGATGAATGTGAACCTTCGGATGTTCTTCCTAATACAATGTTTTGCCATGGCAGTTTTCGGATATGTCATTAGGATTATTTTCAAACATTTTTACTGCCAATGTCAACCTGCCCTTTTTATATGCTGAGCAACAAAGGTTCGGACAATTTTCACAAATTAACTCTTATTAGATTGATCTTGAAAATGTCAGTGACATAGAATAGTTAAAATCACAAAAATAATGATAAAATGACGCCAAACAAAAAAATATTAATTTATAATAAATAATATGAAATGAAAGATTTTGCAAAAATATAAAATTAGATTGTTTAGGTGATAAATATAACTGGACAGGAAAGTGTTAGTTCAGAATTTTCCATTTCTGCATTTTTAAATTTGTCAATATTTTAAATCAAAATATAAATACTACTTCTAAATTCTAGTACATATGTATTTGGGTACTGGACTTTTTTTATTCTCTTAATTAATCAAATTTGTTATTTAGATCAAGCTTTTCATGACGGGTACAATTTTTAGTTAATCGTATTTTTCTCTTAACCTTATTTGAACACTTAGTCGTTTTCGTATCATGTCATCCATAAAAGATATTTTAATAAAATTTATTTTCTCATTAATAGTCAAACGAAGTCGCAAATCACATAATCAATCAAATGCATTCAATCAGTATCCGATGATTTCATTAATATCATATGTATGATAAATGTAGTCTCCAAGAAGTAGTTTCATAGATAATATACAACTTCTAAATTGGTTTGTTTTGCATGCGTTATTCATGCGTGCCAATGAAAGATAAATCTGAATCTTCATATGCTCTTCCTAATACACTGTTTTTCCATGGCAGATTACAGATATGTCATTATGATTATTTCCAAACATTTCCACTGCCCACCTGTCTTTTTATCTTCTGTATCGCTGTATTTGGAGATGCAAACAACCATAAAACTCTGAAGACGAAAGCGTAAACACCCTCATAACCTGCCGAGATCAAGTTACCAGATAACCACATTTGGATTTGAACATGGCTGTCGCTTCAGGTGCGGACGTAGAAATTAAAAATGTTTACGAACGTACAAGTGTCTTTATTATTAATAATAATGTTTTACCACTTCTATTGACAGGTTTGCATGGTTATGAATGGACTTGCTAATGAGTTAGGAGAGGTAGACTTTTATCTATATGTATGCCAAGGTTCGAAATAAGTTAGTGAGGATTCATATTGTAATTACTCCTGACTGAGACAAACTATTTGCATAGTAACAGAGGCGTAGTATAAATTGACTAATTTAATTTGCTTTATCATTCTGTATTGGTACGCTGTATGTGAAAGGTGTTATTGCTCTTTTTGTTTGTGTGAAATTATAGATTTAAACCTATGATAACTTAAAACAAACAACTATGATTTCAAATAATTGATAAATTTTATTTTGTGCGAATTAGCAATTTGTATTTTACGATATGATTTCAGTTTACGTTAAAATTTTTATTGTATCTTTAGCATTTCGAATACTTGTAAGAATATCACAGTTTGTGTATATATATTGATTAACTAACTTTATTTTTTATGTACTATAATATAAAATAAGGCAAATGTTTTTTAATCTAGGAAAATATAATATAGGCGTAATAGAAACTGACTACAGTGAAACCTCCCTGTGCGACTAAGTTTAGATTTTTTTTTTATTCCAGTAACTTTTAAGTGTTTAAACCCTTTTGTGACTTTTTAGGCAATGAATTTAACTCTGATGACAAATTAAGAATGACAGTCAATAAACTCCCCTGCCTTATTCTGTCAGGAAACTCTGAAAGAAATAGATAATTGAATAAAATCGTCATTATTTGTTCCGACCCCCCCCCCCAAAAAAAAAGCAATTATTTACTGAACTTCGAAAGGACTTGGAAATTAAAGTTATAAAAGATAAAACCGTAAAATCAAAGCAAACGTCAATGTATTCATTTTATAAACTCATTTTTTTTTTTTTTTTTTTTTTGCAGTAATTAACTTATATAATTAACTTTTGTTTTGATACTTAAATTTTTATATTTTTTTCTAATGTGAAAAATAAATTTTAGTAACATTAATTGCTACCTTTTTTTCAACAAGTAAAATCTAGATTTAAACATTATCTCCATTAAGAGACCACCTCTCGGAGCGACCACTTTTTATTGGAACGGAAGGTGGTCGCTTTAGGGTGGTTTTACTGTAATTTAATTTGCTTTATCATTCTGGTGGTACGCTGTATGTGAGAGGTGTTATTGTTCATTTTGTTTGTTTGAAGTTATAGATTTAAACCTATAGTAACATAAAACAAACATGCATGATTTCAAATAATTGGTAAATTTTATCTTGTGAGAATTAACAATTTGCAGTTTCCGATGGGATTTCAGTTTGTGTGTTAAAATTTATATTGTACATTTTAACATTTCAAAAATCTGTAAGAAAATCACCATTTGTATACATTTTTTGATTAACTAACTTAATTTGATACATTACAATGTAAATTAAGACAAATGTTTTTTAATCTAGTAAAATATAGGCGTAGTAGAAACTATTTTAATTTGCTTTATCATTCTGTGTTGGCACGCTCTATGCGAAAGGTATTATTGCTTTTTTTGTTTGTTTGAAGTTATAGATTTAAACCTATGGTAACATAAAACGAATAACTATGATTTCAAATAATTGGTAAATTATATCTAATGCGAATTAACAATTTGAATTTTTCTATGAGATTTCAGTTCGTGTGTTAAAATTTATGTACCTTTAGCATTTCAAAAATCTGTAAGAAAATCACAGTTTGCATAAATTTTTTTATTAACTAACTTGATTTGTTATACTACAGTGTAAAATAAGACAAATGTTTTTTAATCTAGTAAAATACACTATAGGCGTATTAGAAACTGACTATTTTAATTTGCTTTATCATTCTGTGTTGGCACGCTCTATGTGAAAAGAGTTATTGCTTTTTTTTGTATGTTTGAAATTATAGATTTCAAACTATGATAACTTAAAACAAACAACTGCGATTTCAAATAATTGATAAATTTTATTTTGTGCGAATTAATAATTTGTATTTTACGATATGATTTCAGTTTACGTTAAATTTTTATTGTATCTTTAGCATTTCGAAAACTTCTAAGAAAATCACAGTTTGTATATATATATATTTTTTAATTAATTATTATTAACTTGATTTTCTACACACTACAATGTAAAATAAGACAAATGTTTTTTAATCTAGGAAAATATAATATAAGCTTACTAGAAACTGACAAATTTAATTTGCTTTATCATTCTGTGTTGGCACGCTGTATGTGAAAAGAGTTATTGCTTTTTTTTGTATGTTTTAAGTTATGGATTTAAACCTATGGTAACATAAAACGAATAACTATGATTTCAAATAATTGGTAAATTTTATCTTGTGCGAATTAACAATTTCTGTTTCCGATGTGATTTCTGTTTGTGTGTTAAAATTTATATTGTATACATTTAGTATTTCAAAAATCTGTAAGAAAATCGCAGTTTGCATAATTTTTTTGATTAACTAACTCGATTTGTTATACTACAGTGTAAAATAAGACAAACGTTTTTTAATCTGGGAAAATGTAATACAGGCGTAGTAGAAACTGAATAATTTAACCCTTTGGACTCTCTTACACAAATTTTATTCGGTCGGCACCACTTTTTAAAAAAGAAGTTTCCTTCAAGTACAGAATTTCAAAAATGCTCTGATTAAATAACGCATATTTTATTTTCCTTTATTACTGGCGCCAAAAACAAATTTTGCAAAGAAAAATTATGTCGCCGCAGCGGCGACAATAGAGTGCGAAGGGTTAATTTGCTTTATCATTTTGTCTTGATACGCTACATCTGAAACGTGTTGTTACTTTTTTGTCGGTTGTTTTAAAGTTATTATAGATTTCAAACTATAATAACTCAAAACAAACAACTAAGATTTCAAATAATTGGTAAATTTTATCTTTTGTGAATTAACAATTTGTATTTTCCGATAGGATTTCAGTTTGTGTAGAAATTTATGTATAATACCTATAGCATTTCAAAAATCTGTAACAATATCAGCGTTTCTATAAAAGCTTTAATTAACTAATTTGATTTGTTATACTACAGTGTAAAAAAAGACAGCTGTTTCTTATTCTAGGAAAATATAATGTAACCTCAAACCAAATTATACAGTAACCCTTTCCTACTTACCGAAGTTTCCGAAAAGCGTTCATTATCTTTAAAAACCTCAGAAGCTAATATATTTTCGAGATTTATATTAGGCGATTGCTAAAGTTCATTCCCTATTTCATAGATGGCAGAAACTTGCAATTTTGACTGTCTTGATGTTTCTTTTATAACTATATTGTTAACTGACAGTTATCTACATGTGTCGTGAGTGAACATAACTTAAAAAGAAAAGTTTTCCAAATTAATTTGTGTGCAGGGTTAATATTCAAAAGGGAAAATGAAAAGTTACATTTTCGTCATGGTATGTTATATGAGTTCAAAAAAGGACTGAGTTTTGGACGTGCTACAAAGACATTTATTTGGATCGTGCTCCCGCTCTTAGGACAGTTAAAATATGGTCCGCAATAGCTCTATCTCGACAACTGATGCACGGATTTCATAAAACTTCATATTCAGTTGGACGTCAATATAATTTATTGCTGATTAGGTTTTGGTGTAAATCACCCAACTATGGCGCTGCTATGCTGCGTTTTGCATGATTTACACGATTTTAGCGAGGGTCCTATCCCAAGAACTAATGCACAGAGTTTCATATCTTTATAATCCTGATGGTGTGCATAGATTACCATTTAATTTTGGCCCTGTGATAATGAATTGTGAGGCATTAACATGTATGAGATAGAAGAGAGTTTTGAGATTGTAAGATGTCAGGAGATGTTTTACTGCAATTTTTTATTTTAGTTTAAAATATCAGTCGTTGCAAGCAATACGCGCTAAATCGGGGCCGATTTTCGGCCTTTCTCTTCTTTCAGTATTGATACGACAGAAGGAAGTTAAATAGGTGGAGTGTATCTCAGTCGCCAATGCATATTTGTTCTCAGGCGCCCACTCCATATATTTAACCCCCTTCTTTCCCATTAATATTGAGAGAAGGGAGAGATCTTAGAGAAGGAATTGAATAGAGAGTGAATCCCTTTGTTCTCTCCGTCGAAGCCTGAAGCACTCATGTCGGAGATCTCATCGCCAAAAGGGTGTCGTTTTTTGGCGGTAATCCCTTTCTTGGCAATTTTCTGTTTTCATTCTATGTGTAAATGTACGCTCGAAAACGAACGCAGACGAAATAGGTCTTGATGGGATGCGGGAAAAACCGGTTTGGCGCGCATTCTCCCCACCATCACGTGATGGTGGGAAGCATGATATGTGCTTCAAGAAAATGTTGCCATTTCTGCGTCCAGTTATATTAGAAGTCTATGGGAGAGATCGAAAATCAGGCACCGATTTAGCGCCTATTGCTTCTAGCGCCATCTATCACTGATATTTTAAACTAAAATCGAGAATCGCAGTAACAAATATCTCCCGACATCTTACATAACTCTCCTGCGAGAATTTCTTTAACAGCTGTCACCGTTTGCAAGTTATTGAATTTTAAAATCAGTCGGTCCATTTTAGGACACGCGGTATATTCAATTATTGTTAATTTTGATACGTAACTTGTTTATAACTGAAAAATAAGTAAATAAATATCTCTAACAAAAGTTCAATTTACGCTTTAAATTTCATGGCAGCCAATCCTCCGAATTTTTTCAAGTCAAACAAATATCTTTTGAGCCAGAAATTTTACTTAATAAAAGAAAGCAATTTAAAATAACATAGAAACAGGGTATTTTTTATTAAATAAATTTCGGTGTTCGAAGTATGTGTGACTTGGGGTGAAATAAAGGGGGGGGGGATGTTGGCAGTTATGAAATGTTCAAAAGTGTTTATTAACAAAATTATACTTTGTATGTAATTGATAACATATGCTGAATTAAATAAATTCTCATAGAACTTTTTTCCCTTTCAGGTAAGAGATTCTCTTGGCAGTTCACTGTTCTTAGTTATATCTGAAAAAAAAAGTAAGATTCTTGATTTTTCAGGTTAATTCTTTGATTAGATTTAACATGCTTTTATAACCTCTTCGGTCCCTGGATCCCCATACGGGGGGACCTCTGTTCTTTTCGTTATAAAAACTAAAATGTACGATTTTTTTACATTTTCACATCACTTCTTATTAGCTGGATGTTTTTTGCGTTCAAAGCAAACGAACAAATGGCAGCATCTAAGCTGATTCCCACATAAAATAAATGTTATTCTCAGCCGAGTGTGCAAAATGCCTAAAAATGCCCAAAAGACAGTACACTATTAAAAATATCGTGAAAAACTACCTCTAATTTTAAAGGCTATCTATTTTCTGACCAATGAGAATGCTCTATAGGCGTTTAAGTAGCGTTCTTATTGGTCAGAAAACAGATAGCCTTTATAAACAGAGGTAATTTTTCACAATCTTTTTAACAGTGTATGACCAAGAAAGTGAGAAATTTTTATAAGTATTTAAGTTAAACCTTTTTCAATAAAACATTTTGAGGATTTGTAGATTATTTACTTGTTTAAAGCTCTTAAATTTGTGATTGCATTAATTTAGGTTGGTTATTAAATGGATATTTTTAAGGGGGTTTGTAGTTTTAGATCCCTATTTTTGAACCTAAATTACTAAGCGCCTAAAGGATCCATTTCAGAAAAGATATTTTTTCCGTTATTTACGATGTCATTTTGTTTGGAAAAACCAATGAATAAGGATTTGTATTATTATTTTAGCTTCGGAACTGAAGAGGTTATTGTAGTTGTTATTGTTTTATAGAAAAGAAAGAAAAAGCTTTCGTCAAGCCTATATTATGATATATTTTCCAACGCTTTCAGAATAGTGTAGCAAAATTTTACCGTTTTTAATAAGATGAAAGATTATATTTAAGTAAATGATTTCGAAAACACATAACACATTTGAAAACCCAATTTCAGCAATTACCATCTATAGTCAGAAAAAAAAAAAATGCAATTTAACAAATTACAACGACCATTTGGAAAATGATTTTTTCAAAGACTAAAATTTAAGACATAAAAAAAATCGCACGGAGTTGATCATACATTACGTACGCCATGAATTAAACATTAATAGTGTTATTACACGTAAAAGTTGCAAGCGACAGAAATCGCCTGCGACTCGTACATATTATCCACCTAAAACTTAAGTATTATCCGAGCATTTCATTGGCTGTTCGGGAAAAGGCTTTTCCATCGTCAGATTTCCAAGAATTCTGACGGCCAATTTTAAATGAAATTTATTTCTTAAACTTCTAAACATCCCACAATATTACTTTGTATATCGTCGTATAGAGAAAAAAATGTACTTTTAAATGCAATTTGTTTGAAAGCTGTATCTCAATTTGTTTCTGAGTTATTATTTTTTTTTTGTAGTTTTTATTACTTTTTTGTCAAAGTGGCAACACTCTGTTGTCCATCTCTGTTGAAAGTAAAGGGAAATACAGATTACTGTATAGACCCATCACAAAACGAATAAATTGCAGATTAAACCAATAAAAACCTTCAGATATGCTTTTGATTTCCTACCCTGACGAGGACAATAACCATTTTTCCAAATGGTTAACAAAAAAAAAAAAAAAAAACTAATTCCTTTTTGCAGCCGTGCATGTTATCTACAGATCTGTATAGTATAATGTCTGTATTGTAAAATGGTATGTTTTTAGTAAAATGACGTCTTTTAAGAAAATAATTATTTTTAATGTGTGTTTTTAACATTTTGTTTGGAATATATGAAAGGATAAAAACCCTTTAAAATTCAAAATTCCAAATTAAATTTCAAAAATTTAAATTAAAATCCGAAGTTTCTTTCTCCTAACTTTAAATCTCCTTCTAAAACCAGTTTTACCCCTTGTAACTTTGTTTCCCAGCAATACATCGTATTACTTTCAGATATCATTTTCGGACAATCTTTAAGAGTAAACTTGCTGACGTTCGGAATATTCTCATTCAGTTGTGGTTAGCTCATCCCCGGGCGAGCCAAGCCTAACTCTGGCATCTGATCCCGGATAATCAATCAAAAGCTAATCAGCCAATTAAAGAAATGTTCCTCCCAAATTTACAACTATGCCATTTGCTGGAAAATATGTTAAACCCCAAGATATTAGCTAAAACTCGCGCCAAAAACGACAGATCTTGCAGATTTGAGAAGCCTGTCAAACCTACGGCCATGTAGCACTCTTATAATCAACGTAACGGGCTCGAGGACCCCCGGCCAAACTCGCGAAACGGACTGTAAGATGGAGCGCCAAATAAATGAGTTCGGTCCAACAAGAGGTTTCCGAGTCCAATTATTCTCCAAATTATTTATCTACAAGTTCTGTTAATTCCAAGATGTTCTGACATATTTACGCCTGCGATACGACGGTCAACTGATGCGAAGTGAGCGTGTCGCGACTCCCTATACAAGTCCGGAACGATCCCGATATTTATTCGTTACATATATATTATTATGATATGGTTATTAGAAGACGTAATTAAGGCCTTTTTACTTTTATTTATATTTACATATTACATAGTATGCAAAAATGTAGTTCATTTAGGAAACACATAGCGCAGTTAAAAATTCCCCTTCAGCAATTTCTTTCAATAAACGAAAATATTCGAGAACTTTTGTGCGACCCTGTATCTGATCTATAGAATTTGTAAACACTAATTAATATGAAAAAATTCAGTTGACTTGAATAACGCGTTCCACAACTGAAAACGCAGCAATTTCTTCCAGCAATTATTATTCATAGACTGGACTGTAACCGAATCCTTTTGCGCGTCCCTGTAAATGAAGGATAAATAGTATACACACCAAATTCTACAGTAAGAATACAATAAGAATTCTACATCTCGTGGTGCATCTATGTGATATATATTGATGTCAGAGACGGGTTAGGTCATCGGCCGGTAGCAGTGATGCATAACACATCTAGAAACAGCAAACACATAGCAAAAAGCAGACTCAGCATTTAATGGCGCTGAGTGGAAAGGAGTTCTTTATAAAGGAAAAGGGCAGTGTCAGCGTTTGGCGTTATAACATAAAATTAACCACGTTGCACAATTTCCTTGTTAAAATGTAGCTTGTTCAGCAAGTATTTCACAAATACTGTCCAAAATGCTTTGTGTGGACAGACGACTTCAGGCTACTCCTTGTGCTAGGATGAATACGGTCGTGCGATGGCCCGACCGCATTTGTTAAACTCCAACCACCCTTGTAAATACTTCTAGTTAACCTAGTTTTTATTAAAATAAGTAAAAAAAATACAAGTCTGGTCACTTGATATTAATTTCAATATGTTTGAAATAGTATAACATCATTGAAATATACCGTAAAGTATTTACCCCGTAGGCCATAAGGTAGTGGAATTCTTTTGAATGTCCCTGTAAACGAACAATAAATACACTTTCCAGACCGAACATACCATTAGTAAACCTAAATAATAAATATAAATTATATGCCAATTCGATTATATTTTCACGAGTTAGAGCGCGGACCAGACAAACCAAATTCGTAAACACTTTTCAACTATGCCGGAAAGTGTTAAAAACATAACTCGTGAAATCATCTGTTAAGTTTAACAAATGATTTAGCCTAACAAATTTTTATGATAACATATATTAGAGAATATAATTCAAAATCAAAATTTTACGTAACCCACTCTTAAATATTGTCTGATATGTCGTACTCCAAGATCAGAGATAAAAAATTATCCTACACTGTATTCTTTTTTCCGGAAAAACTAAAATATAATTCGTGATCGTTGCAGGTGGTCGTACAATATCCGCTAAGTTCATCCACCATCAGTATAAACAGTGATTCTGCCTCACGACTTTGTTCTGTCGGGGTCATAGAATCAAAATCGAATCAAGCCCACTCGAAACTAAACTGCCTTGTTGAAATTTCGGAATTCTCTTCTTGTTCTATCTCTTAGAATAATTTCATGGAAGATTCTTCATGCAGCAGCTGCGCTTATTACAATAAATAACGGCGAGAAAAATTTTAGATGATGTCGTAGATTTTTAAGGCTATGATGTACTATTTGAAATAGGTTTTTCCATAGTCTCTGACGTGAAAATTTCAGTATTCATTAATCATACTGATAAGATTTTTTGTTTAAAAAAATTACACTTGCAATTATGCATTAGTTTGTTTGGATCACGTAAAATTAGTTTTGGAAGGTTATGCTACTTCAATTAGAAACGTATGTTTATAAAAACTTATGAAAAACTAATTTTACTATATAGTAAGGATAAATAGTTTGTAGGCGGGTAATAATTATACAGTCATACCGGAATTTAACATGTTTTTATTTATTTATTTGCTGCGGATCAGTCCAATACTTCTAAAGTGCATATTTTTAAAATAACCCATGGTATACTTATATTAAGAAATTGATTTGCTATAAATCATTAAACTTTCATGTTCTCAATTAAAAAAAAAAAAAACCCACAAAAATCTCATGTTAACTCTTTTTCTCCTAATTTTAAGGATTGATATCTTTAAAATAAAGCATTAGAAGGCATTCGCAAAAAAGTCATTTAAAATTTACCTGAATTTGAATTCAACATGTAAAAAAGTATCTTTTTATGATCTTCATAATTATACATTTGGTTTTTTGAACAGCTTTTAATTTCGATATCTTAGAAAAAAACTAGTCGGATGTGGCAATCACATACGCGTTAATAACTTCCTAAAAAATGCAGCATATCAGACAGAGCCACGGTTAGGTGATTTACACCAAAATCTAATCATCAACAATTTATGTTAATTTCTAACTTAATCTGAAGTTTGAGGAAAATCCGCCCATTAGTTGTTGAGAAAGAGCTATTGCGGAAATCGTAAAAATTCTGCATAGCAGCGTCATCTGTTGGGCGCTTTACACCAACAGCTAATTAGGACCAATTTATAACAGGGACTAACTGAATCTGAAGCTTGATGAAAATTCATACATTAGTAAATGGGATACAGCTATAACGGAAATCGTGGAAAATACAGCATAGCAGCGCCACTTGTGGACGATTTACACCGAAAACAAAAAAGCACTAATTTATATCAGGGACTAACTGAATCTGAAAATTGATGAAATCTCGTACATTAGTTCTTGAGATAGAGCTATTGCGATAATCATGAATAAGGCAGGATAGCAGTGCCAACTGTTGGACGATTTTCGCCAAAAAGTAATCAGCACCAATTTATATCAAAGTCTAACTAAATCTAAAGTTTTGTGAAATTCCGTGCTTTAGTTCTCGAGACAGAGCGCCCATAAAATTTTTGTCACATACATACAGACTCACAGATAGAGTGACAGGCAGTGATAGACTCACAGGCAGACATTTTCTAAAAACCATCAAATCGCGTTCAGGACTTTCTAAAACGTATAAATTCGTCGAAAACCGGAAGTCGAAAATTTTCATGAATCCAATACTTTCTTCTTGTAAAGATAGAAGGAAGCAACAAGTTGGAAATTGCACGTCAAACGTGGCAAATGTGGTGCGTTCGTACTATAACTCGTTTTATAAATATTTTTTGCACCGCATACTGTACTGAATGTATATTTTAGTGCACTTCATAAGTGCATATCTATTTCATTCTGCTCAAAAGGCTGTCACATCCTTAAAATGCACTATAATCCTTTTTTCCCATTGGCCGTCCTGTAACGAAAACTTTTGACTGTCCCTGTTAAACTATACATCCGATTTTTCATAAAATTTGAAATGTCTCGACAAGATTTTGCAACAATTATATATTTAAAAGTTCAGACGTAGTTTTTGCTCTGTTATATACGGACAGACAGACAGACGGACCGAACGACGACTATAGGTGCTACGTATTTATACAATTACGAACGCCCCTGAAAATAACCGCAGAGAAAAAGGATTAGAGCTTGTAATTACCAGACTGTCTATAAGAAGTTCATAAACGTGATTGATTATACTAGAAATAAAAAGATTGTAGTAATTAAGAATTCATTAAATACATTTAACATGTGCGAGAGCAAATTTTCTTGTCGAATTTTTCTACTATTACTATTACTATTATTATTATTACTTTGTGTTGCATGTATATGTTGGGGATGGGAGCGGCTTGAATGCGAGAGAGCATCTGTTTTTCATTACCAAATTGTATCTAACGAGAGTTTAAACTCCAGAACGATATGCATGTTAAGTTAGGTCATGTGTTAATAACAGATAAGCATGATAATAATAAAAAGAAAAGTGCTCAGTTAAACTGATGGCATTGAGCTCACAGGCGATTCCCTCTAATTGTATATTATACTCTTATTTCAAAGAATAATGCCCCTCGAAAAATAAAGAAATCGACAAAAAAAACTATTAAGCTAAATTAAGTGGGGGGGGGGGTATTAGCTCCCCTATGTTCCCCCTTTATACTTAACCAAGAAACCTTCAAATCTAATCAGGGAAGTGCCTTATCAGAATAAACCGGTATACCAAATTGAAGCAAATCGGATAATTCTGCATGAAAAACCCATTTATCTAAATTAAAGGAGGATTAGCCCCCGTTCTTGCCTTTATACTTAACCAATGAACCCCAAAAGCTAATCAGGGAAGCATCTTATCAGAATGAACTTATATCCAATATTTGAAGCAAATCGGATTACATAACATACATACGTACATACATACAAAAACTGCGGGCATATTAGCTCTCAGACTTTGATAGCCTGTGAGCTAAAAATTAAAAAATTCTTGAAGCTCAGTTCGAAAATTGTTACTGAAGGCTTTTTAAGTCTATCTAGATAGCCTCAATTAATAATTTATCAAAACAAATATCTAAATTTTTAAAAACAAAAATTTCTCCTATGAAAAAAAATAAATCAAAAGGTAACAAAACTGATACTAATAAAAACAATAAAAATCATACGTCAAGCATAAAATATGAAAAGCTTACAAACACATTCAGTATACTGTATTTGTAAAACGTATAAAACATTCAAAACTCGAATTTCAGTAATTACCATATGTAGTCAGAAAAATATCCGAATTATTTTGCACAGCTCTGTATGTGATCTATAGATTTGTATATACCGGGTGAGCCAAAAGTTCGTTAAAACTTTAAAAACTCATAAAAAAGGAAGAAATTATGATAAAGGAGTGCGGTTTGCAAGAAAGGGCTCACAAGGTAGTCGGATTTATTTTAGCAGCAAAAAAAATTTAGTTGAAAAATCACATGTAGAGGACGCTGACGACCCGAAACACAATGAACAGGGCAGCAGTTGTGCCGTAGAATGTTCTGGAGGTCGTGTTGAACATTTGCTAATGGAAGAACAAATAAATGAAGCGTATTATTGTCCTGTTCATTGTGTTTCGGGTCGTCAGCGCCCTCAACATGTAACTTTTTTTTTTTTTTTGCTACTAAAAAAAATTTGACTACCTTGTGAACCCTTTCTTGCAAACCGCACCCCTTTATCATAATTTCTTCCTTTTTTATGAGTTTTTAAAGTTTTAACGAATTTTTGGCTCACCTGGTACACTACACAGTATGCAAAAATTTAGTTCAGCTAGAAAATACATGAGGCAGTTGAAAATTCTCCTTTTGCAATTTCCGAAAATTAGCGGAAATGTACCTTTTTTTATTTACTTAATTTTTTGTGCAAACCTGTATATAATCTATAAAAGTTACAGATACAAGTAATATGCAAAAATTTAGTTAAATTTCAAAACGCATACTACAATTGGAAACTCACTTCCAGAAATCATCTCTGATAAATAGTACGAAATCTTTTGTGTGTCCCTGTAAATGAACGGTAAATGCTAAGCACACCATATTCTATAGCAAACACCATATAGTAAATACCAGTATCAGTATATCAATTTCATTATGTTTGAGATAGTGTAACATCAATTAAAATACACCACAAATGATTTTTCCCTATAAACCATAATGCAACTGAATTCTTTTGAGCGTTCCTGTAAGCGATCTATAGTAAACGAACACACTCCATTTTCAATATCAAATATGCCATAGTAAAACTCAATTAACATATATCAATTGCATGACAACCCGAATATGTTTCCGAGAGTTATGGTGAGACAGACAGAGCAACCGAAATCATAAAGAATTTTCAATCATGTTGGAGTTGGGAATTGATTGTTGCATCAGTAGGAGGGAAAACAAAAGTGCATGCATAAAAAAAGCAACTAATGCCTTAACTTTTCCTTGCTTATATTGTACAATGAGAATAAAATATCGTTTCAAATAAGTTTTTTCTATAATTGACAGAAGTTGTAATAAACATTTCATTCTTGATGTTATCTTTGCAGAAAATTTTCAGAACCAAAGGGTCCTTTTAACCCTTTATGTACTGAATTATGAATTTGTGAAAATTTTATCTTCTAAAGCATTTTTCGTGAATTGTTTAAACTACATTAGAAGATTTACATAATCATTTAATAAATTTTAAGAAGGATTCATTAAATTTGAATGTATAGGGATTTTGTGCACTATTTATAACCCCATTCAAATCTTTTATTTCAAATTTCTTAGTATTTTGTAGAATTAGGAAATGTACAAATATAAAGTTCTTACAATAGAAATATAGAAATATTTCCCAATAGAACCCCGACCCTCCCCCCTCCCCCCTGAACGCCAAGAAAGCTAAAAAGATGCAAAGGCAAAAAAAAAAAAAAAAAAAAAAAAAATCATCCTTAATTTTTTTTTTTTTTGGTTAACCCATAATGCTTTAGAAACAAGATAAAGTAATGCATCTATAACTTATTCTAAACTGTATTACTACTAATCGATGTATTAAATGAATTTTATAACCAGTTATTTTAATGGTACTTATAAGTACCGTCAGTAGATAAAGGGTTAAAATTAAATTATGGTGTTTATGTGTGGTATAGAGGGGGTACCATGTATGCTAGAAGCCTTTCTTGAGTTTTTGTTACGTTTGGAATACATCGTTGCACGTATTTTCAGGTCCAAATTTTTTAAACATATTCCTTGGTTTAACACTGTAAACTGAAATGTCTGAAATTCAGTCACTTAAGTGTCTGAAACGTAGTGTTCAATTTTCAGACGTTTTAAAATGTCTGAAAATTTTAAGACACTTCTTGCGTCTGAATTTCAGACACTTAAGTGTCTGAAACAGGAGTGTTCGATTTTCAGACGCTTTAAAATGTCTTAAAATTTTTAGACACTTCTTGTGTCTGAATTTCAGACATTTGAAATGTCTTAATTGCGGCCATCTTTGAGCCTTTTTTTTCAACAATGGGAAGCCATCTTTGACCACTTTTCATTCTAAGCCATATACGCAGCCATATTTGACCACATTGAATCATTTTTTAAAAATGGAATAATCTGTTACCATAAGGCTAATGTCAAACGGACGTCTTTTTGCACGCTTTTTTCCTTGCGTATTATCCCTACACAATGCCGCTAGCATTGTGTAGGGATAATACGTAAGGATAAAAGCGTGCAAAAAGACGTCCGTCTGACATTAGCCTAAAGCAGAGCTGATTGCAGCGTGGTAAAACTGGGATGCTTCGGTACGAAGTTTTCATAAAGCTGATATTTCAAATCATTTTTGACCTTATGATGATTGCAATCAGTATTTTGTAGTTTTAGAATAGACTAATATCTATATATTTTCACCTAAATATGTATCTATTTGATATCATATATGCCTTACGGCATCCAAAATGTTTATTACTTTTAGTGCGAACTTTCAAAGACCTAATATTCATTCGCGCCCGTCTCCACAGCTTTGATATACTGTTATAAAAAAAAAAAAAAAAAAAAAAAATTAAGCCTACTCGATGCTATCAATACATATTTGGATAAATATATATTTTTCTTTAACCTAATCATGCTCTAAAAATACAAAATATTTATTAAAATAAGTATAAGATCAAAACAAATTTAAAATGTCAGATTTATGGATATTGCATACCAAATTTGGGGGCCCGTAAAGCTAAAGGCCCATAGAAACAGCCCAGTTTGTCCATGCTGCAATCAGCTCTGCTTTATGGTAACAAATTATTCCCATTTATAAAAAATGATTCATTTCTTCAGAAAGAATCCCATCCCTGCTTTGTTGTACAATTTTTTCCCATTGAAATTAGATATTCCCAGTGAATTATTTTAAGCAGTTTTTGCATTTTTATTTCAAAATTGAGTATGAAACTCTTACTTTTTTTTTCTTCCTTCATTTTTATTATTATACTATTTACAGGGCTCGCAGTGTTCCTAAAATTTTCACCCTTGCTACCACTATTTTAAAAAGATAATCTTTATCGTATATTTCTATTATAAATGTTAAAGGAATGTAACACGAAGAAGTTTTACTTTAAATACTGGTAGCAAAATGAGAAAATTTTAGGAACGCTGCGAGCCATGTATTTATCATTACCAAGAAATACTGAAAATTTTGACAACCACACATCGGCGGCTGAGATGAACAGTAGTTATAGGATTCTGGATGGACAGCATGTCTATTTGACACTTTTTAAACGATAAATAATATAGTAAATATAACTGGAAACAGAAATCCTTTATAATGAATATCTTTCATTTCTGCTCCCCACGAAGTTTGTAATCACACAAGCAATGGCAGTCACTAAAGCCATTTCTTATCCACATGATTGGTATATTGTTAACTACATTGAGAAAGAAACCAAATTAAAATTGATATAAAGTAAATATCTTGTACTATTCTGTTCATTTCTTAGTAGAAAGTACAAGTTTTTTTCCTTGAAGTGTGCTTTGAAATATTTTAACGTTTAAATATAATAATTCAAAAATAATACTATTAATAATAAATTAAAGGTTTTTCTTTCTCTGAATATTTTAAATTTGTCATACAAATATTAATATCTCAAAAAAACAGGCTGGTGTTATGAACTCCCTTTTTTTAAGTGAGAAAAGAAAAAAAAGAAAAAGAAAGAATTTTGGGAAAATGTCCAAATATATTAAAATTTGCTAAGCAGTCTATGTATATATTGTACAGCATTTTTAAGCAGTCTAGTGTAAAAAGAAAAACAGTGAAGAAAAAACCATAGAACCAGTTAATTCTACTCTATATATAGCGGATACCAGCAAATAGCGGATTAATTACGTGCTCCCGAAGCGTCTGCTATTCAGAGGTTTTGCTGTTATATTCATTTATAGGCGCATTCTAATTAAATAAAAAGTTTATTTGTTACAGTGTATGAATAATGCTCTAAATAAATTCTAGGTCCAGCGGTTGACATTAATCAATAATATTCGCAAAGTTACTTTAAAGTTTAAATCATATGAATCTAAATATCCATACATGCAAACCAACCAATTAATTACTTGATAAGTTACTCTATTTAATTTGTAGCATTACAATGTGCATATTTTTTTTTTTTTTTTTTTTTTTTTTAAATCATATAAAAACAAAATTGAAATGCAACAAAGATAACTTGCGTTGAGATGCTACATATCAAACACAAACATAAAAAATAGACTTAAAATCCTATTTCATTTTTTTTTTTTAATTAGTTTCTTTTTATTGTTAATTTTCATGATTTTTTTTTTTTTTTTTTTTTTTTTTTTTTTTTTACATTCAGATAAAAAAAAATCTTTGAGGTGAAAAGAAACTTCTAAAAATATTTTTCCCTATAAACATCGTAATAAAAATACCGTATATACTCGCGTATAAGTCGACCTCCTAACTTTCGAATGCAAATTCTGTAAAAAATCAAAAACGCGTATAAGTCGACCCCCTAACTTTTTACTTCAATTTTGCACAAAATCAAACCATAGATTTCACTTGCCAATGAGAAGGTAGTAAGTAAATAAAAACAAATCATTGAATTTATTTAAATGATAAATTATTATAATTTATATATTTTATATAGTACTTTTTTTTATTCTTACACATAAAAAGAACATAATTTTGCAGTATTCGATGTTTATGTTTTTGCTTTTTTAACTGACTCGCGTATAAGTCGACCCCCCCAAATTTGCTTACCGAAAATTGTCAGAAATTTCTCGACTTATACGTGAGTATATACGGTAATTTATTTAAGCATAAATTAAAAAATGGAATAATATGAGAAAAATATATACGTACACGGAGCAAACATAATCATAAGAATAATCTTCAAAGCACATTCTTTCACAGAATCTTAAATATCAGCGAAATAACTCACCAATCAGATGGTACACAATTAGAAAAGTATCTTCCCCTGTCATGGGCGAATGGGTTTTACTTATAACCATATAATTTTTTTCCTCATATTTTTTTTTTCATTTCTGTGTATGATACTCAACTTGATTTTATAAATATTTTTTTAGCGCATATTGGATTAATTACACAGATTTTATTATTTGCTTAAAGCATCTTTTAAATATGGCTCCATTTTAAAATTTAACCCAGGAGGACGGGCGCATGCCCAGGGTGTGAATAGTTTTGGTCACCAATAAATACAAATAATAATCGTCACTTTATTTAGTCGCAGACAATTGTTACAAATTCTGCGATAAAATAATTAGAAGATTATTTAACAAAAAATAATGGTAACAATTGTAAAAACCATACGCACTCTGGGTCTGTCAGGCCTGGCGTTAATCCTTCCAGGTTAAATATGTTATGTAACACAGTAAATATACGTAAATAATTTTCTATTTTTAAACAAGTTTTCATAAAGATAATTAAAAATAAATAAATAAAAGTAGTCGTTCAGTTGAATACTATAGGAGAGATTTATTTCACATTGGAAAATTGAAACTTTATAGTTTATAAACTATTCTGAAATTCATAAAAACTTTCATTCTTATGCTTTTGTGATTTCTTTTCATGCTCTTGTATCCACTGTATGAAGCGAAAAAAAGATTGATAACATTTCTCAATATGAATTTCTAAATTTATCAATATGAAAAAAAAATATTTCAATGATAGGAGTACTGGTCCCAAGGGCCAGTAAGCATGAGATTTTACTAGTCAACAGTCATCATCACTGGCCCGCTACATAAAATTCAATTAAGTACCTTTAACACTTTGAGTGACAACCACTCCCCCCACCCCTCCTGTTAGAATATAAACAAATTTTCCTTTGCAGTTACCCAAAATTTGGCTTAGGGGGGGGGGGGGTGAAAAAGGTCTTAAGGCTCCAAAAACTTCGAGAAATGCTGTTTCGTAAAAGAAATTCTGTTCTTTACTATATAATAATAATAATAATAATAATAATAATAATAATAATAAAAGAAAATTAATTTTAACACATGACAACATATATCCTTCCTCCCCACCCCCGGCCAATACTCACATTCTGCGAGATAACAAGGACCATTATCGCCATATAAAAAACATATATATGTATATTAAAATTTAATCGATATAGGATTAAAATCTTATGGAAAAGTTGAAGGAGTACATGAACTTCAAACACAAAATTCACTTAAAATTTAACACACGAAGCATGGTTATAGAAAAAAGGTTAATTCTTATTAAACGCGTGACTGGACGGGAATAAACAAGTATAAATAATCATTTGTTAATACACATTATTTACACTTAATTACTAATGCGAAAATTCTCACTAATAATCAAGATATAGGTATATACTACTTATTTGCAATCATAAAAAAAATTATCATTTAAGCAACACATAGGTAATTATAAAAAAAAAAGTAAAATTGACACACTAAACATACAATTGTAAAATTTTAAAAGATTTTATTAATTCTCAAGAGATTTTTTAAGAAGAGACAGCGTCAGCAATTTAAACAAGTTAGCATGATAAACTTTAATATTAAGGGTGCAATATATTATTTTAATATACCTATTAAATAATTACGTTCATTCTAAAATAGAAAAATAAAAAACCAGTAAGGAGTTACCTGTAAATACAATAATCCAATAGAAGAATTTTTAACGCATATTTTTATGCATTATCATGTTTTATTTAAATTAAAACTTTATTAATAAACACTGTGAATCTTTGATATTGATACCACAATATTAAATAATCCGGTAGGATAATGCCAAGAACAGTTAGTAAGATTATGGCGGTAGGGATCTTTACTTTATTATTGTATTGGAAAATGCTTGTCTTCAAAAACATTTACGCCTCACTACAAGTTCTAAATGATTAATCCACCGTAATAAAGTTGCATGAGAGAATGATTAATATTTTACTGTTTCTGGAGATTGATATTTAATTAAGAAATCGTTGATTTAGGCTACTAGGTCCGATTTAAGAACTGATGATGGTTCCATTGAGGTTTTCGATAGAAATGTTATATCCTTAATACAGTATTTTTTTTCATGCTTAAGTATCTCGGAATTAATCCACCGGAGCCGGATGTGAACTTGATTCGACGGCCATTCTTGTAAAGCTGGGCACATAGTAGGCTTAGCGGTTTTAAAACGTTCGAAATTAGAAGAAATGAACAGTGCGAGACCACGCAACAACCACGTAAAACACTGACAGGATGCAGAAAGGGTACAACTCCACGATTAAAATGCGGGGAATAATTATTAGAACAGAAAAATGAATAAAAAACAAAGTGCTAAGACTTGTAAATACTCAAAGAATTCTCCCTTCAACACTCCGCTGCTAAATTCGACACTGTCTCAGTTACGCATGCGCGGCTAATTCTACGCTTCTTCTTTTTTTTTTTTTTTTTTTTTTTTTCTCCTATCTCTGTCTCTGCGATATGGAAAGATTAGGAAAGTTGTCGAATGTTCCACAATAGAAATTAGTAATAATAAAATTTGGGGTTTTTTGTTTTTATGCGAAACACTTTTTTATGAATAATATTATTAATAAACCTTTTCAATTTTTTTTTCTATTTTACTATTTTAAGCAGGTACATCTGTATCAAAAACTTTATTTTGCTACAAGCTTTTGAGTAGTAATGTAGTTCCACGAGTGTGTGTGTATGTGGGGAAGGGGGGGGGGTTACGAAGGGAGATTTTGAAATTTAATTAATGAAATTTTCTTTATATTTGATTATTAAGAAAATATTAAAATGCATTCGTCCCAGTGCCTTAGAGAATAATCAAACACCCCTAAAGCCCACATAGAAGAGAAGATTTAACTCTGCTCGCCTTTTAACGTTCACGTGTTTCTATTTAAAACAGAGGTTTTCTATTTGTGGTGCTATATTTCAAGGATCAGGAAGACAAAACCCCCACCTCCCTTCCCCTCCAAATAAAAACTGCTTCAGTTCTTGATTTTGAAAAATGTTGTTACAAATTTATTTCCGAATATCTAATATTTCTTAATTGTAAATTTGTTCTATTGCTTTTATGTTTAAAAATTGTCTTGCATGGGGAGTTGACAAAATATTCTTAGTTTAGCTTATTTTATATATGAATTCTGCATTTTAAAAAGCGAATTAGGTAGTAGACTACAGGCATATCTGTTCCTCAGTCTTGCTCCTCCCTACATTTCTTGCCCCACCAGTGGCCAAGATGTTCTGCTCTCGAAACTGGTAGACGGGAGGTGCTGGGTTCAAAATCCATCACTCCTGTCGACGTAATCGTTCGGAGTTTTCCGTGGTTTTCTTCGAACCTTGGATTTCCTTGTGTAAATACGTGTTAGGTTTCCTTAGAAAGACCCCCACGGGGCACTCCCCCCCCCTTAGGGCCTATATCCCTCGTGCTGATATTTGGCCGTCATAAACGCAACCAACCAACCAACCCTATATTTTTTTTTCTGCTCGCGTTCAAATCTTAGTATTTCAATTTTCAAGCTATATATATATTACTCTTTTAGTGGTAGTTTTCCGCATTCTCCGGCGTAGACCCATGAGTGTAAGTAATTTTTGAAAAACTTTATAATTTTGTGAAAAGTAATAATGCAATAACTTAATACATCATAAAATTAACTTAGTCCCAAAACTTGATAAATGGATTTGTACAATACTGACACACATTCTATGTTCTAATCAACTTTTTTCTTTTATAAAGTAATACCAAATTTTGTGTGCAGAACTGTATTTTAAACATTTTTCATTTATCCAAAATATTCTCTGGTGGTGCTGAAAAATATAATGACACCATCGTCATAGTTATGATGCTATTATATCATATCCAGACACTTAAATGTCTGAATTTCTAAATGTCTTAATTTCAGACATATAATCACAATTAAGACATATTTTCCCGTTCATTTACATCATGATCATAGTAAGACACCTATGTGTCTTAAAGTAAGACATTTATTATGTCTGAATTTTCAGATTCAGACACTTAAGTGTCTGAAATTCTTTTTCAGTCACATATGTGTCTGAATTTAAGACGTCTCTATTTGCAGTGAACGCTGCAAAAATCTTTAAGAAATGTAAAAAATTGAAACTATGTTGTCTCATTGCTTTTTTCACGATGGGGATAAAAGCGGATATGGCGGTAAATTAAAGCAAGTTTGAAATTGCTCTTCAAACGTGGCAACTGAGGTGCGTTCGTACTATAACTAGTTTTATAAATATTTTTTGCACCGCATACTGTACTGAACTGAACGTATATTTTAATGCACTTCATAAGTGCATCTCCATTTCATTCTGTTCGAAAGGCTGTAACATCATTAAAATGCACTTGAAATAATTTTTCCCCATGGGCCGTCATGTAACGGAAAACTTTTGACTGTCCCTGTCATTACACTATCCATCCGATTTTCATAAAATTTGAAAAGACTCGACAAAATGTTTCAACCATTATATATTTAAAATTTCCGACCATTCGGTTGGGTAGTTTTTGCTCTGTTATACGTGGACAGACCGCCGAACGACGACTATATGCGCTACGTATTTATATAATTACGAACGCACCTAAAAAGATCACTCATGAAATATTGCCGGGGAATGATAATAAGCAATTATTCTAATGGAAATCAGTTGAAGACGGTCTTCAAGCGAAGCGATGGATGAAAACTTCTGAAAATTCTCTTGACTCACTCATTTGAGACTGTAGTTAGAGCAATTTTATCTTCAGCTTATTTTAGAAGAAAAGCTATAAATGAAGTGGTCGGAGCCGAAGGAGACCATCTTACATTTTTGTAGAAACTCAATAGTGACACCCTTTTTCTGCCTTATAGAAATCTATCTCTGGTCAAAGTCAATTTTTTTTTTTTTTTTTTTTTTTTTTGGAAAGGTAGCACATAAATATTTGATTTAAAACAAAGTCATAAAAGTTTTCGGTGTTATTGCGTATATCCTTTATTTTTTTAACTTTTAACCGCTTGAGAGGCGGTGGGATATATTTATCCCCCTAATTTCAATCAAGATTTGCACCAGAAATTTTTTATTTTATTTTACTTTTATTACTTTGGTGAAAAAGAGCTGAAAAATTGCTTTTCCTTATTTTGAAATAAAAATTTTCCAAATTTCCGGTGAGAATTCAACATTACAGAAACACAATTTCTTGCCCCTCAAAGGGTTAATAAGTTATACTTAAATTTTTAATTGGCTTTCAACCGTATATTCCACCAATATATATGTATATATTAAAGCCATTTCCGCTTTTAAGCTCGTTGTTTTTTCAATTTCATCTACATTTATATAATTTTAACTAATTTTTCAATTAATTTTCAGCAGTGAAAATCGCCGCAGGATTGTGTGCTCATGAAGACTGTTCCATCTTGTGCTGCAGTTGCAGCCTTACCAACAGATGTGAGTCAGAGATGCTAAACTGGGTAGAGCACTTGGAGTGCTATTCCAAGTGTTCCGGGTTCGATTTCCGGCTTAGACATTTTTCACTCTGTGATTCTACGCTTAGCTAGCAATGTGATAAATCATGTATTAAATATTCATCTACATTTGCTTTGCTTTATTTTTGATAATTTCGATAAGTAAGGTGAATTAATAAAATTGTTATTCTCAAACGACGAAAATTAAGTAAGCACTACAATAAAAAGAATTACGATTGTGGATACATTTCTAAATTTTAAAGATGTCCATTTATTTGTTTTAAGAATTTTCGTCTGTCAGAATTTGGGTTCTCAAACTTTCTCAGCTTCGTTTAGGAGGAACTCAGCTCCCCAGGGAAATGCAATATGCTGCTGTTGTTGACTTTATGTTCATTTCCAAATTGCGAGGATTCTGATTTGTTTCGTTTAAGCTTTTGGTATTTTCAAGACTTGAGTACCTTTCTCATTTTTTTTTTTCAGGAAAAATTTAGTCCTGTATGGGGGGAAATCGAACCCATTCCCAGTTTTAAGCTCGAAAAAGCCCATAATATCATCGATACAGGAAAAATATGTTTTACTAGCTGCAGTTCGGTCTTCCTTAAAATTTATGTTTGGGAAAACATGCTAAGCATTGTATTATGTTACTTTTATTCATAATTTAATTTACTTGGACTCCCTTAAATATAATTAATAGAATCCCTTAAGTTAATATTAGTTTTTGTTGCATTCAAATATCTCATTTTTTTTTTTCTGTGAGCAAGTAAACCCTATTGGTTTGCAATGGAAGTCTATGGGAACTTGGCGAAATATTAGAGGTATCGCCAAGTTGGCGTCAGTTTTGGCAACTCATTTTGGTCGCCAAATTTGGCGATATATCGCTAAATTGGCTACAGACTTGGTGGCATTTGGCGACAGAACAGGGTCCCCCTATGGTAACCCCCCTCCCCTTATAGGTAACGAGATGCATTAAATGCTGTTCAATAATCAATGAGATTCGTTTCATTCGGGCGTTGCCATTAAACAATTAACAAATAATCGCGATTTCTGTGCCACATACGATAGAGTAATATATGTATATATAGATATTTAGTTGAGATGTTCCAGAACATCTGATCGCGGAAATGGGCACTGAACTTCAAAATAGCCTAAAATTTCGATGTCTCCCTTAGCCAAAATCTTTTTCAAAAAAATTTCAGAGGAAATCTATTGATTCCATGAACATGTCCCACTTGATAACTTCTGAACAAAAGAATATATTTTTTTTTTCGTCCTCAGGTCTACATCTAGTACGTGGTAAAGTTTATCCTAGTTTCCAATTCACATTTGTCAGGTTATGCACCTAAGTAAAAAGTCCTTCCGTCAATGCAAATAATTGTAATGTCTTGTGGTTGTGGAAAATTTACTATTAGTAATTAATACTACTAATATTTACTTTTTGTCTAATTTTCCCAAGACTTCTTGAAACTGTATTGAAACAAGATATCTACAAATAACTTAATATATACAACTACATCTAAACCTTCTGTGCATCTAAAAACCGATATTTATTCATAACTATTAATATTTATAGCTATGCCAGAAGTTTCTATGTTCGTTTCTGCTCTAAAAAGGATTTTTTTAACTTGTCTTCTTTAAATTTTTTTCATTGTAACTTTTTTATATAAAGATTTCTCATTCTTGTCATTAAATATTTCTAGCTTTAAAAAAAATGCGAACTTTATCTTTTTTCCTAATCACAAGCGCATTCGCAGGAATTATAACGTTCGGAACAGATTATAGGCTTTGCAAATTCATATATTTTTTCTTTCTACGATATCGGCCTGCCCCTTTCAGCTTATGACCCCCTTACACCCCCACCCTCTTTATGTACGTTCCTTCAGCATCATATTGGCTAAAATTTCACCGCACTTACATATTTATATAGATATTTCGTAATCATTCCTCCCACTCGGACTCGCTAATTATGTGATTAGACTGTGAAAGGAATTCCTCTTATTTCAACAAAAATTTACTTCCGACACTGTTCGCTGTTTCTCTCTGGCTTTCACCATATGCCAGTCGTGTCGATTACAGCCCCAGATAAGCCGGGATCAAGCAAATTTCCGCCTTAATGCAGATGCTACGTTGTCTTTAGTAGGTGCCAAAGGCCGCTAATGACTTAATTTTGCCAAGCATGGGTGCCACCTCCAACCTCACTTGTAGGTTTTCATCGGATCAATACAGAAACAGCTGTTTTTTGAAGCCGATAATGTTGATTTTATCGGCTTCTCTTACAGCTTTTTTCCGACTTATCTCTCTTTTGTATCTGTTTGTTTTCAATGTTTACGAGTGTTAATCTCAGATTGTTAATGTTATGAAATGTACCGTAGAATCTCCGTTTTAAAAACACGTTGGACTAAAGAACACGTTTTATTGGACGTGGGATAGACTGTCTGTCTGTGTTTCGTATAAGTTAAGGTCACCTGTCTGATGTTTAGAGCTCTCAGGACTCTTAAAGCATCAAAATTTTCGAAATTTTTATTTTTTTAGATGTCAAACTTCTGTCTTTTGTGAACATTTTGATATAATTATTTCTTTGAAATTCCCATTAGAACAGAAGTTGTGGCTTTTATAATTATACCCGCTCAATAGTTGAAGCATTTCCGAAACTTTGAAGTCATTTTTCTCCAAATGTCATTTTTGGGCATACCGCGCAGGATATCGCAAAAACTTCCGAATATTTTTTCATGAAATTTTCAAAACTTCCTAAAATTTCAGTTTTATTCTTTAAAATATATATATATATATATATATATATATATATATATATGTATGTATGTAATAATAAAAATTTTCGCCTCTTTTTCTTAGTAAAACTATTTCAAATTCTTAATATTTTTCCTTTTTTGCCTATCTTTAATAATATCTTAATATCTTTTGTCTTTTATGTCATGCATTTAAAGTTGCGTATTCTTTTATTATTCTAAAAAACCTTAATCCATTCGCCTAATCTTATAAAACCCATTAAATTACTTCTTCATTTTATTCTAAAACTAAATTCTCTTTCTTTCGAATGTTTTAATATCATTTTTTCTTTGTTGTTCTATACCCACAATTCCATGCGTCCGCCAGCACTATTTGCACTTTAATTCTGACGCCGTATAAAAGAGTTCATTATCGACGTCATCCTTTCCCATCGAATCGCAATCTGTCTTATGTCCCATCCTTCCCCACCTCTCTTCTAGCATTGGTCTTTTACCTTTCTGTAATCGTCCGCGCGCTGTTAGTAGGAGAGCTGTTGAACATTTTGGGGTAGGTATTTGAGGCACCCTGAAAATTTGTGCAACCCTTCTTTTGTAATGTCTGAATACAAAAGCGAATGTCTGGCTGAAGGATCGTGGCCCGAAAATTGTGCCAGACGCGTGTCAAGTGCCATTTGGCACTTGACACTCGTCTGGCACAGGTTTTGTGCCGACTAAAGTGTCTGTCATTTTCAAAATATTTTTTTCTAAGTATAAATATTATTCTGTCTCAATCTCAGCGTGCCTCAAATACCTTTTTTTGGGGTAGTCAAAAAATGGCACTTGACACGTGTCTGGCACAGTTTTTGGGCCACGATCCTTCAGCCAGACATTCGATTTTGTATTCAGCCATTACAAAAGAAGTGTTGCACAAATTTTCAGGGTGCCTCAAATATCTTCCCTAAAATGTTTAACAGCTCTTGGACTATGTTTTTTCCGAGTACAAATATCGTTACATCGGCGAAGGAGCAGAAGATTTTACGTTTTTCTGGTTGTCTAATTAAGCTGCGTCGCTTGGAGTGAACGTTCTAATGTGTAGATCCTATTCTTATAACATCTAACGTTTTATACATCTAACGTTTTAACATCTAACGTAACGAAGCGATGATCAATTTTTGAGAGTGGATGGAATAACTACTGGAAGTGTTTTACTATGTTTTTTTGTCAATAAAACCAGTTTAAAAAGTGACGATGACTCTCTATATTCATTACGCAAGGGAAATTATCTCAATGTGTTTCGAGCCTGTCTTTTCTCGCCACCCTGACTGCAATCCGATATTTTCAATATAACGGATGGATGGTTTTGATTGCTCTACTACAATTTATGTCGAGGTGTACTGGTGTCGCCTAAATATCTGAAAGTCGGTAGCAAAATGCTACATATATATATTTTTTTAGGTGATTACACTGTTGAAATTTTCAAAATTTTGTATTATCTAAATACAACTTTGTATGCAAAATATAAAAATGCTTTAAATAGAAATTTATTGAGGTTCAGGGAAATTATTACAATTTGAAAAAATTAGACACAAAAAATTTCATTCTAATTGCAAAATTTATTTTTAATCCTGCGCGTAAGCTGTTACAGCAATTTTCTGCTCAACAAATGTCGGACAATTTGAGCCCCGTATAAATACTAATTCTGCATCTTGAAATTTTCTAAATACATGAAATGAAAGAACATACTTATATCTTACATTCAAATAAAAATTGTGTTTTAAAATCATATACATTTTAAGATATTAAGTGTTGAAAATGGTCTTTAAAAAAAATTTTTTTTCACTTTTAGGACTCCTGAGACTTCTGAAGGGGCAGTTTACTATCTTTGACCAAAATACTGCATGCTTTTTGAAAATAATTTTTAACCCCCTGACCTCCGAGCAAAAGGGCAAAATTGTAATGTTGTTTTCTCTGTAATTATTTAAAAATACTAAAAAAAGAAAATTTTTCCAACATGATATAAAAAATTCAATTACGTATATGAATATAATCTTTGAGAGTATTAATCATACGCTATTTCTAATTGCTAAAAAGGTGTGAGATTAAAACTTTAAAAACAGTAAAATAGTTTGTTTGACTGTTGACATGTTTCAACCAAACCTGAGTCATTTTCAAAACAAATAAAATAATAATATTCGGAAATTGCGCGGTCTATGATGCAATGACCTTAACTTATTAATCATAACTTAGTGTTTTGAAATTGCATTATATCTGTAGAATTGTATTAATTTAAATAATGCTTCTATTGTAGTGAAACCTACATCTTAGTGAACGGATATATTAGCTCACGGAGCTGAGAAGGTTGGTAATTCTCAAAAAAAAAATATATTTTTCTCCGCTGAACAACGCAAAACTTTCTGGCACATTTTCAGACTCATTTTTAAATATAAAAAACATGATTACTGAAATCTTTTTAATCGAATAGTTTCTCATTTTCTTAAAATGCTTGACTACAAATTTCTTCAGTAATCATGCCTGATAGTATCATGCTTTTATTTTTAAAAGTGAATCTTGAAATATCAGAAAATTTCGCGTTGTTTGAACAGGAAAAATATTTTTTGTAAAGGAGAGATTTACTATCATAGACCAAAATACAGCATGCGTAAATGTTTTTTCTTAAACTAGTATTACGTATCAACTCATGAGTTTTAGTCCTATATTTACTTAAATCAATGCAAGCTACATGATTTTTTTTTTCAGTCACAAAAGTTTGAAACTTTTAATACATTTGACGGAGAGTATGTACTGGTTCACCTCCAGTTGGTGTTCCATTTCTTCAAAAATCATTCATATGAAGCAAATTTTTGGAGTTGTTAGGTTAAATCTGTGGTGTTTTACCACCAGGTGGTCAAAATTTATTCTTGTTGGGAAAAGAAATCTAAACTTATTTTGTTAAACAAGATATAAATTTAGTACAACATTTGGAAAAGTTTGTTAATACAGAATAAATTTGTCAGAAATATTTATGCTTTTTTTTTTTACTTTGGTTTTTAAACATCCTATTTTTATCTTAACACAAGGGGTTTTGTATGCATCTGACCATTAATGCTCTGGCAGGAATTTAATCAGGGCCTGATTACTGCACAGGCCAGATAAGCCGCGGCCTTGGGCCCACAGCAGACAAGGGGCCAAAATGAGTACTAAAATGATTTTGAAAAAAATTCTTAAATCTCCTAGAATTATTTTATTTCAAGCTCTGATATCTAAGTAACATATACCTTTATCAACACTTTCCCCGTGCTTTTTCGTTCTCTAAAAAAACTTAATTTAGGAATGCAGTAGACAAAATATTTTTATGAAAATTAATTTTAAGAAATATTTCTTGATGAAATATTTAAGGTATTATAACATCTAACAGCAAAAGAGAATTTAAGTTAATCTGGTTTTCTCATATGAGCATTTTTTAAAAATGCGGGAAATTTTCTGAATACTCTCAAAAAACATCGCTAACTGCTACAGCAAAACCTCGGTAACTTACGCTCCCGATGCGGACACTTCCTTTTGGCAGACACTTTTTTGATCCCCAACATCTATAAATCTGTATATTTTTACCTCTCAAAAGCGGGCAACTCCAAATAGTGGACTAATTCCGCGGTCACGAGGTGTTCACTATTAAAAGGTTTTACTGTATTTTGGTTAGGAGGGGCCCTGAAAAGTTCTTGGGCCTTGGGCCCCAGACAATCCTAATCGGGGCCTGGGTTTAACCCCAAAATTACCCTTCCCTTTGGTGCGCCAATGGCTCATGCATTTTATCAGGCTACCGCCGAAATCAAATTCAAAGTATACTTTACTTTAAAAAAGATGAAAAACACTTATCCTAGGAGATAAATGGCGGAAAAAATAGGCCGTTGCTCTCTAAGGTAGCTTTTCTTTTGGGAAACTTTTATCTTGGCTGAGTCTTTTTCATTTATTACCAAGTATTGGAAAATGATACAAAGAATTGTCTTTATTTCAATGGGAGGGGGGGAGGGAGGGCCTTAAGCCCCGCCATTTCTTACTGCCTACCTCTGGATGCATTGCACCCGCCTCACAACCCTTTATGGCTGGTACTTTCTAAGTCGCATGCAAAAAAAAATGTTATTTTTACTAAGTTTACCCTTTTAACCAAGTCGCCCCCCCCCCCCCTCCCATGCTGTTGCAGTTACTCCGTTTGCTGCTTTGGTTGATTTCGTTTCTCCCATCTCATTCTTTTCATTTTAACCCAACTTTTTCCAGCTAAGGGATGAAATACCTCCTGTTTTTGATACATGAACCGTTACTTGTTTTCGCGATTTGACTTGTAGTTTATCTGAACTTTTTGTCTCATTTGGTAAATTAGTATTTATTTTTAAAAAAAGAACACTAACTTTCTTTGTAAGCATTACTGCGTCTCAAATTTCATCTTTAACCCTGTATCTTAATTCTTTTTTCGCTTTCTAATTAAACACTGCTTTCTAATTTAGGTCAAAGACATTGCATTATTGGCTCTGTTTTCAAATTTGTGGTTTCTTTTTGTATTACAAACGTATAGAAGTTTAAGAAAAAGAAACAACGTATAAAGGCATAAATAAAATGAGTTTAAAAGCATACAGCTGCTTCAAAACCTCTAAGGTTCCCTCATCAGAGCTTAAAATAAAAGTTAAATTCAAACTAAAACATTGTGTAAAAAGGGGGGGGGGGAGGTGGACAGAGAGTCAGAAAAGCGTACCTTTCAGCTCTACTGCCAACGGTAAAAAATGTTTTAGTTTTAATTTAACTTTTATTTTAAGCTCTGATGAGGGAACCTTAGAGGTTTTGAAACAGCTGTATGCTTTTAAACTCATTTTATTTGTGCCTTTATACGTTGTTTCTTTTTCTTAATATATTAGCACAAAGTACAATCCTTCCCCACTTTTTATGTATAGAAGTTTGTTAAAAGTCTGAATTTCCAGGGTTCAGAAATGTGTCCGAACCCGATAGTTTTTAGGTGCGTTCGTAATTATATAAATTCGTAGCACCTATAGTCGTCATCTGCTCCGTCCGTCTGTCTGCATATAACAGCGCAAAAACTACTCAACCGAATGGTTTGAAATTTAACATATAAAATCATTGTAGAATTTTGTCGAGTCATTTCAAATTTGATAGAAGTCGAATCAAAACTTTAAAAGATATTAATAAAAGTTTTCTTCATTCTGTTAAATCTTATCACATGTCATGAATTCAATGATATCCCATGATGGGTAGTGATTCTAGGTTGCCATGGTTGGTTACGTTCTCTTTAAGATTGAGTCCTATTATTTCCGTATGACTGAATTTAATATCTATATTATAAAGGACAAACATATCTGTGAGTAACGCTGACGTCATTTTGCGATCGGCAACACTTCACGATCAAATTTCGTTGTTGAAATTTTGGCTATTGCAATTTTTTAATCTTATGACCACAGTATATTTTCAATTTTTAGAACATTGTATAAGGAAAATACCTACTTTCAATGCAATTTGTTTAAAATCTGTATCTTAATTGACTGATTTATTATGTTCTTTAAAATAATTTTGAAGCATGATTTTTTGTAATTTATCTTATCACATGCCGGTTTAAATACGTAATAATAATAATAATGATAAACATTTTGCACATAAATCAACAACAATTGATCAGCGTTTATTTCTGACTAATTTTCCATAAAGAAATTAATACTTTTTTTTAATAAAAATTAAAAGAACAACATTAAAAAAAGCACTAATTCAACATATTTGCAGTCGATTACAATTACAATTTTTAGACAGCCCAATAAAAAAAAAAAAATCTTTCAAATTGAATTTGTTCGCAAAGTGCATCTCAGTTTACTGATTGTCTATGGATTTAAAAATAATTTTCAAGCATGAAATATTTTTTAATTTATCTCTATCGCTTGGAGCTCGATTACGAAAGATTAATTCGTTTGTCCTTAAAACAACATGAACTGTTCATCATTTTTTACGGCTAATATTCCATAAATAAAAAAGAAAAGTGCACAGCTAAACTGATGGCATTGAGCTCACAGGTTATTTACACTAATTGTATATCATACTCTTATTTTAAAGAATAATACCCCTCAAAAAAATAAGTGAAGGGGAATTAGCCCCCGTTTCCCCCTTTATACTTAACCAGTGAACCTCCAAATCTAATCAGGGAAGCTCCTTATCATAATAAACCGGTATACCAAATTTGGAGCAAATCGAATAATCCTGCAAAAAAACCATTTATCTAAATTAAGGGGGTGGGCTAGCCCCCCCTTTATCCTTAACCAATGAATCCCCAAAACGAATCAGGGAAGCTCCTTAATATAATAAACCGGTATACCAAATTCGGAGCAAATCGAATCATTCTGCATGAAAAACCCATTTATCTAATTTAAGAGGGGCGGGCTAACCTCTCTTTTCCCCCTTTATCCTTAATCAATGAACCCCCAAAACTAATCAGGGAAGTTCCTTAACATAATAAACCGGTATACCAAATTTGGAGCAAATCGAATCATTCTGTATGAAAAGCCCATTTATCTGAATTAAGGGGGTGGACTAGCCCCCCCCCCCTTTTCCCCCTTTATTCTTAACCAATGAACCCCCAAAACTAATCAGGGAAGTTCCTTAACATAATAAACCGGTATACCAAATTCGGAGCAAATCGAATCATTCTGCATGAAAAACCCATTTATCTGAATTAAAAGGGGTGGACTAACCCCCCTTTCCCCCCTATATCCTTAACCAATGAACCCTCAAAACTAATCAGGGAAGTTCCTTAACATAATAAACCGGTATACCAAATTCGGAGCAAATCGAATGATTCTGCATGAAAAACCCATTTATCTGAATTAAGCGGGGTGGACTAACCCCGTTTTTCCCCCTTTATCCTTTACCAATGAACTCCCAAAACTAATCAGGGAAGTTCCTTAACATAATAAACCGGTAAACCAAATTCGGAGCAAATCGAATCATTCTGCATGAAAAACCCATTTATCTAATTTAAGAGGGGCGGGCTAACCTCCCTTTTCCCCCTTTATCCTTAACCAATGAACCCCCAAAACTAATCAGGGAAGTTCCTTAACATAATAAACCGGTATACCAAATTCGGAGCAAATCAAATCATTCTGTATGAAAAGCCCATTTATCTGAATTAAGGGGGTGGACTACCCCCCCCCCTTTTCCCCCTTTATCCTTAACCAATGAACCCCCAAAACTAATCAGGGAAGTTCCTTAACATAATAAACCGGTATATCAAATTCGGATCAAATCGAATGATTCTGCATGAAAAACCCATTTATCTGAATTAAGGGGTTGGACTAATCCCGTTTTTCCCCCTTTATCCTTAACCAATGAACTCCCAAAACTAATCAGGGAAGCGCTTTATCACAATGAACCTAGAAAAAAATTTTGAAGCAAATCGGATGTTTCTATCAAGAGTTATCGCGTTACGTACGTACGTACGTACATACATGCATACATACATACATATATACATACATACATACATACATACATACAGAACGGGCGGGCACATTAGCTCTCAGATTTTGATAGCCTGTGAGCTAAAAATTAAAACTTCCCCTATGAATAAATAAATAAAATAATATAAATAAACACAAAGTTAACAAACATGCAATTGAACTACGCGCTTAAAGTTCAGAAATTATCAAAATATAAAAGGATGTCTTAAGCACAAAATCTTGGGCTAATAACTCTTAGCATACGGCTAACACGAAAATATCGCTTTTAATAAATTTCGAAAATTTATTTGATTGTATAATTCATATTTTTCATATGAAAATGCTTTTTTTTTTTTTTATTGTTAGTGGGCAATCTAAAAAATATATTGCAGGTAAAAAAATAATAGTTTTCAATTTTAAAATATGGTTTTCACCTATATTCTGTAACCTGGGAAACCCGAGTACGATCCCCTAATACAGATATTTGTAGGGGAGACCGGGGTTAGTTGTGCCAGGGGCAAGTTGTGCCATCGAGCTTCCTGACTGAGCCATTAGGTTGCAGCACCTGTGTCGCGTCATGTGAGTGAAGAGGTTGATCGTCTCAGTGTGCTGCGTATGTTTTGAAGTAGCGTTGCGTTGTTTTCGAGATGAAAATATTTATCTTGTTTTCTATCGTAAAAGTAAATTTTGCTACCTACGTTAGAAGGAGATCATTGCTACTAGCGATACTGAGGTATATAAACTTCCCTACCATTATTTAAATGCTTATATTTTGAGCTGTTATTCTATGTATTTCATTTGTTAATCATGCCAACATTTCGGAAAATAATGAATAAAGTTCAAAATGGCATAACGCGGGGCTAGTTGTGACGAAGTCTAAGAGTCACATTGTGACAGTGTCACTACTTACCCCAGCATAATTTTTCCTCATAATTTTAACTTCCTATGTTCCTCAGTAACTAATCGACCGTTATCCATCAGAGATGAGAGCGTTAAAAACCAGAATGACAATGAAAAAAATTAGTAAATATGAAACTGGTAATAAACCAAGCACTTTAGCAATAACTTTAATCAAGGATGGTGAGATTGCAGGACCGTCTTCAGAAGTAAGAAATGTCATTGAATTAGATGATTCTAGGACAATTGATAATAGCAATGTATCAGTGGTAAGTCTTACAGAAATAAGACCACTCCCTAAAGCAGGACTTCGAAAAGGCAAGCGATCTATTCGTAAATGTTTGAAATCTGCCATTCTAACAAGCACACCTGTAAAAGAGAAACTTCGAGCAGAATAAAAAGCAAAAAAACGCAGAAAACAAATTGCAGAAGAAAAAGCAAAAAAAAAAAAAAAAAAGAAAAGAAAAGAAAGAAACTGTATGGAAAGGCCAAGCAGTGCATAAAAAATTTACACCTAGGTTATTGAAAAAAAGGGAGAAGCAAGTATTGGATAGCTCTGAAGATGACGAAAATTGCTTATGTCTAGATTGCTTGGAGCAATACAACATTTCTAGACCCGGAAAAGACCGGGTGCAATGTATGTAAAAAATGGGTGCATGTCAAATGTAACAAAAATGAAACTTATTATATTTGTATTAACTGCAAATCAGATCCTGAAACAAGCGATGACAATGAGTGATTAAAAATATAGGACATACACGTTGTAGTAGGCTACCGAGTCAAAGATCAATATGGCCAAAGATTAGTGTTGGCTTACTTTTTATTTCTTTCCTGATTAAGACAGTTTTTTTCTTTTTATTGCTAAGTGTCTCTAAAAGTATCTTTTTAAAGGACAAAGTGTTTACAAGTTTACAAGTGTTAACAATTTAACTATTTTATTTTCATTTGATTTACAATATTATTAAAACATGAAAGTGTCTTATTGTGTTAAGAACGTTATAAATGAATAAATTTCTTATTCTTGATTTAACATATCTCAATTAATTGCCTTTCTTACATAATTTGTATATGTTAAAATGTATTTGTATGTGTCATTTATGTGCCACAATGCGCCCCAAGCATGTCACAACTTACCCCGTAGCGGGGGTTAGTAGTGACAAATTTCGAGGTTACGCAGAATTCATTTTATGTTATGAAAAACGTTAATTGCCGAAACGTCAGTGAAGGCTTACTGTGGAGACACGAACAGTTTTGGTTTCGATTTGTCTGTTTGTCTGTTCCGCGATAACTGCCGCAAAAAGCATCTGATTGGCTTGAAATTCACTGGGCATGTTGATGAGGTACCCGGACTTAGCTGTATAGTTTTTGGTTAAATTTGGTTTATTCGTTCGGGAAATATGGAACATTTTATTTTGCTCTATAATGCTTTTCAATGGCAAGTCAGACGATTTTCAGATTTTCATTTGTTGAAAGAAATGGCTCATATGAAAAATGGATTTAAATGGTAAATTTTTGATGCTGAAATTTTTAAATAACATTATTAAATTATTCCAATAAATTATGTCAATATATTTGCGAGATTTTTTTAATTAGGTTTATAATATTGGGGGGAATTTTATGCATGTTTTCCAATAATATAAAGGATTTTGTTTTATCAAATTGACATAATGCATATTTCATTTTTTTCCTTTTCTTTCTCTGTTGCCTAGCAACGTATTTGGTCCTAATAATATTAGTATAATTGCGTGTATAATGCTTGAGTAAAGCCAACGTCAAAACAGATGAATTAATGCATTTGTATCTTTGCATATAGAAGGATTTTAGCCCAGAAATAAAAATAGGCCATATTTCATTTATTTTATTTATTTTATTGAAATATTTTGCTTAAAAATACAAAAGTTCATTATTTTCATAGAGAATAACGTAACATTTTCCCATAACATTTACCAATATTTCTTTAATTGTTGCCAAGAAAATCAAAACTCGGAATAATAATTTCTTTTAAACAATTTTCAATTGAAATGTTTTGTCTTGAAACAGGAAAATGAAAAATAAAATTAAGAATAGAAAAATTAATATGGCAGCATATTAAAAATAAAAAGAAAACTCTCGAGTATTTCTTAATATAACAAGATGAAAAGTTTTGAGTAAGTACGCATAGCAGGTGAATTAGACGTCATTTATCAAAAACAAAGATGCTGGAATAAAAAGATCTTGGGTAAAATAAAATTAACTATTATTCACGGAGGAAAGAGATAGATGGAGATGCAGTATGCCGTAAAAACAGTTTGCAATACGATGTGCGTTATCGCTCACATTTAAATGCCCTCATTCGGCCCAAACAAAACAAGCACGTGGAACAGGGACCAAATTCTTTGACTTCATCCGTTTTTTTTTTTTTTTAAGCACGTCGTTGTCTTGTGCCGAATGTAGCGGATTTTAGGGTTACATTTTTGGCGTCATTTCAAGATTTATTGTCTGTGTACGGTTAACATGAATATTTTATTTTAAATTTAAATTTTATTAATTTATAAAAAACTTATGCTTATCCTTATAAATCACAGCGTAAAAAAAATCTAAGATATACTATAACCATCCGCACAATCAATAAAAAATTACGAATGTAAATTTAAATAGACTACAGGGGGTTCAGGGGGGCTCTGCCCCCCTGAAGAAATGCAATTTTTGATTTAAAAAGTTACCATAATAAGTAGCTCATCAGAATTTCAGAACATCAATGTACAACCACTTGTTTAACACTTTTAATTTCTGAAACTTTACGAAGTATCTTGTATGCTCATAAATATTTATGTAATTTGAAAACTTTAAAAAGCGATTTGTAGGAAGTTGAATATTATGCAATGAGTGTTAAAAAACCATGACTTGCAAAGATGACGTTGAGGCTCCTGATCTGCAGATTTACTAGTAATGTTAATTGCCGAAACGTCAGTGAAGGCTTACTGTGGAGACACGAAAAGTTTTGGTTTCCGTTAGTCTGTCTGTCTGTTCCGCGATAACTGCCGCAAAAAGCATCCGATCGGCTTGAAATTCCCTGGGCATGTTGATGAGCTCCCCAGATTTAGCTGTATAGTTTTGGGTTAAATTTGGTTCATTCGTTCGGAATATACAGAACATTTTATTTTGTGATATAATGCTTTTCTATGGGAAGTCAGACGATTTTCAAATTTTCATTTGTTGAAAGAAATCGCTCATATGAATAATAGATTTAAATGGTAAATTTTGGATGCTGAAATTTTTAAATAAGAGTATTAAATTATTCTTATTAGTTTGCAATTTTGTCAAAACATTTGTCAGAGCTTTTAAATTAGGTGTATAACTTATGATAGAATTTTATACATGTGTTTGAATAATATAAAACATTTTATTTTATGAATTTACTTATATTTCATTTTTTCTTTTAACCGTTGCGTAGCAACAGCATCTCATCTAAAAATATCATAAATGTGAAAGTATGTATGGTTTTTCGAAGTCAAATCAAAGCAAAAGGAATGAATTAATGAATGCCTTTGTATAGATATTTGCATATAGATTTATTTAAACGCAGAAATGAAAATAGTATTTATATACTATATAGAATAATATTTTCATTTATGTATTCAACTATTTGATTATAAATGAAAAAGTTCGTTCTTTTCATACAGAATAAACTGACATTATTTTGTTAAATTTTATAAACTTTATTGTTGCCAAAAAAAATGAATAACAATTTCTCCCAAAGAGTTAATTTTAATTTGTAAGATTTTCACGTGCAAAAGAAAAATGGAATAAGCAAATAAAAAATAAAAAAAAGGATACATAGGACAGGAATGAATACATATAAACATTTCACACCAAATACCACCTAAAATAGTTTTTGTAGCAGTATTTTCCCAGCACTACGAAGAAAGATTCCTCGATTTACACGATTTTACTTGGCCTTCCTTTTCTCATTCTTTGCGATTTCATTTTCGCAATTGCGTGCATTAATTGGCACAAAATTTTACATTTTTATGACTGAGATATATGTAAGGCCATACAAATAAGAAATTCCGTATTGTCTCCTATAAAATGTGATAAAGTGTTGGTTAATCATATATGTTTTTATTAAGAGGAGCAGAGCTGCCAAGCCTCCGGCGTTCTGGATACCAGTATTTTAATACAGAAAATGTTACTTTATTTAATTGAAACATTTGCGCGATTTAAAAGAACATTTTCTCTAAGATAATAGTGATGTGCAAAAAGCTTGAGACTTGGTATGTCTGGTGGGGAGTGAAATGTTTTACTTAATGCATTTATCTCTATTTTAATGCTACGTGAACAACGTCCGTGTAACAGCTTGTAGAGTGTAAAATAAATTAAATTATTAAAATAATCCTTATTACGAAAAATGAAACAGAAAGTCCGGCTAAGGGAAATGAAATGTTAGTTAACCTTTCGTAATTTGACCTGAACATAGGTTTGCGTCAAATTTCAACGGTATTTGTAACATCACGATTTTAAATTAAATGTAGATACTATTAAAAGAAAATCACAAAAAATACTTAAAGGCGCCAAATCATGTTTATCTATTTAACGATGATGAATTATTAACTGTTAGGTTTAGAAGCCCCCCTACTTTAGGGTGATTTTAGTAAGTTAATGCTATCGAGTACATTTTTTGATATTTAGATTAGATCTTAGATATAAATATTGCAGAATGGTAATCAAAATTATTTTTTTATAAACAAAATTTATAAAGGTATTAGATTTCTAAATTAGATGTTTCAGTTTACATTTCCAAAAGTTCTTTATCCATTAGATACAGGTATTTGTGGTTAGCAGGCAAGTAAATACTGCTGTATGGATATTAGGATAACGTAAAATGCTTGACCGAATTATTGCTTATCCTTATAAATCGCAGTGTAAAAAGAAATCTAAGATATAGGGTAATCATTAACTCAATCAGTAGAAAATTACAAATGCAAAATAAATTACACAACGGGGGGTTCAGGGGGGCAGAGCCCCCCTGAAGAAATTTGCTTTATTATATAAAAATTACTAGAATAAGTAGCTCGTGAGAATTTCAGAATATCCTTACATAACAACATGTTTAATTTAACGCTTTTAATGTCTAAAACCATCGAAATATTTTTTTCCTTTTATAAATGTTTGTGTAATTTAAATAGTTGTCTGAGCGAAGCGAAGGCTAATACTCAGCGAAATATTACTGTCCGGAGACTTTACTACTACGATGGATATTAACGCCATGTCCTACTAAAAAAAAAGCCTAATAAAAACCTTTCGTCAAGCATAACTCAAAAAATATTTGTCGGATTTCGTTTCTGATTGTACCAGAAGGTACCTATGAGGGTCGCCTACTGAATGCACCTACTATGAAAAATAAGTTCCAAACCGTTTAAAAATTATATAGAAAAAACTCTTAAAAAAGCACAATTTATCTGCATACGTCACAGAAATTTTATGTGCGTCACTTTCACCGGTTGATGTTTTCGTAGACAACTGGTTTGAACACATGGAGCAAATAAAAAAAAATACGCACGCAGTAATATTGAATAGATCAGTTTCAACCACGTGATCACAAACCTTGCAACAACCCGTGGCAACCAGTTTTGGTGGGCAAACAAATAATAATGCAGTACTCCGTATCACGGTGACCGTTTTTAGCCTGTTGTATAAAATCTGGCATGTTGTATGACATACAATTGTGGATGATTAAAACAAAAGAGATGAGTGTTTATTGATCCGGAGGTTATCTTTCTCTGGATGTCTGTCTGTCTATCATACAGCATGAAATTTTCTTGTAAAGGATGATATTATTATGCAGTAAAACCTCCATAACGGACACACCCGATTAGTGGACACCTCTATTTAGCGGGCATTTTTTCGATTTCCAACCCTTAAATAACTGTACATTTTTTACTCTCAGTAGCGAACACCTCCAAATAGAGGACAAATTCTGCCCTCCCGAGGTGTTCGCTATTCAGAAGTTTTACTGGTAAAACCTCCATAGCGGACACACCCGATTAGCGGATACCTCTATTTAGCGGACATTTTTTCGATTACCAACTCTTAAATAACTGTACATGTTTTACTTTCAGTAGCGGTCACCTCTAAATAGAGGACAAATTCTGCATTCTCGAGGTGTCCGCTATTCAGAGGTTTTACTGTATATAATATTGATAATCATTTTACAGGGCCGCACAAAAGAATAAGAATATATGAAACGAATATAAACTAAATTCGGGATTGGTAGATCGCTGATGGTAATGTAATTTTAGGATGTTGTTACAGTCATCCGCAGCATGTTTTTAGAGTTTCGTCCATCTAACGAAACCCTACCTGTCTCACTCCTTTGTCTGTCTGTTTGTCCGTCAGTCACAGAGCCCGTTCTCAGAAACTATATATGTCGGAGACTTGAAAATTTGCATACTTATAGCTGAACACCACACATCAAACGGCAAATAATAAAATTTTGAAAAAGTCTAATATTCAACCCTCTGGGCTCTAACTTGTGTATTTTAAGCAATTTTTCTAACTCAGCCCCTAATTTAATTAAGTTGGAGACATGAAATTTTGCATACTTATAGCTGAACATCTCACATCAAACGACAATTATAAAGTTTTGAAAAAGGTCTAATATTTAACCCTCTCGGCTCTAACTTGTGTATTTTAAGCAATTTTTCTAACTCAGCCCCTAATTAAGTTGGAGACATGAAAGTTTGCATACTTATAGCTGAACACTTGCGATAACACGATAAATCATAAAATTTTGAAAAAGTCATATTTAACCCTCCGGTCTCTAACTTCTGTATTTTAAGCAATTTTTCTAACTCAGCCACTAATTAAGTTGGAGACTTGAAAATTTGCATACTTATAGCTGAACACCACACATCAAACGGCAAATAATAAAATTTTGAAAAAGTCTAATATTTAACCCTCTGGGCGCTAACTTATGTATTTTAAACAATTTTTCTAACTCAGCCCCTAATTAAGTTGGAGACATGAAATTTCGCATACTTATAGCTGAAATCCTCACATCAAACGACAAATAATAAAATTTTGAAAAATGTCTGATATTTAACCCTCTGGGCTCTAACTTATGTATTTTAAGCAATTTTTCTAACTCATCCCCTAACTAAGTTGGAGAATTGAAAGTTTGCATACTTATAGCTGAAAACATGCGATAACACGATAAATCATAAAATTTTGAAAAAGTCATATTTAACTCTCCAGTCTCTAACTTCTGTATTTTAAGCAATTTTTCTAACTCAGCCCCTAATTAAGTTGGAGATATGAAATTTTGCATACTTATAGCTGAACACCTCACATCAAACGACAAATAATAAAATTTTGAAAAAGGTCTAATATTTAACCCTCTGGGCTCTAACTTGTGTATTTAAAGCAATTTTTCTAACTCAGCCCCTAATTATGTTGAAACATAAAAATTTGCATACTTATAGCTGAACACCTCACATCAAACGACAAATAATAAAATTTTGAAAAAATCTAATATTTAACCTCTAATATTTTGTCTCGCGCAATTTTTAAATTTAAACTGTTTTGCAATACTATTTTTTGTTCATTTTGCATAATAAGTGTAATGTGACGTAATTTGTTCTATTTCATATTTCTAACGCATGTTAATGAATTTATTTTACAATATCTTTTCTCTTTGAAAATTCACATGTAAATATAGTTTTTATGGCGTAATTTCCAATAAGTGCCTGCTTTTTATACCTAATTATTTAATTGTAATTTGAAGGTTTTTTTCTGTTTATAATAGTAACGTGTAAATATTTTTTTTATTTGAAGCAAACATTATTGTTTGCGCTGTTTATACAGTTGGCAACAGTTTAAATTAATACCATTTTCTAAAATATGTAAAAAATATCTGTCAAAATGCTGAATATTTGAATTTAAAATAGAAAGAAAACCTCAAAAAATGAGTCAAATTAAAAAAAAATTAATGAAATCTGCAGACCGGGATCTTCTATTGAATAAAATGATCTAAAAATGATTAAATTCCCATGAATAGCTTTTGCTCTTATAATTTTTTTTATTGGAATGATTTTGTCCAACTTTAGCATTAAATATCTCTTAAAATAATTCTTCGATTTGAAAACTGTATGCATTAGTATGTTGATCAAACATTTCGCTATAATACCACCGATTTTCATAAATTTGTATGCAATAGTTTTCTTAATATTAACGAAGAAAGACCTCCGGTCACAAAAAATTCAAAACCGGCGGCGGCGGTGACAGCGTTAGTTACTTTTCATAGAATAGAGAGATATATAAAAATGAAAACTTGTCTATCTGTCTGTTTGTAATTCTATAAAAAATCCACAATTTGGAAACCAAAATTGTGAAGAGATACGTACATGTGTATTAAAAGATGGCCGAGACAACTAAAGTAATCCGGAATCGAAATAACTTATAGTTAATTTTTAATTAATAAAAAACCACCAATTTAACGGCAATTTCTTATCAAATTTAAACATTTTTCGTTATAGCAGTTGCCAACAATTAAAAAACACAATAAAATTATTACTACAACAATTAATTTTCTACTGCAAGATTCCCACGTGAAAAATGAAAATGAAATAAATAGTTTGCATAATTTTAAAAAAAGGTGAATATTACGTCATAACTTTTCTATTGCAAGATATTCACGTGAAATATGAAAATGAAATAAATGGTTTGACGAATTTAAATGAAAGTGAATATAACTTCATAACTTTTCTATTTCAAGGTTTCCACGTGAAAGAGGAAAATATTACGTCATATTGGAAATATAAAGGGCATGGTGGATATAGTATAACGTCATATGAGTGTGAAAAATGTATTGAAGCATAATAAAAACCCGATTAGGGAAATATTGGCGTATTTTAACATTATTGCTCCAATTATAAATTGAAATAAGTTCATTTATAGCTGCATTCTTTTGCGTCTGTTATATACATTTATACATTTTTATATAGCGTTTTCATATGATTCATTCAACAACATTTCGACTGCTTTTTTTAATGTTTGTTTTGTGTTGTATGTTAAATTTTGAAATTGATTTTTCAGAACAAACATCCTTCAAATTCTGGGCAACGCCGGCACTTTAGCTTGTAACACAGATAAATGGCTTTTGTATCTGTACATCTAATGCTAATATTATAAAGCGTTATAATATTATAATGTATATAATATTATTAATGCTTGTACGTTTGTGAGGTGTTATCTCTGAAACTACATAGCCAACTTAAAAAAATGTTGGTGGCCATCTCTGCTCCGAAAAAAAGACTATTTTATGTCAGTGCAAGAACCTACATCGCTGCAGGAGCAAAAAAGTTCTAAAATTTTGATTTCTGCGATATTGATTGGGTTAGAAACTTTAAATTTGGTGCTGTTGTTACTTTTAAGATGTAAATTCTCGTAATGAACGCTCACTAAAAGGTTCAATTTGACGGATAAACGTAAAAATTTCTAGAAAGGTTCTAAACTATGATTTATTTGGAATACTGAAATTTTTGGGATACTGTTGGGGTTAGAAACTAGAGCTTTGGCATGGTAGTAATTAATAAGATGTAAATGCTCGTTGTAGAACGAATTCTAAAAAATAGAAAGACTAAACAAAGCAGAAAAAGATCTAAAGATGATCTAAGTAACGAAGAACATGGAACTGTTAGGAATATAAACATGAAAATTGACATCGCTGTATTTATCATGACGTAAATTCTCGCAATAGAACAATTTCTAAAAATGTCGCTATAAAAAACAGTGCAGAAACAAAAAACTTTCAAAAATTTTCTATTTCTCTGTTACTGCTGAGCCCAAAATCTTGAAATTTTGCTTCGGGTTAGTTTTAAAATATACAATTGTCTCTATGAATGGTTTCTAAAAAATTTAAAATTTAAAAAGATGAAATTAACGGAAAGCGATCTCAATTACCATTAATTTGGAATTATTAGGTACAGCAACTTTAAATATTTCATAATGCTGCATTTCCTCCGCAAAACATGCTATTTAAATGCAACAAAACTGCAAAACTGATAGATACCCACCTAGCATTAAATAAATTGTGTAAATATTGAATAAAGACCTGTATGAAACAGTGAGTAGGTTGCCCGAAAGTACTTGTTAAAGTGTTCCTTCTCTAGGCTTTTCTCTCTCTCGCCAAGGCCACTAACGCCGTTAGTGGCCGGAAGTGCCGTTTTAAATGTGATATGAATTTTTTATCCGATTCATTTTTTTAGACATTTTATCATAAGGTCATATTCTCAATTATCATTAGTAGATTTTTTATATATTAACTTATTCTGGTGAAATTTTGTAATCGGGTTCATATTGGCGTATGTTAGCTTGCATGATTTGCTGAATAAATATGTATGGATTTGTAAATTACTTCAAATGACACTTTGACAGCTCAAAAGTTATGCAGACGACATATTCAGATCTTGTGTCATACTTTATGTTGTAATCATTGCCGATTTCTTTTATTTAATACATGCTAAATACAGCTCAACTTGTGCAGAATATGTTTGAAAACAAAACAATACAGCGTATGTAGTGGCCAGCACACACTCATCATTTAAATCCAATCGAGTATATCTAAAACACACTCTAACGAAGCATTGCATGCCACTTTTGATGTATTCGGTACTTTGATACTATATTAGATTTTGAGAAGAGAATTCCTTAAATGTTATCGACAACCTCATTGCATCCGTGGAAAACAGATATTGTACAATATTAACTATTCCGGGGGAGCACACACCATATAAAGTATAGTCCATTCTTTTTAAACATCATATATTTGTCATTTAAAGTTACTCAAATTGGTGCGGAGCGTCTGATTATGCTCTTGACATCATTTTATAAAGTTAAAATTCCGATATAAGTAAATTAGTGTTTCATTTTCTATTTTACTTTTAATATATTGCGTACTTTCAATTTTATATCCATGCATGGCTGTCTTGAATGGTTTGATTTCCCATTTTTTTAAACAGTGTATACGAATTTATATATAAGATTTTGTAATTCTACAATTCGTTTATTTTCATCATTTCAATTTTTCGCAGTATATGGACAATTAAAGATAACATCTCATTTTCTTTGCTTCCACATGTTATTATTAAATCTATGTTCTCAGTAATCTCGCTCAGACTAATCCCTCTGAGGGAAGTCCTAGTTTAAATTTTGTTTTTGTAGAAAGATTAATATTACGCAAAGTTTGATAAAAACAATGAGTTGCAGAGATGACGTTGAGGCTCTTGATCTGCAGATTTACTAGTTGCCGAAACGTCAGTGAAGGCTTACTGTGGAGACACGAAAAGTTTTGGTTTCCGTTAGTCTGTCTGTCTGTTAGTCTGTCTGTCTGTTCTGCGATAACTGCCGTAAAAAGCATCCGATTATCTTAAAATTAAGGATGCATGTTGATGAAATCCCCGGATTTAGCTGTATAGTTTTTGGTTAAATTTGGTTCATTCGTTCGAAATATATAGAACATTTTATTTTGCGACTTAATGCTTTCCTATAGCAATTCAGACGATTTTTCCTTTCTTATTTGTTGAAAAGAAATGGCTCATATGATTGAAGGATTTAAATGCTAAATTAAGGATGATGAAATTTCCTAAGTAGAACCATACATTATTCATATTAGTTTGAAATTTTGTGTATACATTTGTCAGAGTTTTTAAATTCGGTGTATAACTTTTATGGAGATATATTATATATGTGTTTCAATAATATAAAATATTTTTTTAATATAAATTTTCTTTTTAAGCACATATTTAATTGTTTTTATTATCTTTTAACTGTTACCTAGCAGCGAACTACACCTAAAAATATCGTAAATGTGAAAGTATGTGTAATTGTTTGAAGTTATATCAAAGTCAAAAGGGTCGAATTAATGCCTTTGAGTCTTTACATATAGATGGAATTTACCACAGAACTAAAGAAAGACTATGTTCTATTTATTTTGTTCAAATATTTTTCTTTTAAATTAAAAAGTTCATTATTTTCATAAGGAATAAATCGACATTTTGCTATAAGATTTAACAATCTTTTTTTTTTTTTTTTTGGCCGTTGCCACGAAAATTCAATCCCGGAATAAAAATTCATCCTAAACAGTTAATTTTGATTTGAAAGAATTTTATGTGCGAGAGGAAGATGAAATAAAAAATAGACATGAATACGCCTTCATATTAGAAATAAAGTGAAAATACGAAAAGAAGGTGAATTTGATATCATATATCAAAAATAAAATGAATACGTTTTGAGGTTGAAATAAAAGGGGCTTGTGTTATGATATTAATTCTTATTATTAAAAAAAAATGTTACTAATATCTCATGGTTTATCGTCTGCACACAGCTAACAGAAATGTTAATTCTCAATCGAAAATTCCAATGAGCGAAAAAAAAAAAACTTTTGAAAAGCAAATATATAGTAAATATCAAAATTATGCACCACAAAATTATCGCTGTCGAAAATGACGCCATTTTATCGAGAAATAAATATTTTCATCCTTAAAAACCAAGCATTAACTAGATTGCCTGAAAAAATGTTTTTTGACGGGTGTTACTTCTTAATGCCGCCTCATTTCAGAAAATAGGAATGAAAATTATTTTATTTTTAAAGGAAATTACATTTTCATTCATAAAACATAAACGTTTAATATAATTGCGTCAATGTAAATCATTTTCTGTGTTACCAGTATTGAAAAATAAGGCTCGGAAGTGTAAAAAGAAATCTAAGATTTGCGCTAACCATTAGCGCAATCAATAAAAAGTTACGTATGTAAATTATTAAGAACACGGGGGGTTCAGGGGGGTGGAGCCCCCCTGAAGAAATCTACTTTATTATTTAAAAAATATACCAGAATTAACAGCTCATGAAAATTTCGAAATATCCTTCCATAACGTTTTTAATTTAATGCTTCTAATGTCTGAAAACTTCGTATTTTTTATTCTTATAAATAATTACATAATTTGAAAACTTTAAATTGCGGTTTGTAGGAAACTGAATATTACCAAAGTGAGACTAAAAACAATGAATTGCAGAGCTGACGTTGAGGCTCCTGATCTGCAGATTTACTAGTTGCCGAAACGTCAGAGAAGGCTTACTGTAGAGACACGAAAAGTTTTAGTTTCTGTTAGTCTGTCTGTTAGTCTGTCTGTCTGTTCCGCGATAACTGCCGTAAAAAGCATCCGCTCGGCTTGAAATTTACTGGACATGTTGATGAGGTACCCGGACTTAGATGTATAGTTTTTGGTTAAATTTGGTTCATTCGTTCGGGAAATATGGAACATTTTATTTTTCTCTATAATGCTTTTCTATGGCAAGTCAGACGATTTTCAGATTTTCATTTGTTGAAAGAAATGGCTCATATGAAAAATCGATTTAAATGGTAAATTTTTGATGCTGAAATTTTTAAATAAGATTATTAAATTATTCCAATTAGTTTGAAATTTTGTCAATATATTTGCGAGATATTTTTAATTAGGTTTATAATATTGGGGTTAATTTTATGCATGTTTTCCAATAATATAAAGGATTTTGTTTTATCAATTTGACATAATGCATATTTCATTTTCTCCCCCTTTCTTCCATCTGTTGCCTAGCAACGTATTTGGTCCTAATAATATTAGCATAGTTGCGTGTATAATGTTTGAGTAAAGCCAACGTCAAAACGGATGAATTAATGTATTTGTATCTTTGCATATAGATGGATTTTAGCCCAGAAATAAAAATAGGCAATATTTCATTTATTTTATTTATTTTATTCAAATATTTTGACAAAAAATACAAAAGTTCATTATTTTCATAGGGAATAACGAAACATTTTTCCATAACATTTACCAATATTTCTTTAATTGTTACCAAGAAAATCAAAACATGGAATAATATTTTCTTTTAAACAATTTTCAATTGAAATGTCTTGTCGTGTAACAGGAAAATGAAAAATAAAATTAAGAATAGAAAAATTAATATGGCGGCATACTGGAAATAAAAATAAAACTCTCGAGTATTTCTTAATATAACAAGATGAAAAGTTTTGAGTAAGTACGCATAGCAGGTGAATTAGACGTCATTTATCGAAAACAAAGATGCTGGAATAAAAAGATCTTGGGTAAAATAAAATTAACTATTATTCACGGAGGAAAGAGATAGATGGAGATGCAGTATGCCGTAAAAACAGTTTGCAATACGATGTGCGTTATCGCTCAGATTTAAATGCCCTCATTCGGCCCAAACAAAACAAGCATGTGGCACAGGGACCGAATTCTTTGACTTCATCCGTGCATTTTTTCTGTAAAATGAAAATGATCTGCTTATATTTAAGCAATAAGCATTCTAAGGTAGCATTTCATTGTATTATGAATTAAAAACTCTATTACTAAAAATATTATTCTGTTTTTTTAAGCACGTCGTTGTGTTGTGCCGAATGTAGCGGATTTTAAGGTTACATTTTTGGCGTCACTTCAAGATTTATTGTCTGCGTACGGTTAACATGAATATTTTATTTTAAATTTAAACTTTATTAATTTGTAAAAAAAAAACTTATGCTTATCCTTATAAATCACAGCGTAAAAAAAAAATCTAAGATATACTATAACCATCCGCACAATCAATAAAAAATTACGAATGTAAATTTAAATAGACTACGGGGGGTTCAGGGGGACAGAGCCCCCCTGAAGAAATGCAATTTTTGATTTAAAAAGCTACCAGAATAAGTAGCTCATCATAATTTCAGAACATCAATGTATAACCACTTGTTTAACACTTTTAATTTCTGAAACTTTAGGAAGTATCTTGTAAGCTTATAAATATTTATGTAATTTTAAAAATTTTAAAAACGATTGTAGGAAGTTGAATATTACGCAAAGAGTGTTAAAAAACAATGACTTGCAAAGATGACGTTGAGGCTCCTGATCTGCAGATTTACTAGTTTTATAAATATGTTACGCAAGATTTACTCTAACGATATGATACACTAAATGTTTCGCTCCAGTTCAAATCTTACGGCTAATATCAAAAATGTTGAAAATGTCACTACTAGCCCCGATCTCCCCTAATACATTTTGCATTCATACATAAGAGTGCAACAGCTATTTCACCAAGATCTGACTATTTATAAAACTAGTTATAGTACGAACGCACTTCATTTGCCACGTTTGACGTACAATTTCCGACTTGTTTGTTAATATATTAAAATATTCATAATTTGTTTATAAGTTGCTAAAATATTTCTGTAACTCTTTTACTGCCAAATTGAAATAATGTATAATTTCATTACATTTTTCTCCAAGAAATATAGTTTAGATACAAAGATAATTAGGAAAAATTCTAAAAACCAGTTAGAAATTTAAGAGTAAATGAACACGTGCATTATTTATTATTTAACTATGACGATTAGATTATATTGTTCGGCCATATTTATAAATTTTTTGCCGTGCTATTTCACCTCTAATAAGCTAAAATATGCATGAATTACTGTAATTTTACATTAAAAATCAGTCTACTGTCTTGGTCAAATTCAAAGTATACCTTACTTTTAAAAATTCGTACTCGTATTATAAATAGGGAACGAAATCGGACATTGCACTCTAAAGTAGTTTTTCTTTAACCCTTAAATGCGTGATTTTTTATTTTGTTTCGAAAAAATTATATATGATTCTCTGAAAGGTTTATTACACAGGAAAAATAATGAAAAAAATCAGAGATACATTTTTCATATAATACGACCATCTTTTCTTCTGATGCACAGCTGCAATACAAGTAAAAACTACTTTCGTGTGGCTGTTTTACGCTAAAATGTTGGAAATTAGTAAATATTTTAATAAATATGTCTCCAAATACCTTATTTTATATATCTATTTATTTTATAAAACTTAACCTTTTACCCTTTAATTCCCATGATAGAATACGTTCTAGAAATTACGTAGTTCAGAGAATCTGACTTTACACCAGAAAGTTTCAATGGTTAATTTCGCTTTATTTAAATACGGAATGTCTGTTTTTTAATTAAAGCAAATATTGCTGTTTTAACTTTCTGTTGTGAATTAGGTATATACGAATAAAAAAAATCTATTAAATTCAAAACACTGTTGTTTGCATTTAGGCAAATCTGCTCACTAAAAGGTTAAGAAAACTTTCATGTTGGCTCAATTTTTTTCATTTATTACCAAGTATAAGTTCTTGATAAAAATTCTTGACAATTACTTTAATGAATAATTACTATCCCACGTCCTTTGCTGTTGAAATGAATTGTGTCACGTCATTTGTTTTCACTTTGAATAATGCTGTATGTATTGTTTTTTTGTTGAAATTGTGTTGTAAAAGCTTGCTAATTAAATATTGGCTGATTTACCAATCGCCAAAACAAAATCCCGCCTCTTGAAATCTTTTAAATAAGCCTGTTTAAAAAGCAATTTTATGGCGTGATTTCATTACAGTCATCGTTATTATCTATATACACTCAAACCTGTATATAACGAAATCCTTCCTTAAATAGAAAATTCCTATTATCCTGGCGAAAATCATCTAGATATTCTTCTATTTCTTTTGTAATTATTTATACCTAATACGAATCTCTTTAAACATTTAAATCTTTTAGACAAAAAACACGAAAACTATACATTGCTTAAAGCATATTTAAGAGGGAGAACCATAAACATACTAAATAACCCACACAAATAGGTAAAAAGAAAAAAGAAAAAAAAACCTCTAGTATTGTATTGTAAAATAGCCTTCCTTTAACAAAACTTCCATTCTGTGTCAGTCATTTATAGTCATTTATTACCGAAAACATTCTCTGATGACAGAAAGTTTATTATGGAATTTCCTTAAAAATATTTTAATGAGCATTTACCATTACCCTTTCTTTGTTGTTAAAGAAAACTGTTTTATGTCATTTGTTTTTTGCTCTAAAGAATGTTGCGTTTAGTTTTTTCGTCATTTTTGTTAAAATTATATTAATAATAGCTTGAAAACAAAGTATTTTTCAGGATTTTTTTATGAAAAATTATGTTTTAATGTATAGGGAAAGAGAATTCAAGTATTATTCGACAAAGGTAGAATTCTTGGATTTATTTAATATAAATTGATTTTAATATCGGTCTCAGTAATACGATAAAGCTTGGGTGATTAGAAATTTAAACACGTGCCTGAAACTGGGAACATAATATGATAGATTTTTAATATTACAATGCGTTTTGCCCACATTAATTATAGAAAAACAGTTTTATGCTATTTGTTTTTTCTCTAAAGAATGACGAGCGGGGGTTTTGGTCATTTTTGTTAAAATTATATTAATAATTGCTTGCAAACAAAGTACTCATTAATTTTCCAAATTTCTTTTCTTTTCTTTTCTTTTTTTTTTTTAATGAATGATAATATTTTAAAATCTAGAGTTTTCAAGCATTATTAAATCGAGTTTGAACTATTGTATTAAATCATATCTGTCCTAATAATGCATTAGAATTTAGGAGATTAGGCATTTAAGGAAACTCGGTACCAAATTTTTTTATTTTGTAACTATAACCTATATTACAGTTTTAGGTTCATGTTTGAATAAAGTATTGTCATAATAGATCATAAAAAGTGTTAAATTCTCAATATGCCAATAACTTTTTTTATATTGAATTAAAAAAAAATTAACAATTTTAAAATTCCTTCTTCTTTTTCATTTTTCATATTTGGAAATCGATATTTTTATCCTTTATACAGAGTACTTCTTTCTATAAATCTAAGTATCCTATTTTTGAATAGTTCATTACATCAGCAGAGAAAAAATAATTAGTAAGTGTATATGGAAAAAGCGTGGGAAAATAGCATGTTTTTAAATTCATATATTTTTTAAAACATTTACAAACATATCAAAATTCCGATACTTAGTTATCACACACATGGTCTAGAAGATACTTTAAAAAAAAGTTTCAGACAATTTGCTTAATTATTGTAGAAGCCTTAGCATGTCGATTAAAACGAAAATATAAAAAATTGCGAACTGAGAAAAATGAGTTTAAACATTTCACTTACAGAGACGTTGAACGAGAAGGCGTAGGGAAATTAAGTGTATTTCCTTTATTATTTATCGAATTGTTCCGAAATTTGGACAGAACGTTCTAAGAACACTAAGGAACATTTTAACCTAAAAATCTGAAATTCGATATTTTTGTCCTTTTTTATCAAAATGACGGATACTGGGTCCCCTTAAACACCTTCCTGAAACTGTAAACGTATGACAAAAGATCTTTTACTAAGCACTTATATTTTGCGACAAATTATTGCACAAATTATTCTCCAAAGTTAATTCGTTGGAGAATTAAGGAGGCACAGGACCTTTGAGTGTGTCGAAACAATAAAAAACGTCACCTTTTACAAAGTACCAAAAGACAAACAATATGCAATGAAGATCTTTTCTTCTCCTTTCTGCCTAAAGTATATACCATTAACTACATTATCCAGAAAAATAAATGTTGTATGTACAAAATTAATATTTAAATTTTAAATTTGTAAACTCATCTCACTAATGCGTGATTAAGTGCTGCGCGCATGATAAAACTCTAAATTATGTATGTAGAAAACAATTTTTGAACAAAATAGAATCGTAACACACCTATTTCTAACTTAAAACCAAAATATACGCACAAAGTTCTGTTTAAAATTTTAATTTTAGCACAAAATAAAAAAAAGTGCAAAAATTTTTTCAAGTTTTTTAATTGCAAAAAATAAATAACCAAAATATGTGAACTTTTTGGTTTTAGCATGTAGAGCATAAAAAAACGCATATTTGGTTAATTTTTTCTTTAAGGTCCCTGCCGGCGAAGACACTCACGAGCTAATCCTATGGGGAGGGGTTTTCCTAATATCTCGTTTGCATTTCGACATTTTTAAATATTTTTCTTTGTATTGGATAGCTGAGATCCGTCTCTACAGCGCACATTTTGCTTTTTCGATTTTCGCAGACTCACAGATATTTTTTATAAAGTTACTTTCACTTTCAAAACCGGTTCTAAAAATGAAAGTGTAATTCTAAAAAATATCTGCAACCAAAATCGAAAAAGTAAAAAAAGGTGCAATGTAGAGACGGATCTCGGCTATCCAATGCAAAAGAAAAAAAAAAAAAAAAATATTTACAAATGTTGTGATAAAATATTTGGAAGGGGTGAATTCGGAATAGCATTGAGCTGATAACCCGGTTTAGTTTAAATATATAGTTATCATATTTAATTGATAAATAGCAATAATGAAAGATAAAAGGTATTTTCTTACCTTTCTGGTAATCCGACGTAGAACAGAATTCTTCTTACGGGATTATGTATCCACCTATAATATTTATTTGATTTTATTTAAACATAAAATGGTGATCATATGAGGGATGTATCTTCAGTGAAGAGTCGGTCTTGTGAAAGAAAAGACACCTTTAATTATCACACACAATCCGGATTAAATACTTGTTACATTACAAAAGAATAAGATTAAATTAGTAAAAACAACATTGTAGAACATGAAATCCACATAGGAGAAGGAACGCTCCATTTAAACAAAGGATAGTGCGCAAAACTTTGTGCGTGTTGACTTGACCAGTGTCAGTCCTTCAAGTGAAGAGTTAAAAGGGGCCCAAAAAGTTATAGCAAAGTCAAATAGCCTAGAACAATGGGAAAACTGCTTAACAAGCAATTCTCTTTCTCTTCTATTACGAACCCATTTCAGTCTTAATTGAAAGTTGACATTTCTGGAAAACTTCTTTGGTGCTGCCATCTGTTGCGGCATCTACAAAACATAAATGTCCAACGTAAATGTCCATTACTTCGTAATCTTACGAAATGTCGCTCGTGAAGTGTCGCCATCCTGTAACATATTTCACGAACAAATGGATAATTATGTTGCATAATGTCACTGGTAAATTGTCTTGTTACACGCGAGTGGATGTTTGGCATAAAACACTGATGTGCCGAGACGTTTTCCAACATGTCGAAATGCAAAAGAAAATTTAGAAAAATCCCACCCCATAGGATTAGCATTAGCTCGTGAGTGTCTTCGCCGGTAGGGACAGGAGCCTTAAGCTGTAGCTTACATAGTTTAAAAGTAACAGTGCGCGGAAACACCAAATTTACTAATCTGATAAAACGCTTTTTAAAGTTTCAATATCTATGGACATTCAATTATACTCACCGTCTATAAATGGTTATAACTCAAGAAATAATGTAGATTTTTTTAGTGGGGTTTTTCGCATATTTCTGAGAAATTTTAAAACATTCAGAATAAGCCAAAAACCAAAAATTGATTTTTTGAAAGTTTAAAGGTCCTGTGCCCCCTTAAACGCAATTTATCACTGCAGAGATAGGCGACAATCGACAAAATGTATTCTTAATATTTGAGTAAAAACAAATTGTATAAATAAAATCAGAAGACGAAATGCAATATTTCACTTTGATTCAATCATAAAATGCAGAATATGAACTTTAAACTGTTTTAATTAAATGTGACTAAAATAATAAAAGAGATGTTACAAGTTAAAAATATATTTTTTATTTAAAAAACTTCTTACTACTTTTGGGCTGTATTTCCCAAGGCCATCAACAGAGAATATTTTAATAAATAACTGCTGTTTATTTATGTAAATACGTCACTTCGTTTTGAAATGAGAGGGCCAATAAGAAGAATAGAGTTGAAAGTAGAAGTAGCAGTCCCTTGGATTGAACTTAAGTAGAGATAATAATTAATACTAATTACTTTTCGTTTACTAATTTCGTTTTTAATACCAATTGTTTTTACTCAAATATTATAGAATGCATTTTGTCGATTGTGGCCTGTCTCTGCAATGATAAATTACGTTTAATTCCCAAGCGAATAAATTTTGGAGAGTAATTTGTGCAATAATTTGTCGCAAAACACATGTGCTAGTAAAAGATCTTTTGTCATACGTTTACAGTTTCAGGAAGGTGTTTAAATTCCTAAGCTCTATAAGTGAAGTACTTGTATAAATAAACAGTAAATAGCTTTAAAATATTTTCTGGTGATGGGCTTGGGCAATACAGACCGAAAGTACTAAGAAGTTTTAAATAAAATGTATATTTGGGTCATTCCATGTCAAATCAACCAAAAAATTTCAATTTTCAACCTGACCATTTCAGATTTCAATGAAACTATCAGGATCATTCTCTCCAGTGATATAAATGAGAATACATTTTTATAATTTTTTTATCGCGTTAAATTTTCATACAATTAATTATTTTTAATTTTGAAAAATCATCATTTTTTGGGTTGCATATTTTTTTTCAATTTTGAATTTCTCAAGTTCTATCAGGCATACAGAATTTTTATGACCCCTCATTTTAAAGAGAATTTTATAAGTTTTAATTTGATACCCAAGTTGACTATGCTCACTTAAAAAAATTAATTAAATTTTTTTTTATTTAAAATTAAAAAAAAAAAATTCAGATAGTGTTTTTTAAAAATTTTGAAAAAAATGTATGTTTGTTGTAATATTATAAGCTTAAATTTCTGAAATTTTTAGAGTGGGATCTCAATGGGATCAAGAGTTATGAAATAAAAACTGAAAAATACCATTCAAATAATACATAAATAACAACATAGCAAGAATTCGATTGTTATTTGAATGGTAATTTTCAGTTTTTATTTCATAACTCTTGATCCCATTGAGATCCCACTCTAAAAATTTCAGAAATTTAAGCTTATAATATTACAACAAACATACATTTTTTTCAAAATTTTTAAAAAACACTATCTAAAAAACTTTTAAATTTAAAAATTTTTAAAATTTTTAAATTTATTTTTATTAACTGAGGATAGTCAACTTGGGTATCAAATTAAACCTTATAAATTTTTTTAAATGGGGGGGTCATAAAATTCTGTATGCCTGATATAACTTGAGAAATTCAAAATTGAAAAATTTATGCAACCTGAAAAATGATGATTTTTCAAAATTTAAATAAATAATTGTATGAAAATTTAATGCAATAAAAAAAATTATAAAAATATATTCTCATTTGTATAATCAGGGAATGATTCCTGAGAGTTTCATTGAAATCTGAAATGGTCAGGTTGAGTCACTGGTTGATTTGACATGGAATGACCCATTTTTAACTTGAAACATCTCTTTTATTATCTTAGTCGCCTTTTAAGTCAAACAGTGGGCTTTTTAAAGTTTATACTGTATATTTTATGTTTGAATCAAGTAGAAATATTGCGTTTCGTCTTATGATTCTATTTACAGATTATATATTTCAAGAGTCTTTTTTAGGTGCGTTCGTAATTATATAAATACGTAGCACCTAGGGTCGTCCGTCCGTCCGTCCGTCCGCATATAACAGAACCAAAACTACCCAACCGAATGGTCTGAAACTCAAAATATAGAATTGTAGCAAAATTTTGTCGAGTCATTTCAAATTTTATGAAAATCGGATGTACAGTTTAATGACAGGGACAGTCAAAAGTTTTCCGTTACATTACGGCCAATGGGAAAAAATTATTGCAAGTGCATTTTAATGCTGTGACAGCCTTTCGAACGGAATGAAATGGATATGCCCTTATGAAGTGTACTAAAATATACATTCACTGCACTTTGTAGTGCAAAAATATTTATAAAACTAATAGTACGAATGCACCTCATTTGCCACGTTTGACGAGCAATTTCCAACTTGTTTTTCTTGTGCATATTATATATATATCACAAATCAGTTAAAGAACACGAGAACGATATCTAGGTAAAGCATATTTCAGAGAGAGAACCATAAACATAACTAAGTTACCCACACGAATACACTTACAAAAGAGGAAGCAGAAAAGAAATGACTTCTAGCATTGCATTGTGCCTTCCTTTAACAAAACTTCTATTCTGTGTCAGTCATTTATACTCATTTATTACTGAAAACAGTTAATGACTTCTCTGATGACAGGAAGTTCATTATGGAATCCTTTAAAATATTTTAATGAGTATTTACCATTGCCCTTTCTCTGTTATTAACGCAAACTGTTTTATGCCCTTTGTTTTTTGCTCTAAAGAATGTTGTGTTTAGTTTTTTTTTTTTTCTGTCTTCAATAGAAGAAAGTATTATAATCGAAATTTTTTTAGACTTCAGGTTTTCAACGGATTTACATGTTTTAGGGGTCTGAGATCCCCAAAATATTTTTTTTGCCAAAATGTCTGTCTGTCCGTGTGTCGCCATTGTATAATCAAAAAATGTATGAAGTTATGCATAGAATTGAACCAAATTTTTTGTGTATATTTTTGGCTATAGCCAACAGGTCCTTCTTCAATTTGGAAATATTTCGCCAGAAGGGGGCGCTATACTAGAGATTTTTCTTCTTTTTTCATTATTGTGCCATTGAAAAGTATATGAAGTTATGCATAGAATTGATTCCATTTTTTTGTGTATGTTTTTGGCTATGGCCAGCAGGTCCTCCTTGAATTTCGAAATGTACCTCCAGAAGAGGGCGCCATAATAGCGATTTTTGCATAATTTTCTCGATTTATTGTATATCGGTGGCTCGTGAAGCAACGGGAACTTCGTATCCTGCTAAGCCGACTATTCGCAAACAGTTCCTGTACAACAGAATAACGAAAAACTATTGAGTTTATTAGATATCATGATCGACATTAGCTCGTTTTTACTCAAATTAATTGATTACAGCAGAAATTTAAGGTGAAAGTCAAAGTTGGTATCGTATTGAACTAATAATAATGAAGTATTGACATGCGCAACTACTTTTTGAAATATTAAGATGTGCGAGATAGAAGAAAGTTTTGGCATTGGCACATCCAACTAATTTTTGCCATTTTTCTTAAAATTATAGTAATAATAGCTTGACAACAAAGCATTTATTAATTTGCCAATAGCTTTTTTTTTTTATTAATCATTATATTTTAAGGTTTAGGGAAATCGGACATTATTAAACAGAGGTAAAATTTTACCATTAATTTAATATGAATCGATTAATATCTGTCTCACTAACACTGATAAAGCTTAGAAGATTCGAGATTTAAACACGCCCCCAAAATGATGAGAATGTATGACTATAATGTCTGCAATGTATGTAAAGTATCAATTATTAAATCGAATTTGAACTATTGGATTAAATTATATCTGTCTCAATAATGCAGGTAGAGTTTAGGAGATTAGACATTTAAACACCTTCCTAAAACTGTACACTCTAAAATCGGGAGAAGTGAAAAGTTCACTCTTTGAAAGAATGACATGCATTTTCACTCTTTTTCGAGTGAATTTTATAAAAATAAACTCCTTAAAGAGTGGAATTTTCCTAGAAAGGAGTGAAATATTTCATTTCATTGTCGAGAGTGAGTTGATAAGCATTGTGTTTTTAGTGGAACAATAAAAAATATTTTAGAACAATAGGATTCTGCAAAATAGCGAAAATGAATATAATTAACATACACCACGGGAATTATAAAAATACTAAATACAACTTAATGGGAAATCTGAAAAGAAAGAAATAATATTAACTGATTAAGATTTTGGTTAATTACTTGCCCTTATGGGCATTTTAAAACTATCATAAATTTATTGGGCATGCAATGAAAGCAAAACACAAGGGATAAGATTGGAATAAAATATTTTACCATTTTTTCTGCCAGTAATCTATTTTAATTTATATGTAACTTTAATTGAATTTTTCCTTAAAAGTTCAATTAGTGTTATAAACTGTGAATTAAATGAATATTGCCAGTAAAGTATTGTATTCCAATCTTTACCACGTTTGTATCTATTTTCATTGCATGCTCTGAAATGTATGATTCTTTTAAAATGCCGATAAAAGCAACATAAAAAAAGAATTCATTACATAAAAATGAACATTTACTCCTATGAAAGAGTGACTATTCACTCCTACCAGGGGTCAAAAAATGCATTCCTTTCACATGAGTGAATAGTCACTCCTCCGAAAGAATGATCATTCACCCCTGTAAATATTCACTTCCTAGGATTGAATATTCACTCTTTCAGAGAGTTAATAATTTCACTTTTGCTCAGAGTGAATAGTCGCTCTAAAGAGGTCGGCCAAATTTTGACTCTGCGATAGAGTGGATAGTCACTCTTTTTTATTTAGAGTGTAAAATTATGACAAAAGATCTTTTACTATTAAATGTTTTTTGCGACAAATTCTTGCACAAATTACTCCCTAAAGTGTATTTAAAGTTATTTCGTTGATGTTAGCATTTTATCATTGCAGAGATTGGCAACAATCGACAAAATGAATTCTATAATATTTGAGTAAAAACACCAGTGTCTATTGATCACAATGTGTGTTTCAACTTCTTTTTCATACACTGTAAAAGAAAAAAAGAAAAAAAAAAACACTGAAACATTTCTCTACCTGGTGGGGCAGCAATGTGGCCCAACGGTTCTGTTATGTTTCCGCATATTTCGGTCAGATTTTTGTAACGTTTCCGCATATTTCGGTCAGATATTCGCAAAAAGTTTCCGCATACATCGGACAGATATTCGGAAACTTCAGTAAAATATTCAGAAACGTTTCTGCATGTTTCTGAAATGTTTCTGGATATTTCGGTAACGCAAAAAGTTTCCGCATACATCGGGCAGATATTCGGAAACTTCAGTAGAATATTCAGAAACGTTTCTGCATGTTTCTGAAATGTTTCTAGATATTTCGGTAATGGATATTTCGGATATGTTTGTGCATATTTCGGATATGATTGTGTATATTTTGGATATGTTTGTGTATATTTTGGATATGTTTGTGTATATTTTGGATATGTTTGTGTATATTTCTTAAATGTTTCTGTGCATTTAGGAAACTTTCCTGAATTATGTCATATATTTTTTATTTAAGAAAGTAATATGCTTTTAAAAAAGAATTAATATTATCCGATGTAATCTTACTATATAATAATTTTAGATTTACTGTTAATCATTTGTTGCACTTACAAAGTTAAATAACTCTTTCGAAATATAATACTCTTGTCCATGAACCTATAATAGATATTATATATTTGATTAATGAATAATAATGTAGCTTTAGTATTAGTAAAGTACAAATAGCACTGTTTATACGTTTTTTCATATTTCGTTTTGAACTTAGGTTCTGATTCACAACTTTTCAAATGATGAAATGCATCGTTTATATGACCGAAGAAATTAATAATTTCACTTCAACTAATGCGTTTTATTCTCGTTTATGAATTGTATATTTGTAAAAAGATAATATTGAAGATTTGATTTGTATCCTTCTATATAGATAAAAAAGTAATGATTTGGAAATGGACCAATAAAAATCTGCGTAGATCTTTTCGGTACACTCCTAGATCGGCATCCATATTTATTGTGACCGGGGTCTTTCTTCGTTAACATTAAGAAAACTGTTTCATAGAAAAATATGAAAATTGGTGCTATTATAGAGAAATGTTTAATAAACACGCTGATGCAGACAGTTTTTAAATGGAGTAATTATTTTAAATATTTAAGTTGGTCAAAATCGTTTCATTAAAAAAATTTATATGAGCAAAAACTATACACAGGAATTTAAACAATTTTACATCATTTAATACTTTAGAAGTTCCCAGTGTTCAGACTGCATTTATTTTTTGACTCACTTTTTGAGGATTTATCTGCATTTTAAATTAAAATTTTCAGCATTTCGAGAAATATTTTTTACATATTTTAGAAAAGGATACTATTTTAAACTGTTGCCAATTTTAAAAACAGCGCAAAGAATAATATTTCCTTCAAATTAAAAATTTATTTACACGTTGCTGTTATAATCTAAAAAAAAAAAAAAAAAAAACCCTTTCAAATGAGAATTAAGTTATTACTTGTTAAAAATCAGGAAAATATTGAAAATTATGTCAAAAACTATAGTTACATATGAATTTTAAAAGAGAAGAAAAATTTATAAGTAACAAATTCATTATTATACGTTAAAGTCGCAAATGGCGGAAACATATTTAAAATGCCAAATAACTGATAGCTCGCAAAACAGTTTAAATAAAATAAATATATTTGCGCGAGACATTTATTTCATATTTTGAGATAATCTTTTAAACTATTATCGTAAATTCTAAGACATTGCAAATAATATTTTCTTTCTAACAACAAAATTATTTTCTTGTGATGAATGTTAAAAAAGAGAAAGAAAACTTTGGTGAAAATTACGTCAGATATAAAACGATACATTTCAAATGTGTTATTTAAAAGAACTTTCTTACAGAGCTGTTAAAAAACCCAAGAGACAAAGACTCTGTTTACTTAATTCATTTTACATTAGTTTCTTTTTGTTTAATCAAAGACGAAGACAGACATTGTATCCCTTAACAAACGCTGATTTCGCCTTAAAATTCTCCAATCAAAGGAATATGAATGAAAACCCGTTTACCGGGAAATCGGCACTGTTTTTTAAAATTATAATTCAATCTTTTTAAAGCCAATGAAATTAGCCTGCTTTTAGAATCTGGGGTGTCGGAACGGGGGTTGGCGACCGTAGCTCGTAGGGGGCAAAACCCCCTAGTACATATAAATAATTCTTTTTTAAAATGCGGACTCGTGAGCTCTATCCTGTAAACAAATACTTTATGAAAACGTTTAATTTCACTACATATAAATAGACGGATTCTTTTATACCTTTAAATAATTCTTTTTTTCGTAAAGATACACTAAAAATAATTAATATCTGCGATTAATTACTTTATTTTCATGAATTGTATACTTAAAAATAGATACATTTTCTCAGGTTATCTTAGCACTTCTCAAGTTATACAAATAAAATAAATACTTTTAAAGGAATATATTTAAAACCACGATAATTGTAAAACAATATATTATAAATGTACTTACTAATAGGCAAAACTTTTTCAAAAATATATCTATTTATAAGTATTAAAATCACGAAAACAAATTTATTACTCAACAGATATGAGATATTGTGAAATAGTATTCTATAATTATGAGATTAAAAAACAAATATTAAAAAGCACAAAAAAAAAATCTATCTATTTTCGTAGGGAAATTAAAATTTTCAAAGTATTTCCAGGATGGAACTCACGAGAACGAATTTTTAAAAAGAATTTTTTTAGATCTATAAATCAAATTTCAATAAGATCTTTTTTACAAATATATAATTCATAAACAAATAGAATAAAACGTATAGTTAAGTTAAATCATGCATTTCTTCAGTCATATAAACGATATATTTCATCGAGAAATAGAACATAAGTTCAAAACGAAAAGATAATAAACACAGTGCTATCTGTATTTCACTAACACTAGTATTCAGGGTTCATACGCTTCAATGACCTTTTACGAGAATTTTCGTAAAGTAATATTCGTCGTATTTAATGAAAAAAAAAATCTATCTCTTCAAATATACCAAGCACCACTTTACGAAATTTCTGGTACGAAAATACCTAAAATCCCTTGATGCGTACGAATCCTGTTATTATTCGTTAATCAAATATCTAGTCTTATATCTATCATGGATTCATGGACAAGAGTACATATTTCGAACGAGTTATTTAACTTTGTATCTGCAACAAACTATAAGCAGTAACTCTAATATTATTATTCAATAAAATTCAATCAAATAATAGTAATTCTTTTAAAAAAGCGTATTACTTTCTTAAATTAAAAAAAATATAAAACGTAAATGCTTACTTTCTTCAAAATATCCGTTACGTCCCTTCATTACTTTCAACCACAGAACAATAAAAGTCACGTGATCATGACATTTGTAGAACGTATTGGATATGTGCAGAAAATCCGAATATTCGCATTCAAATACTTTACACGAAAATGAGAGTAATATTTCCGATTTAATAAGTTAACCAAGAGAATTTATAGTTTACACTACATTTTCGGAAACATTTCCGCTATGGACCGTAACGTTTATGATTTTTTTTACAATGTATTCGCTTCAAATACTTTACACAGAAATGAGAATAACGATTCCGATTTATTCAGTAACTCAAGAGAATTAATAGTTTACACTACATTTTTGGAAACGTTTACGCTATGGACTGTAACGGGTCTGAATTTTTTACAGTGTATATATATACTGTATGTGGCACAAATATCAAGCGTGAATAAATAAAAGCAGGGCCAAATGGAAGCAAGAAAGGAAAATCGTATGTCCAGCGTAGATTATGAAACACCTGCCAACACATTCAGAATACTGTAACAAAAATCTACCGTTGAATAAGGTGAAAGACGATGTCTAAGTAAACATTTAGTAAAGCATATAACACATTTGAAAACACAATTTTGGCAATTAACATCTATAGTCGGAAAAATATGGGAATTCTTTTGCGCAGCTCTGTATGAGATCGATAGATTCGTATGTACAACATAGTATTAAAATTTTTAACTCATTTAGGAAACGCTTAGCACAGTCGAAAGTTCTCAATCAGCAATTCCCATCAATAATCGAAAATGTATACCCTAATCCTTTTGTACAGTCTTGTTTATGATCTATAGAATTTATACACACCACACTGAAAGAAAAAATATACCGCCTTCATCTAGACCGAATAGGTAGTCATTTTCTCAATCCCTAAACTAGAAACATAGAACATAAAATACACAATATGAACTTTAAAAAGCTCACAGTTTTACTTAAAAAGCGACTAAAATAATTAAAGAGATGTTACAAGTTTAAAATATACATTCTATTTAAAAACTTCTTACTACTTTTGGGCTGCTTTTCTCGAGCCCATCATCAGAGAATCAGAATCTTATAGTCTAAGAGATAGCAACGTCAAAAAACAAGTGATTTTAGCAAGGCTCATTTTTCTGTATGACCTTCCATTTTATGGCATAGTACATATGCGGACAGTCTGGCTAGCGGGAGACGTTGCGTTTACCTGTGGGAGAAGGGGTTATGCAGGTGAAATAACTTCAAAATTACGTCATTTTAGCAAGGCCCATTTTTCTACATGCGCTTCCATTTTATTCTGTAGTACGTATGCAGACGGTCAGGCTGGTGGGAGACGTTGCGTTTACCAGCGAGAGAAGGGGTTATGCAGGTGAAAAAACTTCAAAATTGTAATTAATTTGCTAGACATTAATTCGGTTGCAAATTTGTATGTTGCAATTTTTAAGCTTGATAAAATGACGTGAAGATGACTTATTTTTTTTTAACCTATAAACCACTCTTCAAACCGGCACTTTCGTTGCCAGATTTAAAGCCATCTGGCATTAACTTTGTAACCGAATTTGTGTCGGGCAAGTTAATTATATGTTGTCTGATAGCCAAAGAATAATATATTGCAATTTTTAAGCTTGCTAAAATGACATGAAGATGACATGTATTTTTACTTATCAATATGGATCTGGCAGGGTCTTAGCAACGTTGGCAACGTCTGGCAATAATGGATTAATATCACAAATAGTTAGTAGAAACAGATATACTGAAGAGAATATAGAAAAATGAGCCTTGCTAAAATGACGTAATTTTGAAGTTTTTTCACCTGCACAACCCCTTCACCCGCAGGTAAACGGAACGTCTCCCGCCAGCCAGACCGTCCGCATAAGTACTACACCATAAAATGGAAGAGCATATAGAAAAATAAGCCTTGCTGAACTCAAGTGACGAAAACGTTGCTAGCTCGTAGACTATTGTATATTTATGTAGAAATATAGATTTCCGAATTATGCGAATAAGGTAAACAAATAAACTGAATAGATCAAGAATTTCTAGTCTATAGTTTTCTAGGTGATAAAACGACACATTATATTATGAATCGTTTGAATTGCGAGAAATTATCACTTGATTTCTAGAATTAATTCATAACTAAAATTATAGTTACTAAAACTTGTGTTCGCATTTATGTGCGGAGATTTTTAAATAAGTTTGACCACGTTAATACAGGAAAACGCCCTTAAATTTTAATAGGGATAATTAAGAACTCTCTAGCAAAGGGAAATAGAATTTATAAGGATGACATAGAACTATTTTTTTTAGAGTCACAATTTGTTTTCTAGATGCCAGTGGGAGAATTTTTTTTTTCAGTGCAGTATTCAAACAAATTCAAAAACACATACCACAACTGAAAACTCACTTCCAGCAAATATTACTCATAGACAGTACTGTAACCGAATTCTTTTTTATGTCCTCGTAAATGAACGATAAACGTTAACATCTTATATTCTATAATAATCATCATGTAAAGCACTTCAATGATGTATAACAATGGCAATATGTTTAAATAGTATAACATCATTAAAATACACTGCAAGCGATTTTTCTCCATATACCATAATGTAACAAATTCTTTTGTGTGGCCCTGTAAATGAATAATAAACTCTTTGCACCCCATAGTCTACAGAATGCATATTTCAGTGCATTTCATAAATGCATATCAATTTCATTATGTTTAAAATTGTGTAATATTATTCATATAAACGGCAAACGATTTTTCTCCATCTACCATAATGTAACGGAATTCTTTGAGTGCCCCTTTAAACGAACTATAAATGTTACAGACTTCATTTTCAATACCGAACATGCCATGATAAACCACAATAATACATATCAATTACACGGCAATTTGATTATATTTATGCGAGTTAGAGCATGGACAGACAGAGGCCCATAAAAACTGAATTTATAAATACAGTGAAACCTCCCTGTGCGACCACCTCCTTGAACGACCATTTTTTCATGGAGCGAAATGCCAAATTCAGTTTTTTCCTAGTCGCTTGAAGAAGGTTTTATTAGAATAACTAGCCGCCTTCGCCCGCTACGCTGGTCGGTTTTTCTAAAGAAATCTTGAATGAAACAAAATATGTCTGTGAATTTGATCATGCGTTTTAAAGCAATATGGACATTTACCTGGTGTATCCAACCGAATTGCTGAAAGCAATATGAAATGTCATTACGCTATTATATCTTTTATTGAGTCATACAAAATTTAGACAGTTAAGGACCAATTTCTTTAGTTGGTCTGTTAGTGTAGGATTCGGTAAAGAACAATAGAACAATATGTAATATACTAAAAGCGTTCATGAAAAATTATCAATTCAAGTCTCTCCAGAATCTGTCAATTGGACTTATTGAAAAGGCTGATCGTTCATAATAATTGGGTTCGCCTGATTCTAGAATTTTCATCTATAATTCTACAATAAAGCAACCTAACAACCAAGCAACAGCAAATGATATGTGCTTTATACTAAAACATTCACTGAAAAATTAACTAACCGATCAAGTTGCATCGAAATCCACTTAGCAGAATCTTTTAAACTGGGAAAATATACCGAAACCTTCCCTAAAAATGATCTAATTATCAGTTTAAATCCCATAAAAATTCATTCAGTGGAACCTTTAACAAAGGCAAATCTTTCAAAATTGGGTTCATCTCATATAGAACTTCTCCATAATTATTTATCTAAGCAACGTAGAACGTTATGTTTTATACTAACGCCTTTTCTGAAAAATTATCTAACAATGTAAGTCCCGTTAAAATCTATGCAGCAAAATTCAAGATATAAGCGGCCGGAATGAATTTTCTCTTTGCATTATATATATATTGAGATAGTTAAATATGACTTTCATAATCGCTTTAACCTGATTATAGAACTCTCTGGGAGGTAGGGGTAGGTATATACTGCATCACTTCTGAATTTTTTAAGGAACTCAGCTCAACTTCTATAACTATAGCATATATACTCTGTAGTATACCCTATCTCTGTAGCGTATATCTTCCAATTTTCTTTACTGTACCACTGAGAACTTTTTCCGCATAGCTCCGTAACTAAACAACACAGAATGGTATGATAAATATTGAATAAATCTTACAGTGCATTTAATTAGTTGACTTGAAATCTTTCATAACCGAGTTCACCTAATTCTAGAACTCCCGTAGCAACTTAGAATGATGGTTTTTACATTAAACCATTTATAAACCAAATTTACTATTTAACAGTACAAGTTCTACAACATTTTGTTCAGTAGAATCTGAGTTATAGTCATATTTACAATATTTATTGCTCATTAAACCTTTTTTCTTTCCATTTGAAATAAAATCAGTAACTGTTTTGGTATTTCCCTGTTATGCCAACACCATTGTCACCAAGCGTAATAGTTGGCACAAAAATGAAATGACACATTTAAAAAAAAATAATAATTTTGTTGATAAAAAACATGAGCATTTAAAAAATATAACTTTTGAAAATTACAGACTTTGGCCTACCATTTTTTAAAATCAATAAAAATAATGGTACTACTTGGTTATCCCGTCGACCAAAAATCTATTGCCAAACTGTAAAATTAAATGCCAATAATGGTTGATCGTAAATGACACATTCACTTGACTTTAAGCAAGTTACATGTATTTACGTCATCAGGTGATTTTTATTTCGATGTTTTAAATGTATTTTTATTAATGTTATACTAATTTATTTCTTCTTTCGTTATTTAAAATAAAAATTATGTCAATTTGTATAATGTGGCGAGTGGTTTGGCGATTTATATAATTTGGCGAAATTGGTCGACGGGTACCAAAATAAATATTTAAAATATAAGAATAAATAAATATTTTGCAAGTAATAAAATATAGTCAATTTAAACTGCAGTCTTGAAATTGTAAAAGTCTTTTACTACTGAAGCATGGCGTACGTAATACGTATGTCTCACATTGCAGTAAACATTTCATTCTTTGAATGAAGACATTCATGGTTTTTTGAACAAAACATTTTTATATGTATAATTCCTAACTTCTGAAATAATATTATTGTAGCTTCCTCATTATCAGATAACTGCGAAATGGTAAAATCTATATCAGTATCAGTATAATAAATATTTTCTATTCAAAAATAACATATTAAAACGTTTTGCGAGATTATGATGGAATAAAATAAATTCCATCATTAAAAATTCCTGCATAAAAATATTCACGTTCAATAATTAGCAAATGTTAGTGTGTGGCACGGTTTGCAATAAAAATCGTTTGCACGATTAGGGTTGAAATAAATGGCGTGATACTAACTGTACATTTTGGCGTGGTATCGCGACGAAAATTAGAACGAAAAAGTACCAGTTTTTTTTTTTTTTTTTTTTTTTTTTTTTTTTTTAGTTTTAGTTTTTGAGGCGTTTGAATATTTTTTTTCTAATTGACAAAGTTGTTTTTATTTAACCAAAAGGATTGGTTAAAAAATTATTCAATTTGAATTTTTTTTCCCTTGCTATAGTAACAGAATGAAAAGAATGAGTTTTTAGAAGTTATCACTTGAAAAATTCAGGTTTTGGCGCCAAAGATAGTGCCAAATTAGAAAAATATGAAATATCTCTCAAACTACTGGGCTTAAAAGAATTTAGTTAGTACCATCCGATTCAGCATACAAAAATACACAAAAATATGTTATCAGATGAAAAATAACTATAAAATCAGATTTTTAAGGAATTTTTTTAAAGTTCTTTCTCTTTTTTACCCCCCTTAGGGGTGGAATTTTGGAAAATCCTTTCTTAGCGGCACTCTATATCATAAGAAGCATTTTTACCCCGATTTTCAAGATTTTAGGTTCAGTAGTTTTGGCTGCGCGTTGATTAATACAAAATCAAGACTTTCTTTTATATATATAAATAATTCCGGAAAGCGCATTATTCATCAAACTTCTAAACTAAGGTCAGATTTTTTTTTATTATTATTCCGGTAACTTTTAAGTGTTTAAACCCCATTGTGCCTTTTTTAGGCAATGAATTTAACTCAGACAAATTCAGAATGACGGTCAATAAACTCCTCTGCCCTATTCTGTCAGGAAACTCTCAAAGAAATAGATAAATTAATGAAATCGTCATTATTTGTTCTCGTCCAAAAAAAAATTGCATTTATTTACTGAACTTCGAAAGGACTTTGAAATAAAAGTTATAAAAGATAAAACCGTAAAATCAAAGAAAACGTCAATGTATTCATTTTTTAAAGTCTGCAGTAACTTATGTAATTAACTTTTGTTTTGATACTTTTTTCCTAATGTGAAATATAAATTTTAGTAACATTAATTATTACCTTTTTCCAACAATTAAAATCTAGATTTCAACATTCCTCCATTAAGATCCTCCATTAAGAGAACACCTCTCGGAGCGACCCATTTTTATTGGAACGGAACGTGGTCGCTTTGGGGATGTTTTACTGTACCTTCAACGAAGTTTTGAAAAGGCAATTACATTTAAGAATCATCTAATCTTTTAGTATTAAAACTAAGGATAAATCAAAACAGGTTTAAAAGACTGAAACAGAAACTCGGTAATCTTCCTATTATCGGCAGAAAACGAAAATGTCCAAAGCTTTTTAAAACTAATTTATATATAAATACATATACAGAATAATTAATTAATTATATGTGTGGCTCAAGTTGTTTCTTTGGGCCTCTGACAAAAACTTTTTTTTTTTTTATATATATATAAAATAAAATGTAATTAATTCATCTACGACATTGAATGATTTTCTAATCAAACAAATTTCATCTAATTAAAAAATGTTTTAGGTATACATACCTCGATTTGTCTTTTATAATGACTTTTGTAAATGAATATTTGTTATACTAGAACTTTCGCAAAAGAGTATTCGAAATACTTCTGCACTTTGAAACTAAAAATTTTCTATTACTGTTAAGTCTGAAGCTTTTAATAAACACGTGAAAAGCGTCTACAAAGTTTAGTCATTGCTTGCTTTATAATTTGCACTCACATCTTGAGTCAATCATGACTGATCATTATAAACAGAGAAGTTCATAGCAATAAATGAAGAGTGCCTCATTTGAGGCGATACGTCTCAAATGAATGAGTAATGTCGAAAATTACAAAATGAAGAAATGAGATTTTTGGAATACAGATAGTTTCGGTCCAGCCGAATCTTCCGCAGCATTTTCGCCAAAACTCAGATTTTGGACCGAAAACGAAACCGAATTTTCGGTCGATCTCTAATTAAAACATTAGAGTGAAAAATCCGTGCGTTTCTTTCTTCACATGTCTTAATTAGTCAAATCAACGCTGCCCTGTGTAACTTTATACTTCTTGCAGCCTAGCATAAGAAATAAAGCTATGGGATTTTAATTATTGAAACAGACAGATCATCTTAATGTCCTTACTCTTTTTTCTTTCATTATTTATTCCTAATACGAAAGCATCTTAAGATTTTAAGTCACTTAAACAAATAATACGAAAAAGATACCCCGGTAGAAGCACGTTTAAAATGAGACTTACAATTCTTAAAAAGTCAAAAAATGAATAAACAATTAAATTTAAAAAATCAAAAATCCCGACTGCGTAAAAAGCGAACTAATTAATTATTTCTCATCAATGTGAAACTATTTTTTTTTTCAATTCCTACTATTAGCTCACACTCTCGCTATATATATCTTGTTCAAATTGTCAGTCGTTAATAAAACTAGTTATTATTCATCCAATCAAGCTCAAATAATTTTTTTCAAACTTCTAGTGGATGACACTTGATGTTAATCCAGTTTTTTTCAAATATTAATTCATTAATTAAATTAAATTAATTAATTTTCAATAGTCGAGAGAGCCCTCTTCTTGATCAAGGCATTTTAAGCGCCACTCAAGAGGAAAGAAGAATGGGAGAAAAAAATTTTCTCTTACTGACCTAAGTAGGAATTGACTTAAAATATTTTTTTTGTATTACTTGTTTATATTACTTACCTATTTCTTTTATTTACTTGTATTGATGACTTTTAAGTTGTGTTTAATTATTAGTTCCTATCTATAAACACTGTTTTGATGAGGTCTATAGATGTCTATGATTGTTAGAGTTGCAGTCAAGCTAGAGATCCTGCATACACAACTTCCAGGTTGTATAATATTTTAACGGAGCTTCTGACTGTAAAATAGTCAATGAAACATCGTCTTCATTTTAAAAGACCTATCCAATGATAGGCCACTCCATAGGGTGCGTACATTTTTTTCGTCTCTACCGGCATTTTGTATTTTACGGCCGCCATTTTGAATTTATAAAAACAAAACCTAGTTTATAACCATCAGGCCGTTAAGACGAATTGATAGAGACGTCCTTCATTAAAATCCATCCAGCCGTTGGTATGTTTCGAGGGTATAAAGAAATCCACGTACACAGATACGCGAGAAACACATAACCCTTCTTTTCAGTTGGGTAAAAAGAAAAATTGAACATATTTGTCATTTTGTATCTTAAAAGTATACGTTACAAAATCGCAATTTTTTAAAGACAGTAATGGATATGTGTTTCTTCTTTGATTTGATAATTTTTTCAGATCATAATGGGGAAAATTAGTTTCATAAGGGTTTTTAGGTGCGTTCGTAATTATATAAATACGTAGCACCTAATAGACTCGTCGTCTGTCCGCATGTAATAGCACAAAAACTACCCAACCGAATGGTTTGAAATTTAATATACATAATTTTGGCAGGATTTTGTCGAATCATTTCAAATTTAATGAAAATTGAATCAAAAGCACCTTTACAAGAACACTCAAAACTATTCCGTTACATTAGGGTCCATGGAAAAAAATAATTTGTAATGTGTTTTAATAGTGTTACACAATTTTAAACGTAACGAAATTTTTATACAACATTAAGGGTGTTCTCAAATCCAAAAAAACAATTTTCTGACATAAGTTTTAATTTATTTTTGTTCCGAAATGCATGAAACTAGCTGGTGTTGTTCGTCAGAAACTATGTCATTGAGCTGTTTTTTCCATTTTTTTGCAAAGGCAATAGATTTTTCAGAAAATAGTGTCAAAGTGGGCGTTTTGAACCGAGTTTCCGCGCGAAGGGAGAAAGAGCACTCAAGAGAGGGCGAAAAACGTGTTTGTCACGTGATCGAATTCTCTTATAACTCTATAGGTAATGGATTGATCAAAAAATGGAAAAAACAGTTCAATTCCAAATCGCTTCCATGGCCACGCTTTCCAATTTTATATCCTTCCGTTAAAAAATAAATTTGTAAATATGTCAAAACGTTTTGCGCTTGTTAAGCAGAGCAGTTAAGAACAGCCTTAAGGTGACCAAGAAGCCGGTTACTATGGAATATGTTATGTGTAGCACTTACTGTACGTGTACAGAGGAACTTAAAAGTATTCCGTGATATTACGGTCTATGAAGAAAAATCGTTTGCGGCTTATTTTAATGATCTTACTCTGTTACAAATATAATGTAATTACTATGAATTTCTGAGGTGTATTAAAATATGCTTTATATAGAATATGTGAAAAGCATTTATTATTTATTTACAAGTCACATAAAAGAGTTCGGTTATATAAAGGTCTACGGGGAAATAATGTTCGCAGAGTACTTTAATTATGTTGAACTATTACAAAAATGGTGGAATGTATATACCTTACTGATGTTTACTACAACATAATTTCAACAGAATATGATGTATATCGCATTTATCATTTATTTACAGGGATACATACAATATTTCGGATACGTTACTGTATCCAAAGTATTGTCTATCAGGGATGATTGCTGAAAGTGCGATTTCCCGTTATGGTATGCGTTTTAAGTTTAACTAAATTTAGCTCAGTACGTGATGGGTATAAATTCTATAGACCCTATACAGGGCTACACAAAAAAAATTCGTAAGTAATTACTGATAATGAGCGTTGTCGGAGTTTCCTCTTAGTCCGCACAATTCCGAAGAAAATCCTTATTATTTATATATGCTGCCACCACCGATATGATTACGTGATATCGGTCACGCCCTGAGAGAATTGTTTAAATGAAAACCAACGCTTTCAATTAACTAAATTAACAGTTTATTTACACACTATTTACACAACAACAAAACTCTATTTACACTTACAAACTTAGATATAGATGATCCGGTTCAACATTAAATTGAATACAGCAAATGCTGGCTGTGTACTGTTAAACTACGTTAAACCACTCTCACTCTACACACGTTAAATTAGCTTTCCGGAGATCAATCTCGGTCTCCCAACACATATGTGCTCTAAGCCTAAGCTCTCCGAGCCTCACTCAATTCTACACTCTATCTCTAAGAGCTATACACAGTGTCTACCTTGCGCTTGGCGCTCTCGGCTCCAACGGAACCATACGCTCTATCTAAGAGCTACACACAGCAATTCACCTTGCGCCTTGCACGCCAACTTTCAACTGACTCTCTCAGCAGAAGAGACTGCCTTCCAGCAACCCCTTGCTACTTCTCAACGTAACCTCTCAGGGTTTCCTACCCTGCTCGCATTCCAAGCTCCTTTTCTCGTTCGTGGAAAGTCTTTGTCTCCCCATCTTCAACAGACATCTCAAAAGGTTGAGCAAACCCCTTTCCAACTATCTTTTTTCCCCTTCATTCCATCTATACATTTTCCCCGGCTTAGATCCAGTTTTAGACAAGGAAAGGATGTTATTTTGAAATTTCCGTACACAGGCCATACAATATATCATATATTAAGACAAAAGTAATATAGAACCCCAGTTCTAATAGCAGATATTTCTCAGAACCTAACAAGCGTGAATTGCTTAAAGGTTTATATATATATATATATATATTCTTTTTAGGTGCGTTCGTAATTATATAAATACGTAGCACCTATAGTCATCACCGGTTAGTCCGTCTGTCTGTTCGTCCTATTGGATGAAGTACAGTTATTCCCGTATTACTGAAATTAATATATATATATATGGGGCATTCTCACAACCTTTTGACTTTCATGTCCCTGAATAATAATTTTTTATTTAGTACACTTTTTTGTGTTTTTTTTTTATTTCATATACATCCCATTGCATAATTAACGAGATAAATAAGTTTTGGACGATGTTGGGGGTCCAAACACATGGAAAACTCATCTACCGTCCCGTGTCCCTGATGCTGATTTTGAAGTTTGGAGCTGTCTGGATAAAATTGTTTCAATAAAAATAATTCGATGTAATTTTTTTCTGAAACTGGAACTATTGTTTTATATAAATATATAGCTAAAAATTAATCTGCACACATTTTTAGGGTTGTTATTATTTTTTGAACTCTGTCCCTGGGGTTTTAGATTCCTTACCATCCCTCTTCTAAAATTATACAGGAAATCATTTCAGATGCAGCCACAGATTTTTTTTCAAGTTTTTTCTCATGCAGAAGTATGCTAGAGAAATAATGTCTAAAATTCTTTGGCAGGAAATTTACTGTAGAATTTAAATCAGCATTTAAATATCAATTTCAAGCATCGTGGCTTGGTAGTCTTACCCTTACCGTCCCCAAGGTTTATTCCTGGACTTTTCGAGTTAAATTAAAAAAAAAAAAAAATTATTTAATCCAATGTTAACAACTGTTTCTAAAACTCAATGAACATTATGGCTATCACTTAGTCTTAACAAGATTTTCCTAAAAATAGGTGGTAATTTTCCTTACTGTTCCATCCTTACCGTCCCTTCTTTAACACCCCTTTAAGACAATGTTATACAAAAATTCTGTATTAAAAGTATTACATTGTTATTATTTCCTATTTGAATGTCCTGTGGGTACTACGCAAATTCATTATAAGTAAAAATTTAGAAGAAAATAAAAAGTTATGGGGGTAAAATGGTAAGGAAAATTAAACTCGCAAGTTTAACTTAAACCTCAGTTAAATAAATTTTTTTTTCGCTGCTGACCATTTTTTCTTTAATTTGAATCATTATAGCATTCGTCTATAAGATTAAAATGTTATTTTAGCAAGTTTAATTTCGCCAGATTTTTTTTCTCAAAAGTCCAAAGATTGTGAGAATGCCCCATATATATATATATATATATATATATATATATATATATATAATCGTATCAAATTTTGTATTCATGCATTTTTGCATAAAGAGTGCAACAGGAGCTGGCACCTTTTTAATTTTTTGTGTGATAAATATATGTCATAATTCATATAGTGTGCCCTTGAACAGTATTTAAGGTGCAATTAAAAAAAAAAAAAAGAGTTTGTAGGTCCCTTGTCACTTTAAAAGAGTAAATGACCAAGAAAAACACACAAAAGAGAAAAATAAAAAAAAGCAATTTAACAAATTACGAGTATTTGGAAAATGATTTTTTCAAAGGCTAAAGTTTATGACATTAAAAATCGCACGGAGTTGATCCTACATTACGTACGCCATGAATTAAAGATTAATAGTGTTATTACATATAAAAATTGCAAACGACAAAAATCGCCTGCGACTCGTACGTATTATCCACCTGAAACTTACGTATTATCCAAGCATTTCATTGGCTGTTCGGGAAAAGGCTTTTTCATCGTCAGATTTCCAAGAAATCTGACGACCCATTTTAAATGAAATTTCATTCTTAAACTTCTAAACATCCCAAAATATTACTTTTTACACCGTCGTATAGAGAAACAAATGTACTTTTAAATGCAATTTGTTTGAAAGCTGTGTCTCAATTTGTTTCTGAGTTAATATATATATTTTTTTTTTGTAGTTTTTATTACTTTTTTGTCATAGTGGCAACAGAAATATCCATCTCTGTTGAAAGTAAAGGGAAAATACAGATTACTGTATAGACCAATCAGAAAACAAATAAAATGCGGATTCAACCAATAAAAAGCTTCAGATATGTTTTTGATTTCCTACCCTGACGAGGACAATAACCATTTTTCCAAATGGTTAAAGGAAAAACTTCTCGAGTAGCACTGTAAAGAATTCTTTCTTTAACAAAACTTTTATTCGGACTTAGTCATTTACATTCATTTATTACTGAGAAGAGAAAATTACTTCTCTGATGACAGTAAGTTCATTATGGTAATTCTTAACAACTATTGTAATGAGCATTTAACATCGCCTTTGTTGTTTTAAGTAAATTGTCTTATGCCATTTGTCTTTAATTCAAAGGATGTTTTCCACAGTTTTAGATCAGTTTAGGTTAAAATTATATTAATAGATTACAAACAAAGTATTCATCAATTTGTCAGTTTTTAGATTTTGTTTTATGAAAGGTAAAAGTACGAAGAATTTTTACCTGATTAAATTTGTTTTTAAAAGAGCTAAACAACCCGCCTTGCAATCCGTATTGCAACAGTTACAAATGAATTTAATTTTAAGAGTACCAAATTTTAAACCTTAATAATTCTTAAACTACCTGATTTCTAGCTTCGTATCCTAAGAGAAAAGTTATCGAAAAAGCCAAATATGATGTCAAAATTAGCTGTTCGTATTAAAAATTTCAGAGTTTGGTGCAACTTCACTATGAAGACGACCCCTATGTTTTTATTTTATTAACATAATAATAAAAAAACACACACACACACATACACAATTTCCAGTTAAATGACTATTTCCTTTTTTTGTGTGTATGTGAGAAATTGGAGATTAATATATGGTGCGTGTGGTCCTCCCCTACTCCCTACAACTGAAAAAAAAAAAAAAAAAAACTATATCATTAGAAAACGATTAAAATTTTATATTAACAACTTAGTATTCTGTTAGAGATTCATTATTGACGTTTTTCTCGTAACGAGACAAGTTAAAACCATTATCAATGACCAATTGGAGGTGGTTTTATTATAGACATCTTATGACATACATAGATAAGCAAAGGGAAATTTTGAAAACAAACGCTCCCATCAATCTAATAAAACTAAACCTGTGGCTATACGATCCATGGATCAGGGACAGTACCCAACCCTGTTTTCTTGACCCCCATCAATCAATCATTTTTTCTACTATTACCCTACTAAATTCCCTACTAGTATTTTTCTTAAAGTTGTGACATCTTTCTTGTGCATATCCTGTATACAGATGTGAATAGTAACTTGTACGAAATTTCGGTATACCTACAATAGGTATGAACTTTAGTACTAGTTACTGCAGTATAATTCACGAACAATTTCTCTAGATAGATAGAGGGGGGGGGGGCAAAAAATAATGCTCGCCCAGGGGCTTTAGATAGTCTAAGTCGGGACTGGTTTTTTTTGTATTCAATTTCTTTTAAAACAAGATTGAAAATATTGAGGCTGTTTAAATATTATTTTTAATGCTTTGCACAAGTGAGTCTAATATTTTTTTTCAGATAACAAGCTCTAACTCTGACATTTCAAAAGTATTTGAAATAATCGCAATTCTAGGTGTTTCTGTTCCGAATGTCTAAAACTGCTTTCACAGTGTCAATTATCCTGTTGTTGGAAAAGTAGTTTTACAGGAAAAATGGACCATTCAAATGCTAGTTTGCTTTACTGTGTTTCTATAAGGATGTATACTGTGTTCCTGTATACCAGTCTTTCCCAAATTATGCGTCTTGACTCTTGACCGACTGGTAGTCGGGGAACGTCGGCGAGGACTCCAAAAATCTATAATTAATTTTATCACATGCATTAAGAAAAAAAAAGGGAAATGTTTCTTAGTGTAGGAAAATATAATATAAGCACGAACATATTGTCTAGCACTGGAGATTCAGACCATGGTAAAAGAGGGACTTTGACTGAAAATTCTTAGTTCTTTTTTCTGTTTTAGTCTTTAAGCATTTTAATTCGCTTGTTAAGAATAAATTTGGTTGCTCTTTTTTCTTTCTTTCTTTGTTTTTTTTTTTTTTGTTTTTGTTTTTCTTTTTTTTTTTTTTTTTCAAAATCATTAGAGAAAAGGAAAATTTAGTTCACTAAATTTCAAAATGGAGGGACAGTATCATTCTCCTGCCTCCTCTTGCAGGCACCTATGTTTCTTCTTTTAGTATAAAAAAAAAAAAAAAATCGAAACATAATCTTATATCTTTCTTTATACAGATATCTTGATCAAACAGATCAGAACCATCCTGTGTAACTTTATACTTTTCGAAGACATTATTCCAAAGAAAGAAATAAGTTCCTCAACTAGACAGATCATCTTAATGTCCCTGTTCTTCATTACTCGGTGGATAGCAGCGTGAAGAGCCTAGCTATGAGTAGGCGTCCTCTTGCCAACCTACTGTCTGAGACGAAGATTCTCTGGAGCACGTATTTGTCTAATTCGTCATCTCGTCTTTTCTAGATGAGTGGACTTAACTCTATTCAAGAAAAATTAAAAAAATTCTATGCTGAGAAGCAAAGAGTGCTACCTTCATGCAACAAACAAACAAAAAATATATATATATATATATATATAATTACGCTATCGCACGTGGCACAGAAATCACGATTATTTGTTAATTGTTTAATGGCAACGCCCGAATGAAACGCATCTCATTGGTTATTGAACAGCATTTAATGCATCTCAATACCTATAAGGGATGGGCCCTGCTATAGGAAGGGACCCTGTATAATAGGGATGGACACTGTCCTCTATTATATACTTGGCGATATATCGCCAAATTTGTCCACCGAAATGAGTCGCCAAAAGTGACACAAACTTGGCGATATCTCTAATATTTCGCCAAATTCCCATGGACTTCCATTGTAAAGGAACAGGATTTACTTGCTTACAGAAAATCAACAAACTGAGATATTTTAATGCAACAAAAACTAATATTAGCTTGAGGGATTCTATATTAATTCTATTTAAGGGAGTCCAAGTAGATTAAATGATGAATAAAAGTAATATGATACAATGCTTAGCGTGCTTTCCCAAACATAAATTTTAAGGGAGACCAAACGGGTCACCAAGGGCGGCTAGTAAATAAATAAATATGCAAATTCTTCTACGTGAAAGTTGACAATTTTTGTCAACAATGGGATGCCATGAAAATTAAATTATTAGGTGTGCACAGTGACGTAACGTTTGGGGGGGAGGGCTCAATCATTTAACTACCTGCATTATTATATAGAAAATTCGGCTATATTTAATCATGGAACGTTATACAATTAAACGAACCAAATTTAGTATACAATAATACTGGTTAATTGTTTGAGCTTTCCCTATCCAAAGCCATTGGGCGTGCGTTAGTACATTCAGGACACCTGTTTATTTTTAAGGTATTTTTTGAAATAGTTTGTTTAGTTCAACGTAAACTGCTAATTTATTTACTATAGAGAATGTTTCAAAATTTGGCGGGATAAACTTTAAGAGGTGGTGGAGAATATTACAAAGAGCAATTTTGTGTAGGAAAACAGCGTCACGATTCCTTTATTAGTCAAAAATATAGGGCGTCTAGTTCCAATAATTAAACTGGCCCTTTTTAGGTGCGTTCATAATTATATAAATACGTAACACCTATAGTCGTCGTTCAGTCCGTCTGTCAGTCCGTCCGTCTGTCCGCATATAACAGAGCAAAAACTACCCAACCGAATGGTCTGAAATTTTAAATAGATAATGGTTGCAAAATTTTGTCGAGTCATTTCAAATTTTATGAAAATCGGATGTATAGTTTAACTACAGGGACAGTCCAAATTTTCCGTTGCATGACGGCCAATGGGAATAAATTATTGCAAGTGAATTTTAATGATGTTACAGCCTTTCGAATGGTCTGAAATTTTAAATATGTAATTGTTGCAAAATTTTGTCGAGCTATTTCAAATTTTGTGAAAATTGGATGTATAGTTTAATGATAGGGACAGTCAAAGTTTTCCGTTACATGACGGCCAATGGGAATAAATTATTGCAAGTGCATTTTAATGATGTTACAGCCTTTCGAACAGAGTAAAATGGATATGCACATATTGAAGTGCACTAAAATATACATTCAGTACACTATGCGGTGCAAAAAATATTTATAAAACTAGTTATAGTACGAACGCACCTCATTTGCCACGTTTGACGAGCAATTTCCAACTTGTTTATATATAACTTACAGTAAAGAAAACATTTTAACAAAATTTGTAACAGGCCTTACCTTGCTTTGCCTGAAAAGCGATGACATCATGAGAAAGGGTGAAAATAGTCACCATTTGTTAAAATTACTGTGCACTTCCAGCCCATCTCGTCAACTCATCGCATTTCAACCAAAGCAAGGTAAGTCTGTTGAAAATTTCGTTATTGTTAATTCGTTGAAGTTGTTAATAAAAATTCGGACTTATATTGAAATCAGACACAGTCTGTGTTTTTAACTGAATAAATGTGTTAGAACCCTGGTTCCTCATACAAAAATCAAAGATGCCAACCTTTCAGTTTTAATTCAGAAAATATACATAGAGCCAGAAATTTTATTTTACAAATTTTATAATTAGTTTGTCTTGTTTCTATGTGATGTTTATCTGATTACATTTACTATTAACTGAAATGTGTGGTTCTAAGTATAGACGCCGACTTCATGGGGGCAAAATAGGCTATCAGGAATACTCCTACCACTATTAAAAGAAAATTTTTATCGATTTTAATCACTGTGATGAATTAAGATGAAAGTAACATTTTAAAAATTAGTGGTGGAATTTTCCCTGATTTGTCCTCGTCGCACACGTTTCGTCGGTACCATGTGGTTCAAAATATGTTAATTTGATTTCAGGAAGAAAAAACTAGTCGTTGGGGGGCACCGTAATACTTACCCATCTTGGATATAGATAATATAAAATATGAAAATAAAACATGTGATATTTGATAAGCATTGTACCATGTTACTTTTATTCATAATTTAATTCATTTGGACTTCCTTAAATATAATTAATATAACCCTTTAAGCTAATATTACATTTTGTTGCATTAAAATATCTCAATTTGTTGATTTTCTGTAAGCAAGTAAACGCTATTGGTTTACAATGGAAGTCTATAGGAATTTGGCGAAATATTAGAGATACCGCCAATTTATTGACTTAGATTGGCCGCCAAATTTGACGATATACCGCCAAATTGGCGGTATTTGGCGACAGAACAGGGTCCCCCCCTATGGTAACCCCCTTATAGGTATGGAGAGGCATTAAATGCTTAACATTTACGATAAGCCATTATTGGCATTTAATCTTATAGTTTGGCGATAGTTTTTGGGTCGGCGGGATAATCGAGTAGTACCGAATTGCGTAAAAGAAACATCCTTATAACTCGAAAAATTATATAACTAAAATTATAAATTAAAAAATTATAAACTAACAATTTACTGCTTCGGATTAAGCGTCTCATTTCCAATTAAAATATATCTTTGAATTGAAATTTGAATGAAATACAGGGTCATGAAAAATCGAAGAGTGTGTAAAATAGAATTACAAATATCTCGGCAACTCATTATCCGATCGAGTTCATTCATGATGCAAAATTTATGTTTTTTTATTGTCTTTTATATTCACTCCTTCAAATAAACAATTTCGAAAATTTTTGTATACCTTTTATCAGAACGAATATTACAAGAGTCCGAAAAAAATAGTTCCGGTTAATCGAGGTTACTGATATTCAATAGGCTTCTTTCCAATATTACTCCCTAAGTACACACTGAATTTCATGTCTCTATCTCAATTTGTTTGGGAAATAGAGCGTTTACAGACACACACATACAGACGGGCGGACAAATTTTTTTTCTAAAAATATGTTTTTCGGAATCTCTAGTGTCTGAAACGTGTAAATCCGTCAAAATATTTTTTTCGATTTTTAAAACGATTACAACACTTACCCTATACTACGTATGATGGGTAAGTAAAAGGAAGGTCGGCAGATGTGAAAAATTGTTCGTTATTGTGTGCTGCCTAGAGATCGACCGAAAATTCGATTTCGTTTTCGGCTCAAAATCTGAGTTTCGGAAACTCGACCAAAACTATCTGTATTCCAAAAATCTCGTTTCTTCCTTCGGAAATTTTCGGTATGATTAATTTAAGTTGTATCGGCTCAAATGAGGTACACTTTATTTATTGCTATGGACTTCACTGTTTATAAGTATGAGTCATGACTGACGCCAGACGTGAGTGCAAATTATAGAGCAAGCAATGCCTATAGGACTGAACTTTGAAGACGCTTTTCACGTGCTCATTAAAAGTTGGAGACTTTAACAGTATTAGAAATTTTTTAGTTTGAAACCTCAAAAGTGTTTCGAATACTCTTTGAGAAAGTTCTAGTATAACAGATGTACATTTACAATAATCATTATAAAATGTAAATCGAGGTATGTATTCCTAAAACATTTTTTAATTGGATGAAATTCGTAAAATTATAAAATCATTCTGTGTTGAAGATGAATTCATTACGTTTTATTTTATATAAAAATGAAAAGTTTTGGTCAGAGGCACAGAGGGCCACACGCATAATTACAAGTATAATCAATTAATAATTCTGTATATTCATGTATGTATTAATTACTTAAATTTTTTGGGGGACATTTTCGTTTTCGGCCTAAAATAGGAAGATTACCGAAATTCTGTTTCGGTTTCGGTCTTAAAAACCTGTTTCGGTCTATACTTTTCTACCACTTCCTAAAAAAACAAGTTGGAAATTGCTCGTCAAACGTGGCAAATGAGGTGCGTTCGTACTATAACTAGTTTTATAAATATCTTTTTCGCCGCATATTGTACAGAATCTATATTTTAATGTACTTCGAAGGGCTATAACATCATTAATTTGCACTTGAAATAATTTTTTCCCATTGGCCGTAATGTAACGGAAAACTTATGACTGTCCCTGTCATTAAACTATACATCCGATTTTCATAAAATATGAAATGACTCGACAAAATCTTGCAACAATTATATATTTATAATTTCAGACCATTCGGAAGGCTGTAACATCATTAAAATGCACTTGCAATAATTTCTTCCCATTGGCCGTAATGTAACGGAAAACTTTTGATTGTCCCTGTAATTAAACTATACATCCGATTTTCATAAAAATTGAAATGACTCGACAAAATTATGCAATAATTATATAGTTTAAATTTTAAACGATTCGGTTGGGTAGTTTTTGCTCTGTTATATGCGGACGGATGGACAGACAGACGGGCGGACAGACGGACAGACAGACGGACTGAACGACAACTATAGGTGCTTACGTATTTATATAATTACGAACGCACCTAAAAATATGCTGTAAATAGGCAACCGCGGATAAAAGAGATGGAAGGTAATTGTATTTAAAAAGTCAATTCGTATTTAGCATATCTTCCTTTACTGACATACCTTGATTGACCAAATCAGATTCAACCCCCCAAACTTTATACTTCTTGGCGACATTATTCTTAACAAAAGAAATAAGTTCCTCAACTGGAGAGATCATCTTAATATACTTTGATGTTCATTACTCGTGGTGAGTTATGAGTAGGCGTCCTCTTGTCAACCTACTGTCTTCTCAGGAGCACGTATTTGTCGAATTCGCCTTCTGCTCCTCTTTCCTTGATGAGTGGACTTAAACTTTATTCAAGAAGAAGAAAAGAAAATCCTGTGTTGAGATGCAAAGAACGCTACTGTGATGAAAGAAGAAAAAATAAATCAACAAATCCTTGTAGGTGGAAGTGGATGACAATTTTATCCAATAATGGAAAGGTGCTTGGAAAAAAAATTAAACAATTAGGTATAATTTAAATTTATTAAAAAAAGAAGTAATGTTGTTTCAAGTAACTTCTGAAGTAGTTTGTATGATTCAACTTAATCGTTTATGTGCCAATTATGAATTAACAAAAATACCACTTCAGTAATGTCCCCCTTAATATCTGAAGATAGTTTAAAGAATAAATGTGACAATAGTATACTATTTAGAAAAGAACTTTTTATTGAAACTGTTTCACTTGTAAACTTTTTACAACAATACTTAGACTAATTAACAGATAATATGGTTTTATTACTTTTTTCTGTCATTTCAAAAAGAAAGGATTGGGTTCATGGAAAATTTTGACTTCTTGTTTTCGACGGATTTATACGTTTTAGGAGGTCTTGAGGAGGTTTTAACTGTTTTTATAAAATGTCTGTCCCGGAGTCTGCATGTGACACAAAATTTACTACCCAAAGAAATCCCCACCCCGTAAATGGGTTAAAGGGATGGTCGAAAATTTTAGAACATTTCGCCATATCTTGGCAGCAGTTTTAGGTAGAAAGCGGGAAATTCGATATAACAAACCTACTAAGAAAATAGGTACTTCAGTGATTTTAGAGCTATTTTGTCTATTATGTCGCCAACCTCAACTTTGAACTAAGATAATCTAAGATTATATGAATAAGACAACAATTATGGATAATTGATTAGGTATTAAGAAAAAGTTTTTTTATTTTTATTATTTCATCTTCGCTAGATATATTTCATTTGATTCAAGATTCTTTTAGAAAAACCGACCAGCGTAGCGGGCGAAGGCTGCTAGTATGAAATAAATGTCTCCTAAATATATTTTTCAATTTAAACTGTTTGGCACTATTAGTATTTGACCATTTTAAATAGGATGTAGTTTCCCCCATTCACTGCTTTTAAAAGCATATTATTATTTTAAGTTATTATTTAAAAGTTTTAACAGTCACGTGTAAATACCATTTTTATGACGTAATTTTCAATATTTTCCTGCTTTTAAGACGTAAGTTAACAAGTTTTTTCTACTTTTAATAGTCACGTGTAAATAACATAAGGCAAATTCTTTGCGCTATTTTTACAATTGGAAACAATTTAAAATAATAACCTTTTCTAAAATTTGATAAAAATATCCCTTAAAATGATGAAAATTTGATTAAAATAAATAAAAAATTATTATTTATTTAATAGTATTCTTACTTAATGAATTATTTTTCCATTTTTTTTCTGAAAAACATAATTTAATCACTATATTGTCTTCACTTTATATTGAAATAAAAGATATATTCAATTTCAATTTGAAAATGACGAAAAGAAATCTAATAATGCCTATATTTTTTCCCTTTTACACAAAAACTGAGTAATTTAGTTGCCATCATTACAGAAATAGCGTTAAAATTAGAAAAAAAATTAATATCTCGAAAACTAATACAAATTTAAAAATTCTAATACCATTTTTGATATATGGGGATCAATGCGGATAATTGGTGCTAGATTCACCGCCAACGGTTTCCTATTTTTAGGAGGAATAGCTGTGGAACTTAATGAGTCCTTTCATAAATTAGTTTCATTAGGATTTTATACATATATAAACTTTTTGTACAATTAAACCATTATATATATATATATATAGTGTAGATTTCAAAAACCAATCTAGTTATAATCGAGTAAAATAATGGAATTATAATTGCACATTTAAACAGTATCTTTCTTTTTTATAAACATCTAATTTGATACCTTTCGCGAACTGTAGCTATTGTCATTAAGTTAATTTTATATAAAAATTCTTTAAATGTATCTATTGACAGAACCAATCTTTTCACAATATCATATTATTATTATTACGTTGGGAAATGCGATACACTAAAGACCTGATGCTATTCTAGCCTTCAAATTTGCAGATGACACTTTTATTGAATTTCACGGATAATTTTGCCATGGAACACGTAACAGTCCCATTCTTCATTCATTATATCATCAATGATGTAATAGTAGCATCAGTTAAAGAAAGTAAACTGAAATCTACCCACTTTAATATACTTCTTTATCTAACGTGTTGCATTCCACGTTCAGTCAGAGTGGGCGTCTCATCTCATTTATCCACACAGGGAGATCGCGTCAACTTCCTACTCCTCCACACGGAAAGATGACCCCAGAAAAAAAGGCCCCAAATGTCTCCAGTTCGTGGGCAAATCTTTCGGAATAATGCAGTTAATAAACATAAAGTAAGCTAAACTGATAATTTTGTAAACTATAGTTATACGCAAGTAAGATATATATCTCTATTCTAAAAAAAAAAAAAAAAAAAAAAAAAAAAACTAACGCTGTGACCGCCGCCGGTTTTGAATTTTTTGTGACCGGAGGTCTTTCTTCGTTAATATTAAGAAAAATATTGCATACAAAAATATGAAAATCGGTGGTATTATAGATAAATGCTTGATAAACACGCTGATGCAGACAGTTTTCAAATCGAAGATTTAATTTAAAAGATATTTAATGCTAAAGTTGGACAAAATCGTTCCATTAAAAAAATTTTATAGGAGCAAAAACTATACATGGGAATTTAATCATTTTTAGATCATTTTATACGTTATAATTTCTCGGTGTGCAGACTGCATTTATTTTTTTAATTTGACTCATTTTTTGAGGTTTTATTTCTATTTTAAATTCAAATTTTCAGCATTGTGAGAGATATTTTTTACATATTTTAGAAAGGGTATTAATTTAAACTGTTGCCAACTGTATACACAGCGCAAACAATAATGTTTGCTTCAAATTAAAAATTTATTTACACATGACTATTATAAACAGAAAAAAACCCTTCATATTAGAAATAAATTATTACGTATAGAAATCAGGAACTTATTGAAAATTACGTCATAAAAGCTATACCTACACGTGAATTTTAAAAGAGAAAGGATATCGTAAAATAATAAATTCATAACATGCGTTAAAAGTCTTAACTAGGAGAAATTACGTCACATTACACTTATTACGTAAAATGAACACAAAATAATATTGCAAACAGTTTAAATTTAAAAATTGCGCGAGACATTTATTTGATATTTTGAGATGATCTTTTCAACTACTTTTGTTACGACAGCGCAAAAATATTTAATTTCTAACAAAAGTATTTTCACGTGAAAATTGAAAAGAGAAAGAAAAGTTTGGACGTCAGATTAAAAACGATACATTTAAAATGTCTTATTTAAAAAAAAACTTTCTTTTCGTTTTGTTAAAAAATACCGGGAGACGAAGACTCTGTTTACTTAATTCATTTTATATTAGATTTTTTTTTAATGTTTAACTGATTTTATTTAATCAAAGACGAAAACAGCCATTGTATCTTTTAACTGCAGCTGACTTGGCCTTAAAATTCCCCAATCAAAGAGAAATGGATAGAAACTCGTTTATAGGGAGATCGCCACTGTTTTTTAAATAATAATCCAATCTTCCGAAATCTTTTTAAAGCCGATCAAATTAGCGTGCTTTTAGAGTTTGCGGTGTCTGAACGGTGGTTGGCGAGCGTAGCTCGTAGTGAGCAGAGCCCCCTAGTATATTAAAAACACATAAACTTGTTCAATGGTACACATAAACAAGAACTTTTATATGGACTTGTACAAATAAAACTAACGATAAAGCATAACACCGGCGTTTCGAACTGCTCCTACAGTCGTCTTCAGGATAAATAGGATGTTGAAATGCTTACAACTCCAGAGACGAAAGCTTCTTGCCGAGTCTTGGCCAATTATATGAATCACATGAATTATAATTTATCAAGACTCGACAAGAAGCTTTCGTGTGTCTGTCCACATATAATAACGCAAAAACTACCCGAATGGTTTGATATTTAATTTTCTAGAATCATTGCAGAATTTTGTGGAGTCATTTCAAATTTTATGAAAATCGAATCAAAACTTAAAAGATATTAACAAAAGTTTTCTTCATTCTATTAATTCCTATAGTTGTAGTATTAAATCACGACCAACTCCCAGTAAACCGTGATTAGGCCGTGAGTAGGCCGTGATTAAATACTGTTAGACCGGGAGCCGGCAGAACAGACAATCACCTCATCGAGTTCACGGATGAAATTCTAGGATTAGTTAAATCTCGATTCGCATATTTTAACGCAATCGATATGCCAAATCAAATCTTGGTGGGAAAACAACCGAAAACCCGATTTAGGCAGTTGACTAGTAGATTTACCATTGTGTTTTGCTGTTTCCAGTCCTCCATGTTTTCATACCTTTAGGTGTAGGAAAACACAATGGTAAACCTACGAGTCAACCGCCAAAATCTCGGGTTTTCGGTTGTTTTCCACCAAGATTTGACTTGGTAGACCGATTGCGTTTTAATATGCGAAACGAGATTTAACTAATCCTATAATTTCATCCGTGAACTCGATGAGGTGATTGTCTGTGCTGCCGGCACACTGTCTATAGAGTTATAACACGAACTTTGCCGCGTTTGATGTTCAATTTCAGACTTGTTTGAAACAATCAGAGTTATAAAAATTTAGTTATTTAAATTTTAAAATCCAGAAGGGGCAATGACTCTAGCCTATCGGCGCCTATGAGTTGAAGAAAGAGAACTGAAATTTGCCCACTTTTTTTACCCGACGGCAAAGAAGGGTTTTGTGTTTCACGCGTATTTGGGTATGTGGATTTCTTTATACCCTTGAAACATCCCAATGGCAGAATGGATTTTACTGAATGAGGTCGTTTTAACCGTCCGATGGTTATAGGCTAGGTCTTGTTTTTCTAAATTCAAAATGGCGGCCGTGAAATACAAAAAGAATGGGGGTAGAGACGAAAAAAAAATTTTACGCACCCTACTAAGTGGCCTATCATTGGATAGGTCTTCAAAATGAAGACGATGTTTCATTGACTATTTTACAGTCAGAAGCTCCGTTTAAATATTACACAGCTTGGAAGTTGTGTCGGTAGGATCTCTAGTTTTACTGCAACTCTAACCATCATAGACATCTAAAGGCCTCATCAAAACAGTGTTTATAGACAGAAACTAACAATTAAACACAGCTTAAAAGTCATCAATACAAGTAAATAACAAGTGGGTAAGTGTGATCACAGATCGCACAGAGGGTTTCGTTTAATATTCCTTTCAAAACACTTTATCCTTTTGAAAAATCTGTTAGTTCCACCTTTCGCAACCAGAAGCGCAGTCTATTCTAAACAAACCTCTATCCGAACGAAACTCCGTTTTATATACTATCCGTATATATATATTAGTCGATGGGATGGGGCCCATAGCAAACGAGATAAGTAGGCGCCCCTGGTGGTAAAAAGTGGAACTAAAATATGTAAGGCTATGGTGCATAATATGAAAGAATGGTCAAAGGGGTGTCGGCAAAAGTTGGAAAAGTGCTCTGCGGGTGAAAAGGGCGGAGGTTAGAAAAATAGCTTAAAATATACAAGTTAGAGCACGGAGGAGTAAATAATATAAGACTTTTTGAAAATTTTATGATTTGTCGTGTGGGAGGTATTCAGGTATACGTATGTAAAAATTCATGTCTCCAACTTAATTAAGGGCTCTCTTAGAAAGAATTGCTTAAAATACATATGTGTTCAGCTATAAGTATGCAAAATTTCACGAATCCAACCTAAATAGGGTGTCACTTAGAAAGAATTGTTTAAAATGCACATGTGGGAGCCCAAAGGGTTAAATGTACGACTTTTTCAAAATTTTAGGATTTGTCGTTTGATGCGAGGTGCTCAGCTATAAGTATGTAAAATTTCACGCCTCAAACCTAATTAGGGGCTCACTTAGAAAGAATTGTTTAAAATACACACGTGGGAGCCCAAAGAGTTAAATGTACAACTTTTTCAAAATTTTATAGTTCGTCGTTTGATGTGAGGTGTTCAGCTGTAAGTATGTAAAATTTCACGCCTCCAACCTAATTAGAGGCTCACATAGAAAGAATTGTTTAAAATACACATGTGGGAGCGCAAAGGGTTAAATGTACGACTTTTTCAAAATTTTATGATTTGTCGCTTGATGTGAGGTATTCAGCTATAAGCAAAATTTCACGCCTCCAACTTAATTAGAGGCTCACATAGAAAGAATTGTTTAAAATACACATGTGGGAGCCCGAAGGGTTAAATGTACGATTTTTTCAAAATTTTATGATTTGTTGTTTGATCTGAGGTGTCCATCTATAAGAACGCAAAATTTCACGTCTTCAACCTAATTAGAGGCTCACATTGAAAGAATTGTTTAAAATACACATGTGGGACCCCAAAGGGTTAAATGTACGACTTTTCAAAATTTTATGATTTGTCGTATGATGTGTGGTGTTCATCTATAAGTATGCAAAATTTCAAGTCTCCAACATGTATAGTTTCTGAGAATGGGCTCTGTGACGGACAGACAGACAGACAGAGGAGCGAGACGAATAGGGTTTCGTCAGATGAACGAAACCCTAAAAACACTTTATCCTTTTGATAAATCTGTTAGTTCCACATTTCGCAACCAAGGGCGCACTCTATTCTAAACAAACCTCTATCCGAACGAAACTCCGTTTTACATACTATCCGTAGATATATTAGTCGAGGGGATTGGGCCCATAGCACCCGAGATAAGTAGGTGCCCCTATTGGTAAAAAGTGGAACTAAAATATGTAAGGCTATGGTGAATAATATGAAAGAATGGTCAAAGGGGTGTCGTCAAAAGTTGGAAAAGTGCTTCCCTGTGAAAAGGGCGGAGGTTAGAAAAATTGCTTAAAATATACAAGTTAGAGCACGGAGGAGTAAATAATATAAGACTTTTAGAAAATTTTATGATTTGTCGTGTGTTCTGAGGTATTCAGCTATACGTATGCAAAAATTCATGTCTCCAACTTAATTAGGTGCTCTGTTAGAAAGAATTGCTTAAAATACATATGTGGTAGCTCAAAGGGTTAAACGTGAGACTTTTTCAAAATTTATGATTTGTCGCCTGGCCTCAGGTGTTCTGCTATAGGTATGCAAAATTTCAAATCTCCAATTTAATAAGGGGCTCAGTTAGAAAGAATTGTTTAAAAAAAGCATGTGGGAGCCCAAAGGGTTAAATGTACGACTTTTCCAATTTTTTATGATTTGTCGCATGATGGTGTTCAGCTATAGGTATGCAAAATTTCACGCCTCCAACCTAATTAGGGGCTCACTTAGAAAGAATTGTTTAAAATACGCATGTGGGAGCCCGAAGGGTTAAATGTACGACATTTTCAAAATTTTATGGTTTGTCGTTTGATGTGAGGTATTCAGCTGTAAGTATGCAAAATTTCACTCATCCAACCTAATTAGGGTTCACTTAGAAAGAATTGTTTAAATTACACATGTGGGAGCCCAAAGGGTTAAATGTACGACTTTTTCAAAATTTTATGATTTGTCGTTTGATGTGAGGTATTCAGCTATAAGTATGCAAAATTTCACTCCTCCAACCTAATTAGGGTTCACTTAGAAAGAATTGTTTAAAATACACATGTGGGAGCACAAAGGGTTAAATGTACGACTTTTTCAAAATTTTAGGATTTGTCGTTTGATGTGAGGTATTCAGCTATAAGTATGCAAAATTTCACTCCTCCAACCTAATTAGGGTTCACTTAGAAAGAATTGTTTAAAATACACATGCGGGAGCTCAAAGGGTTAAATGTACGACTTTTTCAAAATTTTATGATTTGTCGTTTGATGTGAGGTATTCAGCTATAAGTATGCAAAATTTCACTCCTCCAACCTAATTAGGGTTCACTTAGAAAGAATTGTTTAAAATACACATGTGGGAGCACAAAGGGTTAAATGTACGACTTTTTCAAAATTTTAGGATTTGTCGTTTGATGTGAGGTATTCAGCTATAAGTATGCAAAATTTCACTCCTCCAACCTAATTAGGGTTCACTTAGAAAGAATTGTTTAAAATACACATGCGGGAGCTCAAAGGGTTAAATGTACGACTTTTTCAAAATTTTATGATTTGTCGTTTGATGTGAGGTATTCAGCTATAAGTATGCAAAATTTCACTCATCCAACCTAATTAGGGTTCACTTAGAAAGAATTGTTTAAATTACACATGTGGGAGCCCAAAGGGTTAAATGTACGACTTTTTCAAAATTTTATGATTTGTCGTTTGATGTGAGGTATTCAGCTATAAGTATGCAAAATTTCACTCCTCCAACCTAATTAGGGTTCACTTAGAAAGAATTGTTTAAAATACACATGTGGGAGCACAAAGGGTTAAATGTACGACTTTTTCAAAATTTTAGGATTTGTCGTTTGATGTGAGGTATTCAGCTATAAGTATGCAAAATTTCACTCCTCCAACCTAATTAGGGTTCACTTAGAAAGAATTGTTTAAAATACACATGCGGGAGCTCAAAGGGTTAAATACACGACTTTTTCAAAATTTTATCATTTGTCGTATAATGTGAGGTGTTCAGCTATAAGTACCCAAAATTTCATGTCTCCAACATAATTAGGAGCTCACTTAGAAAGAATTGTTTAAAATACACATGCGGGAGCCCAAAGGATTAAATGTACGACTTTTTCAAAATTTTATGATTTGTCGTATGTTGTGAGGTGTTCAGCTATAAGTACCCAAAATTTCATGTCTCCGACATGTATAGTTTCTGAGAACGGGCTCTGTGACGGACAGACAGATAGACAGAGGAGCGAGACGAATAGGGTTTCGTGAGATGAACGAAACCCTAAAAATAAAAAAAAATAGGTAAATAATATAAAAAACAGTTTCACATTGATGAGAAATAATTAATTAGTTAGCTTTTTACGCAGTCGGGTTTTTTGATTTTTTAAATTTAAATTTTATTTATTTAACGTCTTGCATATCGAGTGGGCGTCTCATATCACTTTATCCACGCGCAGCGATCGTGTCAACTTCCCACTCCTGCACAGGAAAAGATGTCCCCAGAAAAAAGGACCCAAGTGTCGCCATTCCGTGTGTCGACCTTTCACTCTGAAATCCATCTTAGCTGCCCCTGCTATTCCTCCTGCACGGTATAGCGATGAATGGAACAAATAATTGAGGAACTGTTGACAGATGTGGATGAAAGTTGGCGACGAGGTATAATGTGTACCGTTGAAAGAGAGTTGGTGACTGATGGAGATAGAACGGGTTGAGCTGATTACACAGTAAAGTAAAAATTTGATCTTGACAATAATGAATCTAGACACCAGAGGTGATTCATTTCAGATTCATTTACTGCGTATGATTTCCTTTTTAATTCCTGAACATTTTAACTGCGCGTTTTTTCTTTATTCTATCTTCAATAGAAGAAAGTATGGTAATCGAATTTTTTTTTTCGACTTCCGGTTTTCCACATTTTAGGGGTCGGAGATCACAAAAAACATGTTTATATAAAATGTCTGTCTGTCTGTCCGTGTGTCCGTATGTCTTTCACTATTGTACCATCAAAAAGTGTATGAAGTTATGCATAGAATGAAACAAAATTTATTAACCATTTGGAAAAATGGTTATTGTTCTCTGTCAGGGTAGGAAATCAAAAGCATATCTGAAGGTTTTTATTGGTTTAATCCGCATTTTATTCGTGTTCTGATGGGTCTATACAGTAATCTGTATTTCCCTTTACATTCAACAACGATGGATACCTTCTGTTGCCACTATGACAAAAAAGTATTAAAAGATACAAAAAAAAAAAAAATAATAATAACTCAGAAACAAATTGAGATACAGCTTTCAAACAAATTGCATTTAAAAGTACATTTTTTTTTCTCTATACGACGGTGTAAAAAGTAATATTGTGGGATGTTTAGAAGTTTAAGAATGAAATTTCATTTAAAATGTGTCTAGAAATCTGACGATGGGAAAGCTTTTTCCCGAACAGTCAATGAAATGCTTGGATAATCCGTAAGTTTCAGGTGGATAATACGTACGAGTCGCAGGCGATTTTTTTCGCTTGGAATTTTTACGTGTCATAACACTATTCATGTTTAATTCATGGCGTACGTAATGTAGGATCAACTCGGTGCGATTTTTTATGTCTTAAATTTTAGTCTTTGAAAAAATCATTTTCCAAATGGTCGTTGTAATTTGTTAAATTGCTTTTATTATTATTATTATTATTATTTTTATTTTTTCGCTATAGCGAGCAGGTCCTCTCTTAATTTGGATAAATTCCGACGGAAGGAGGCACTGTAATAGCGATATTTGTGCCATTTTCATTATTGTACCATCGAAAAGTGTATGAAGTTAAGCATAGAATTGAACCAAATGTTTTGGGCTATGTCAAGCAGATCTTCCTTGAATTTGGAAATATTCCGCCGAAAGGGAGCACTGTAATAGCGATTTTTGTATACTTTTCTTGATTTTTCGTAGTGCTATTGTACACCGGCGGCAACTTCGCATCCTGCTAAACCGGCTATTCGCGAACAGCTGATGTACAACAGAATAAAGGAAAACTGTTGATTTTAATAAATATCACGATCGAGATTAACTCGTTTTTACTCCGTTTCGTTGACTGAAGCAGAAATTTAAGATGAAAGTCAAAATTGGTATAGTATCCAGTTCCGAAACTAGCCTTTTCTGCACTTGGGGCAAACATGGATTTTGGCGCCTCCCCCTCTTTACCGCAAAGTATACAGTCGAGTTTCTCTATAACGAAACTCCATACCTCGAATTTCTCTATATAACGAATTTTTAGTGGGAACGGTCCCTTTTTCCCATGATCTCATTAAAAACAGTCTCCATATAGCGAAATATCTATCTCCATATAACGATTTTTTTCACAAAATGTTCTTTATTTATTGTTTTAAAAAAGCTTCCAAATCACATGGAATCAATTTTCCATCACTGATTAGTGATTTATAGTTCAGTGCTGAGTTTTTTATCTTAATTTTCTACCTTGAATCTCCTTGTTTTTATGCCCAACAAATTCATCCCCCACCCCCCATCCCTCCCACACACCTTGAAACATACTTCTTAAAACAGTGTCAATTGGATTGTTATACATATAAGAGTGGTCTCAGAGAGGTAATTGAAGTTTAAGGTGAATGAGAATTCAAATGGAGGAAAATGTTCCCGATACAATTTTTCATTCCTTGCTAAAGTGTGAACATTTTTTCGAGAGTGTAACAATTTTGAAATAAAAACAGCGAAAAATTACAGATTTCTTTGTCTAAAATTAATGTAATTTTTCCTTATGTGATTTTTATTATGCTTTCAAATAAATGTCTGTTCTCCTTTCTGAAACTGTTTAAATAATTCAGAAATACAATATTAGGTTAAAATTTACAGTTAAACATTTCAAATTCTTAATTAAACACCTCAAAAGTAATTTTTGCTCAAAATATACACATTAAATAGGAATTTTTGCTCATTCTCTATATAACGAATTTCTCTATATAACGAATTTTTTACTGGAACAATGGATTTCGTTGTATAGAGACTCAACTGTATTTACAAAGAGAATTTTACTAATTTTCTAATAGCCGACTTATTTTAAAATTTAAAATATGTAATGCAGAACTACAATGGCGAATCCAAGAGGAGGTCACGGAGGTCATGAGCCCCCCCCCCCCCCCCCCCCCATCTGAACACCAACAAAAATAGTCTAAAGATCATTTTTTAAATTAAACATACAGTAGAGTCCCGATTATCCGAGTTTCCGCTTCAACCGAGTTATTTTCTTCTGATGGGCTGATGGCTTCCATTATTATGAAACAGCCATTATAAATGAAGTGTTAGGTGAAGATGAAAGAGCAGCCGTAAAAAGTTAAAACTCTGATTTTCTGGTGAGAATGAATATGGAAAGAAAATGGCCATAATTTTTTTAATGAGTTTTTGATGAGTTTTTAATTGATATCCCAGCTAATTATTAGAAATTTTAATTTCTGCTTCTCAGGTGCATCAGGAGAAGCTTTGGACTATCTTCACAAAAATTTTAAGCCTCGTAAGTGCCGTAGATTTCGCTAGCCATTGCCAGAGAGACAGACACACACACAACACACACACACACACACACACACATACACACAGGGCGAAACTTTTTTTTAAATTAGTATAAATACATTTAAAGTTCGAAAGAATAAAATATTCATAACAGATGATTAGTTAGCGTATTTTATTTTATCGTTATTTTTTTTTTCTTATGCAAATTATCAGTAAGTGAGATTGAGCCATCATTTCTGAATACCATTTGTGTTCATTTAGACAGTGGAAAACAAGAAAACGTTCTAAGACAGTAAACAAAGTAGTTTGCTGTAATATGAGATCAGTGAATGCTTAAATAGGTTAACAATATTGGTTTCTTCCGCATGAATATTCACAAGAAAAGGAATATTTAAGGTTTAAACTGTCGTCTTGGTAACTGAAATACTGGATCGTTATAGAAATGCATGAAAAAAAAATCGAAATGTTTTAACGATAAGCAGCTCAATTTCATATATACATAATTCAAAAGGTCAAGAATAAGAGAAATAAATATTTAATTAGATTAAAATAGTTTAATATTCGGCGTGTGTGTGTCGATTTAATTAATTTACTTTCTTCTGCGCAAACAAAAAACAAAGAAAAGTCATGCGCCAAGCATAGACTATGAAACACGTTCCAACACTTCAAGAACAGAGCAACGAAACATCATTATTTACAAAGGTGAAATAAGATTTCAGCAATTATTGTCTATATACTCTATTTTTTTGTGCATACCTGTATATAATCTGTATAATTTATACACATCACGGAATACGAAAAAAAAAAATAGTTAAACTTAAAATTGCATACCAAAACTGAAAAGACACTTTCTGTTCTATAACAGAATTTATTTGTGTATCTGTGTAAATGAATGATAAATGCAATGCACGTCATATTCTACAGTCAGTGTCTTCTAGTGCACCTCAATGTATAAACGTTTCATTATGTTTGAGTTTGAAATAGGCTAAAATACGCTGCAAACAATTTTTTCCCCTTTAGACCATTGAGTACTCGAATTCTTTTGAGTGATCGTGTAAATGAATTATAAATGCTTTATACACCATATTATACAGAAATCCTGTTTTAGCGCAGTTCATAAAACTAGAAAACAGGAATTATGCTTTTCAGGAATTCTTCGGTAGTATTATAGAGAAATGTTTGATAAACACGCTGATGCAGACAGTTTTCAAATCGAAGAATTATTTTAAGAGATATTTAATGCCAAAGTTGGACAAAATCGTTCCATTAAAAAAGTTTTATAGGAGCAAAAACTGTACATAGGAATTTAATCATTTTTAGATCATTTTATGCGTCGGAATTTCCGGTGTGCAGACTGCTTTTAGTATTTTAATTTGACTCATTTTTTGAGGTTTTATTTCTATTTTAAATTCAAATTTTCAGCATTTCGAGAGATATTTTTTACAAAATTTAGAAAATTGTATTAATTTAAACTGTTGCCAACTGTATAAACAGCGCAAACAATGCTTGCTTTAAATTAAAAATTTATTTTACACGTGACTATTATAAACAGAAAATATAAAAAGCAGGAACTCATTGAAAATTACGCCATAAAAACTATACTTACACGTGAATTTTAAAAGAAAGAATATTGTAAAATAATAAATTCATTAACATGCGTTAGAAGTCTTAAATAGGAGAATTTACGTCACATTTATGTCACATTACACTTATTACGTAAAATGAACAAAAAATAATATTGCAAGACAGTTTAAATTAAAAAATTGCGCGAGACATTTATTTGATATTTTAAGATGATCGTAATATTTCATTTCTAACAAAAGTATTTTTTACGTGAATATTAAAAAGAGAAAGAAAAGTTTGGTGAAAATTACGTCAGATTCAAATTATAATTCAATCTTCCGAAATCTTTTTAAAGCCGATCAAATTAGCGTGCTATTAGTCTGCGGTGTCTGAACGGGGGGTTGAAGAGCGTAGCTCGTAGGGGGCAGAGCCCCCTAGTATTTTAAATATTTTTTTTTAGTATTTTGTAGAATTAGGAAATGTACAAATATAATGTTCTTACAATAGAAATATAGAAATATTTCCGAATTGAAAAATCCCCCCCCCCCTTCCAATGCCAAGAAAGCTGAAAAGATGCAAGTCAAAAGAAATCATTTATATATATATATATATATATATATATTATATAACCAATAATGCTTTTGGAACACGATAAATTAATGTATCTATAACTCATTCTAAATTGTATTACAACTACAACTAATCGATGTATTAAATGAATTTTATAACAAGTTATTTTAATAGTACTTATAACTACCGTCAGTAGATAAAGGGTTAAATTGAAAAAAAAAATGCTGTTTAATTTATGGGATGCTGTGAATGAGTAATGCGTCCAGTATAGCTATGCTTAATGCAGATTGAACTAGTGTACACTGTGGTAATAATTCTAGTATTTAAAAAGTTGGAACTTAAAAGTAATACTATTAATTTTGAAATGCCTTTTAAATTACAAGGTGTCTGTAAAAGGGGTGACACATTTTGGTGTTTAATAATTCGTGAAATAATGAAGAAATTTAAATTAATAATATTAATGATTAGATTGATTCAAAAAGTTTTAAGGCCATTGATGAAAGCAAGCTGCGTCGGAGAACATTATTCGAAGAAGAAATTTAGCATCATCCTCTATCAACATCACTTGTGCAGGGACGTCCGGATTCTTCTTATTTAAGACACTTCCAGCTTCTAAAACTTCATTTTCCACTACAAGATACTGTTTCTCGTAATGTCATTAAAATACACTGCAAGCGACCCCCCCCCCCCCCCTCTTGATCCTAATGTAACGGAATTCTTTTGAGTGCACCTATAAATGAACTATTAATGCTTCATGTTATGTACTGAACTTGCCATGGTAAACTTCATTAACATAGATCGATTGCATGAAAATCAGAGTCTATTTATACGAGTTAGAGCGTGGACAGACGGACAATCCGAATTCATAAACACTTTTCAACTATGGAAAGTGTTTACGAATAAACAGTTTAGTTTTAAGAGAAGAAAGAATAAAGGTCCACGTTTGTGTACTTTAGGATTGAATACGTTAAGCTTTTTTACAATAAAACAAGTTGGAAATTGCTCGTCAAACATGGCAAATGAGGTACGTTCGTACTATAACTAGTTTTATAAAAAAATTTTGCACCCCATACTGTACTCAATGTATATCTTTTTGCACTTCATAAGTGCATAGTCTGTAACATCATTAAAATGCACTTGCAATATTTTTTTTCCCATTGGCCGTCATGTAACGGAAAACTTTTGACTGTCCCTGTCATTAAACTATACATCCGATTTTCATAAAATTTGAAACGATTCGAAAAAATTTTCCAACTATTATATATTTAAAATTTCAGACCATTCGGTTGGGTAGTTTTTGCTCTGTTATATGCGGACGGACGGACTGACAGACAGACGGAGAGAGAGAGAGACAAAAGGAGAGGCAGACGGACGGACTGAACGACGACTATAGGTGCTACGTATTTATATAATTACGAACGCACCTAAAAATAATAATAAAAAAAAGCAATTTAACAAATTACAACGACCATTTGGAAAATGATTTTTTCGAAGACTAAAATTTAAGACATAAAAAATCGTACGGAGTTGATCATACATTACGTACGCCATGAATTAAACATTAATAGTGTTATGACACGTAAAAATTGCAAGCGCAAAAATCGCCTGCGAATTGTACGTATTATCCAAGCATTTCATTGGCTGTTCGGGAAAAGGCTTTTCCATCGTCAGATTTCCAAGAAATTTGATGACACATTTTAAATGAAATTTCATTCTTAAACTTCTAAACATCCGACAAAATTGCTTTTTACACCGTCGGATAGAGAAAAAAATGTACTTTTAATTGCAATTTGTTTGAAAGCTGTATCTCAATTTGTTTCTGAGTTATTAATTTTATTTTGTAGTTTTTATTGCTTTTTTGACATAGTGGCAACAGAAGGTATCCATCGTTGTTGAAAGTTTAGGGAAATACAGATTACTGTATAGACCAATCAGAACACGAATAAAATGCGGATTAAACCAATAAAAACGTTCAGATATGCTTTTGATTTCCTACCCTGACAGAGAACAATAACCATTTTTCCAAATGGTTAATAATAATTCTTTCGCCCGATCTTATAACTCAACATTTTATGTTCTCGACATTACGATTATTTATGACTCGCCAGCAAAAAAGAGGACGGTAAAATAAAATATAAGCATATATTACCTATCATACAACTCTCTCTCCCTACCTAGTTTTTTTTCTTCTTCTTTAATCACCGCGAGAAATGATTTTCTCGTTCAAAATTAATTAAGACAAGAGAGGCACAGTTAGCATGTTAAATAGAGTGTGTGCGATTAAACATTTCCCCGGTTATTGAATAATTCAATTAATGAATAGCTACTGTACGTAAAGGATACGATCTCGTTTATTATTTATGGGCGATGATATCATGCTGGCGATTTTGTTTTTGTTATTATAATTATATTTCTTGATATAACCTCTTTCTTTTTTACAACGGTTATATAAAATATTGCTTCCGTTTTATTAATTATCTCTTCAGAGGTATAGAGCTTTCATGGTTTCGAGAGCCTCCTCCGTTTTTTCATGTATATAAACTAAAACAGAAGGTAGAAACAGTTCTCCTTAGAGATAATACTTAAAGACACTTTATTGAAGATTGAAAATATTTAAAAATATTCATCGGCCTACAATCATTAATATCTACGATATCAATATGTACAATCATCAATAAATACAATAATTAATATCAGCCTACGCTCGAAGTAGGTCTTTCAAAATAAAGACAATGTTTCATTGACTATTTTACAGTCAGAAGCTCCGTTTAAATATTACATAACCTATAAGTTGTGTAAGGATCTCTAGCTTTACTGCAACTCCAACCTTCCTAGACATTTATAGGCCTCATCAAAACAGTGTTTATAGATAGGAACTAACAATTAAACACAACTTAAAAGTCATCAATACAAGTAAATAAAAAAAAATAGGTAAGTAATATAAAAAAACAGTTTCACATTGATGAGAAATAATTAATTATTTCGCATTTTACGCAGTCTGGTTTTTTGATTTTTTAAATTTAATTTTTTACTTGTTACTTTCTTCGATCTTTACAAGAAGGAAGTATTGAATTCGTGAAATTTTTTGACTCCCGGTTTTCGACAGATTTATACGTTTTAAAAAGCCCTAAACGCGATTTGACTGTTTTTAGAAAATGTTTGACTGTGAGTCTGCCTGTCATTCTGGCTATGAATCTGGCTGTATGTGACACAAATTTTCTGAGCGCTCTGTCTCAAAAACTGATGCACGGAATTTAATAAAAATTTAAATTCAGTTATTCTCTTATATAAATTGGTGCTCATTAGTTTTTGGTGTAAATCGCTCAACAAGTGCCGTTGCTATGCTGCATTTTTTACAATTTCCGCAATAGTTCTATCTCAAGAATTAATGCACGGATTTTCATCAAACTTCAGATTCAGTTAGACGTTGACATAAGTTGTTGTTGTTTAGGTTTTGGTGTAAATCACCCAGCAAGTGGTCATACTATGTTGCACTTTTCCTGATTTACACGATTTTAGCGACAGTCCTATCTGAAGAACTAATGCACGGAATATCTTACCTTTAGAATTCTCTTGATAGGCATAGATTGTCATTTAATTTTGGCACTGTGATGGCGAATTTTTGAAGTACAGTAGACTCCCTCAAATCCGCGCAACTTGGCACCAGAGGTTGTGTGGATTTGTGGTCATTCCTTTGTTTACATTTTTTAAACAGTAATTTGGATGTAATAATGCAATCGAAATTATAATGAATGCTTGCAATATAGTAAAATGTTAAAATAATTAAGTAAAATAATAAACTGAAATAATAAAAATTAAGATAATTTAAACAGTAATTAAATTATTAAAAGTAAACGTCAAGTAAGTAATAATGCATAATTAAATATGCATAATAAAGATTATATACATTTTTCTTGAATTATTCAACGAAACTTGCCTCATAAAGGTACCCTACCAATTCATATCAAAATCATAAAATAAGGAAGTTTTATTTCCGGTTTAGCCAGACTTGATAACCAAAAAAGCTTGATTAATACATAAGCATATTTGGTAAAAAGATTGCAATTGCCAGTGATATCATCAATATCTTGAATCTTTCAGAAATAAATTTGTACTATTTCTTTCATGAAAAAGCAAGAGTTCAGTCATATTAACGAGTATTACATATTCAAATACACATGGAATTATATAAAAATAAAAAATTCAGTAATTTTGTCCTTACATCTGAACTGAAAGTTTAATTGTTTACATATTCGATGATGTGCAGATTTTAGGGTTGCGGATTTGAGGGAGTCTAATGTATTAACACGTACGAGATAAGAAATTTTTGGGATTGGCGCATCCGACTGGTTTAACTTTGTCCATGGTACCCCTTTTTCTTCAAAGGCATTTACAGTTAGAAAAATAATTTTATCTCCTGAATTTATAATATTTTGTTATTACGGTATTCAGTTATTTTATGTCTCATCAGAGAAAAAGAGAACAATAAATGAATATATAAGCAAATATTACCGATCTTATCGCAGTCTAACTAGTTTTTTTTCTTTAATCACCGCGAGGAATGGATTTTTCTCTTTCAAGATTAATTAAGACGAGAGAGACCTTGTTAGCATGTTAAATAGAGTGTGTGCAATTATGTATTTCTTTTTCAGTTATTGAATAATTCAGTTAATGATTAGCTACTGTATGTATAAGATACGTAGTTCGTTTATTATTTAGGAGTGATGATATGATGGTTGGGATTTTTCATTTGTGTTATCATAATCATCGTTCTCGATATAAAGGTTTTTACGTAAAAATTATAGAAATATATATTTTTTTCTTATTATAAAATAAAATTTTTAACATTTTCAACAAAATGGAAAAGTGCTTATGTATTCGGTTTGTCTGTCTGTCATTAATATTTTTCTTAGTATTTTGTAGAATTAGAAAACGTACAAATATAATATTTACATTAAAATCACAGACAATACATAAAACAATTAGAATTATTACATAAAAACACTAAAAACATATTAAAATTGGGACGTTTCGGATCATCACGATCCCTCCTCATCCAATTATAAACGTTAAGTCGATACTATCAACAGTTACAAGAAAAACACAACAGAAAGTCATCAATTTCAGGTTACAGTTAAAATAAAATAGAATACTCGGCCGGCACAGATGCAGCTTCGTTAATCGCTAAATCATTGGTTTTAGTATGCCAGGCCTCTAAAAACACTCTCCCTGCGTAATTGTTGCAGCCGGATCGGATCACAAAAGCTTTATTAAAATCTGGAAAATGGTCGGTTCCAATAGTATGCTGAACGATCTTTGAATTCAAATTTCTACATCTAAATGCCTGTTTATGCTCTTTAAGCCGTATTGTCACAGTGGTGCTTAATAAGGTGGATTATATTGATAAAGCAATGGAACTTTTGAATAATACTCTTACTTATTTACCTGTTAATAAAGACTTAACGCCGACTATACAGAGAAACCTTAACAATTTGATTTCTGAGTTATCCAAGTCCAATAAACTGTCTGAACCTACTGCTAAATATCTTCGTTGTTATACTGGTACTGTCACTAATTTTTACGGGCTTCCGAAAATTCACAAAGAGGGTATTCCTTTACGTCCGATTATTGACTTTACGCGTTCGCCCGTTTATAATCTTTCAAAATATCTTTCGTCCCTTTTAAAGCCATTATCTTTAAATTCTCCATACAGTTTGAATTCCCCCCTCACTTTTCTTAACGACCTTAAAAATTTTGAGTTCCCTCTCGATTGTGTGATGGCCTCATTTGATGTCGTGAGTCTTTTTACTTCAATTCCAATTGAGTATGCTTATACAGTTATTGATGAAATCTGGCCTGTTGACAATGTAAATTTGAATTCTGTTATTGATAAGAGCACATTTTTGAGACTTTTTCAGTTTTGTATGTCATCGAATTGCTTTATTTTTAATGAAAGGTATTATAGGCAAATAAATGGTACTCCAATGGGGTCACCATTGTCTGTTATTCTTGCTGAAATCGTTATGCAATATATAGAAACAAAGATTTTTCATATTACTGGTTGTTTAATTAAATTTTGGCGTAGGTACGTGGATGATGTTTTCCTCGTTGCTGAGTTTCATGACCTCTCGGTTATTTTAACGCATGCAAATTCAATTTGTGGTTCTATACAATTTACAATTGAATATGAAACTGACCAACAGCTCCCCTTTTTAGATATATTGATTCGTAGAAGTTCTGGTTCCACTTCCCAAACCCTTGTAACCACAGTCTATAGAAAACCAACATTCACTGGACAGTATTTAAATTTTATATCAGAATCCCCCAAATCCCATAAAATTGCAGTTATTAGAACCTTGTTTGCTAGAGCTTTGCGTTATTGCAGTACTGAAGAGCTTTTCAACATAGAAAAACAAAAAATCTTAACTGATTTACAGCTAAATGGTTACCCATTAAGATTGTGCCTTCGAATTCTCAGAGAAATTCTCCTTGCAGACATGAATACCCCTCCACCTTTCCAGCGTACAAAATCAAATGTTTACGCAAGCATACCTTATTATAGCTGCATTTCTGAAAAGATTTCGCATTATTTGAAATCAGTTGGTATTCATACGTCTTTCATTCCCCAAAATCCTCTTAAAAATCTGTTATGTAATTTTAAACATAGATATTCCATCCTGCATTTTAAAGACATCGTCTACGGAATTCCGTGTGAGCAGTGTGAAGCGGTTTATATTGGTGAATCTAGCAGGACACTTGAAATACGGCTTAAAGAGCATAAACAGGCATTTAGATGTAGAAATTTGAATTCAAAGATCGTTCAGCATACTATTGCAACCGACCATTTTCCAGATTTTAATAAAGCTTTTGTGATCCGATCCGGCTGCAACAATTACGCAGGGAGAGTGTTTTTAGACGCCTGGCATACTAAAACCAAGGATTTAGCGATTAACGAAGCTGCATCTGTGCCGGCCGAGTATTCTATTTTATTTTAACTGTAACCTGAAATTGATGACTTTCTGTTGTGTTTTTCTTGTAACTGTTGATAGTGTCGACTTAACGTTTATAATTGGCTGAGGAGGGATCGTGATGCTCCGAAACGTCCCAATTTTAATATGTTTTTAGTGTTTTTATGTAATAATTTTAATTGTTTTATGTATTGTCTGTGATTTTAATGTAAATATTTTAAAGATGGAATTCAGACGTAATATTTTTGCTTATATAATTACAAATATAATGTTCTTACAAAAGAAATATCGAAATAGTTCCGAACTGAAAAATCGGAAAGAGAGACCTTGTTAGCATGTTAAATAGAGTGTGTGCAATTATGTATTTCTTTTTCAGTTATTGAATAATTCAGTTAATGATTAGCTACTGTATGTATAAGATACGTAGTTCGTTTATTATTTAGGAGTGATGATATGATGGTTGGGATTTTTCATTTGTGTTATCATAATCATCGTTCTCGATATAAAGGTTTTTACGTAAAAATTATAGAAATATATATTTTTTTCTTATTATAAAATAAAATTTTTAACATTTTCAACAAAATGGAAAAGTGCTTATGAATTCGGTTTGTCTGTCTGTCATTAATATTTTTCTTAGTATTTTGTAGAATTAGAAAATGTACAAATATAATGTTCTTACAAAAGAAATATCGAAATAGTTCCGAACTGAAAAATCCCACCCCACCCCCCTCCCCAATTCATTGTGTTCAGGTCTGTCTTAATATATGTATCTTTAATTAAAAAAAAAAAAAATGAATTCCGATAATCAGAGTTAATTTATGTGTGCTTCAACCGAATAGTTAGCTTCACCTTACTTAATCAGAGAAAACTATTACTAATTTCTGCAATTAAATAAGGCGAAACTAACTATTCAAAAATACTCATATCATAGGTTCATTACCATTTACGTGGTCACTCCGTTACATGATGTTCTTTTACTTATTAATAATGTAAATTGCTTACAGAGATTTCGACTAAAGCTAACGAAAAATAAAATGCAATTAAGAGCTGAATTTTTAAAGAATGACATTTTCTTGTTCAACACCAATTTTTCCTTTGGCCTTAGAGACATTTCCTCAGTCTATATGTCATCATTTAGACCTTTTCTTGAACAGAACAGGTACCTATTGCAGCTACAGTAGAAACAAAAATGCTATTTTTAACCATGCCAGATAAATTCTTTTTTTCTTATGCTGTTCTAGAAGGCGTACGGAATGCAGATTTTGTGGCACGAAAAATGGATGCAAGCAGGTGTAAAGCAATTTAAGAACATGTTACCTCTCTCACCAAAAAAAAAAAAAAAAAAAAAAAAAAAAATCTAAACTGCGATCGAAAAAAAAATAACTTACAGTAGCATGAAATATGTTGGCTGAAACAGAATGTATCACATACTTAGATTCTTAAAATAAATTCGACATTTTTTTTAAGATAACGTAGAGTTATCTTTGAGTATGTTCCAGTGTTGAATTCAGGCACTTTTCTCCGAGAGGGAATTCTGTGGCTCCCAAGGGGATATTATAAAGTTCCGGGGAGAAATTACACTTTTTGACCATTGAAAATACAAAATCTCAAATCTTCCGGGAGGGGGGGGACGCATTGCTCCGGGAGGGAATGTCCCCCCGGGCCACCCCCTGAATTCACACTGGCATGTTCTAAAATAAAACCCGTAAAATATTCAGATTCATATGTGATAAGTATAAAAGCAAATATATTTTTTATAAGACACACTCTTTTATAAGCCTTCGATGTTCATCTTAAAAATCACGCCTAATTTTTGGACTGTATTTTATGTTTTTCCTCACAAATTTCCATTTCAATGCGCAGTAATTTGGCGTGAGCTCCAAACTCGAAACTTGCCGACTTATGCAAAAATGCATGGGTTCAAAATTTATTACGATTCCAATATTAAATTCAGTAATACGTAAATAAGACTCCATCTTAAATAGGACGTCATCACATGGCAACTAGAAGCAATTACCTATCATGAGATATCATTGAATTAATGACGTATTATAGGACTTAATAGAATGAAAAAAACTTTTATGAATGTCTTTTTAAGTTTTGATTCGATTTTCCGAAAATTTGAAAGGACTCAGCAAAATTCTGTAACGATTATACAGGGTGATTCAAAACTTATCGTTCATATTTCGTGAGGAGGTAGGGCATACGTCAGGAAACCAATTTTATACAGGAAAGTATCTCCGCAAATGTACACATGCGTATGTAGAGGGCGCTGTGTGTACCCAACTTTTCATTTGTCCCAATCATTCTTTTGACTTTCCTCAAGCTAGCGTTACAGTAAATTCTGTCTAAGGCGGACTCTGTATAAGCCGGAAATCTGTGTACCGCGGAAAATTTTTCAAGTCCCGGCGAACCCATAGAAAATTACATTAATTCATGCTGCATAAGGCGGAATCTGTCTAACGCGGAAACGGAAAGTATGTTAAGGTCCCACCGAAACCAAAATTTTGCATAAGGCGGAAAAAGGATAATTTAAAAATGAAAGGTATTTTGTTTATTAAACTTTAAAACTGATAAGTCAAATACTCAATGTCGTGCATGTTTGTTAAATTCCGTAATACTTTGAAAAAGTTAATTCTAAAGGACAGAAACTGTTTAAATTTTAAGGAATTTATGCTTGTGCCATTTTCTCATATGCAAAATTATATTTAAAAGTTAATATTTCTAGTAGAACGAACGTTTATCAAAGTATATATTTTCGAAAGTGCAATATATTATACTTTAAGGATGCACTCAAATTCAAAGTTATAGCGTTCTGTCTCATTCTTTAATTTTACTCAGAAAAGGTTTTGTTAGTTTTTTTTTTTTGTGTGTGTGTGTGTGTAAACTTCCAATTCGCATGTATTACAGCTGTACTAAGAAATTGAATAGAGTTTCTCATTTATCTATAAAGACAAAAGATCTTTCCAAATTTCAGTTTTCAACCGATTTTCGAGTCAGGAAAATCAATAAAAAATCATCAAATTCGAGGGATTTCTTTTCTTTTTTCAATGTGTGTGTGGGGGGGGGAGCTTTTTAGGTGCGTTCGTAATTATATAAATACGTAGCACTATAGTCGTCGTTCAGTCCGTCCGTCCGCCCATCCGCCCGTCTGTTTGTCTGTCCGCATGTAACAGAGCAGAAACTACCCAACCGAATCGTCTGAAATTTTAAGTATATAATTTTTGCAACATTTTGTCGAGCCATTTCAAATTTTATGAAAATCGGATGTATAGTTTAATTACAGGGACAGTCAAAAGTTTTTCTTTACATGACGGCCAATGGGAAAAATTATTGCAAGTGCATTTTAATGATGTTACAGCATTCCAAATGGTCTGAAATTTTAAATATATAACTGTTGCAAAATTTTGTCGAGCCATTTCAAATTTTATGAAAATCGACTGTATAGTTTAATTACAGGGACAGTCAAAAGTGTTCCGTTACATTACGGGGAATGGGAAAAAAATTATTGGAAGTGCATTTTAATGATGTTACAGACTAGGCACCTTATGAAGTTCAAAAAATTATACATTTAGTACAATATGGGGTGCAAAAAATAATTATAAAACTAGTTATAGTACGAACGCACCTCATTTTCCACGTTTGACGAGCAATTTCCAACTTGTTTGCATAAGCCGGAATATTGTCTACCATGGAAAATTTTCTCAGTCCCGATCGATTCCGCCTTAGACAGAGTTTACTGTATTTCTTCTCCTATTTCCACTTCTCATTTGGACTTCCACGAAGACTTTTACATCTTTAAAAACTACAAAAATCTGGTTAATGACCTTTAAAAGAACAAAATTAAACGAGAAGTTTCCGGGCTTCAGATAATGAAAACATTGAATAAAGGTCATTAACGAGATTTTTGGAGTTTTTAAAGATGTAAAAGTCTTCGTGGAAGCCCAAATGAGAAGTGGAAATAGGAGAAGAAATAATACTAGCTTGAGGAAAGTCAAAACAGTGATTGGGACGCAATGGAAGGTTGAGTTGAGTACACACAGCGCCCTCTACATACGCATGTGTACGATTTGCGGGCATACTTTCCCATGCGGTTTCCTGACGTATTCCCTACTTTCCCACGAAATTTGAACGATAAGTTTGAATCACCCTGTATATTTCGGTTGAGTAGTGTTTGCGCTACTATATGCGGACAGACAGACGGACGGACCAGTCGATGATTACAAGTGCTACTATTTATATAATTACGAACGCACCTAAAAACAGCGCTTCCAAAAAAAAAAAAAAAAAAAAAAAAAGAAGAGAAGAAATAATTGGCATCATTTATTTAATAATTTAAACTCTTCCCTTTTTTTTCTTCTTAGAAACGAATAATTTAAGGAAGAACGTTTCTGACATTTTTACCTTTAAAAAATTGCTTCACAATGCTTTGTTGTCTTTCCCTTAATCTAAAAAAAGAGGTATATTTTGATTAATGTTCTAGACGCAACTATGAGAAATAATTAAATCTTACCTAGAATTATACTGATAAGTTACAATGTCAATTATTTAAATTTTGTTTTCATATTTCAAATAAAAACGTAATCAAAACAAAAATAAACAAACAAAAAACTGGAAAAAATCGCGGTGCATTGCTGAATCGACATCTTGTTGTGTTAAACGGAAATGTATCACATCATCCACAATTTGAGTTTCTTTATCTTCGCTAAGAATCTTTTCTAAAGAGAGGAATTCTAAATAAACGAAACGATAACAGAATGAAGAACTCAGAACTAATTAAAATTTAATAACTGCGACGGAGATCTTTTAATAAAATTGCAATAATATTTTTCCCATTAGTTTTCTAAAATGAAATTATGATAAGAGATGGCTGATATCAAAATAAATATTTACTTATTAATTAAAATTGTATATTTTTAATTACTTTTTTTCTTTTCTGTAGCAACATAATTGAGAAATTTCATTGTGTAAACGAAACATATTACAAACTTCATATTTGTCGTGGATTTTTCCTAAAGGACAAAGGTCATTAAAGCCTGTTTTTTTCCCATTCTTTAAGACATTTCTATTAGCGTTTTAATTTTCAATATCGTTTTAATTTTCATGATTTGCATGGTCCTTATATAATATTTACTGAAGTTTTATGGAAGTTATGGATTGTTGCGTTTTTGAAGACGATTTCACGCAATGATATTACAAGGTCCCTTCCTTATCCTTATAACTTTTTTAATCGATATTATAAAGCAAAAACGTGCCTGTGATTAACGGTGACGTCATGTTTACGATGGCAACGACCTCTACAATAAGTTTCGTTTTCACCACAAGTATTTAACTTCTAAACATCACATATTTTAAATTATTACACCGGCGAATAAAAAAAAAAAATGCATTTTCAAATGCGTTTTGTTCGAAAACTGTGGCACTTGCCGCTTTACTTTGAAACTCCCCAATTGCGAAATCCCATGTTAACCTATGGAAAAACTTAGAAACGCGATGACTCACTGCCTAATCTAATTACTAATAAAATACAGTTTTCATCATCAGAAAACAGACAACAGGTGCTGATGATCTACTTTGTTAAAAATTGTCTCCTCAAATTTTAAGTAATTGAAAAATCCCTATAAAATTTGAAAAATTGTCATCTTCATAAAAATACTCAAAATTTACGGAGACAATTTTTAAAAACGCACATCGTCGGTATCTGACGTCTACTTTTTGATGATGAAAACCGTATTTCAATAACTGTATTAGGTAATGAATCATCGCGCTTTTAAGTTTTCCCATAGGTTAACATTTGCTTTCGTGATCGGGGAGTTTCAGTCAGGGTCCGATTAACCCCTTAACCCTTTATGTACCTGAACTATGAATTCGAAAATTTTATCTTCTAAAATATTTTTCGCTAATTGTTTAAACTACATTAGAATATTTATATAACACTGGGGAACAATTTTTAATTTAATTTCTGTTGACTTCGATTTTTTAGCTGTTTTTAAGCCACTAAAGTGTGCTGATTTCAAAACTGCAATTAGTTTTCTTCTATCACGTCATGTTTTTTCGCTACAGCTTACATTAATGTGACCACTCTACGCTGAATCGGGCGTGAGTCATAGGAAGAAAAAAGCGTCAAAACTCTTAGCATCAAGAGTGCACAAAAAATTTTTGCTTGAAAGGGAGTTAATGCATCCTACTTTCGATCAAGAGAAAGTGAATTTCTTCAATATTTTCGAAATAACAGTGGATTTGTTTTTTGCCATAGCGTACATGATTTAATGGAGGAGTTAGGAATTTCATTCTATACCGCTACTGAATGGCGACTGTACACTGATAGCTCAAAGAGAAGCTTGAAATGCGTACTCCTTCACAACGGAAATTTATTTGAAGCAGTCCCAATAAGCCATTCAGTTTATTTGCGCGAAGAATATGAGGATATTAAAAGAGCCATTGATTTATTGCACTATCACATTCACGAGTGGATCATCTGTGTTGACCTCAAAATGGTGTGCTTCCTTCTTGGCCAGCAACGTGGACATACCAAGTATCCATGTTTTTTGTGTATGTGAGACAGTAGAGCTCGTGAGAAGCATTGGTTCCAGTCGAATTGGCCTCCAAGATCTTACCTCAGACCTGGAGATCCAAATACTTTGCATCAGCCACTTGCCGACAGAAAAACATCATATTTCCACCTCTGCATAAAAACTGGATCTAATGAAGCAGTTCGTGAAAGCTTTGTCAATTGAAGGAGACTGTTTCACGTATCTCATGTCAAAAATTCCAAACCTGTCTTTTGAAAAAATAATGATAAGTGTATTTGACGGCCCACAGATTCGTCAGCTCATTAGAGATGAAAATTTCATCGGAGCAATGACAGAACTCCAAAAGAATGCTTAGTTGGCATTCAAAAACCTTGTTAAAGACTTTCTTGGAAATACACGAGTAGAAAATTATACCGAAATTGTCCAGTAACTTTTAGAGAGCTTCAAAAGGCTTGATTACAACATGAGCAACAGACTTCATTTTCTGCATAGCCATTTTGATGACTTCCCAACAGTGATAAGCAGGGTGAGCGATTCCACCAAGATTTGAAGCTCATGGAAGAACAGCATCAAGGCAGATAGGATGAACATATGATGGCTGACTGTTGTTGGAGCATCAAGTGAGATTGCCCACAAATTGAACACTCCAGAAAAAGCTACAAGCGAAAAATTTTACCTTAATATGTATACTTTTTTCGTTTTGTAAAAGGATTTTAATACTTGTATAAACACAATGTAGTGTATAGTAAGTATATACAGCCGTTGTTTGAATAATATATATTGGTAACTTTTTCTTTATTTTCCTTTGTATCCACATTAAGTATGATTTTGGGGGTATCCTGTATCTTAAAAAGTTGACGTGATAGAAAAGAATTTTGGTCATTTTTGGATTTATATGCTAATAATTAGCCAAAAACAAGTGCCAGATCTAAGTCAACAAAATGTGTGTTCCCTAGTGTAATCATTTAATAAATTTTAGATGGAGTTTAGAAAGATTGAAGGATTTAGAAGGATTCATTAAATTTGAATTTATAGGGATTTTGTGCAATATTTATAACACCACTCTTCTTTTATTTTAAATCTTTTTCTTAGTATTTTCTGGAATTAGGAAATGTACAAATATAATGTTCTTACAATAGAAATATTTCCGAATTGAAAACGCCAAGAAAGCTGAAAAGATGCAAAGACCAAAGAAATTATCCTTTTACAAATATTTTTGTTTTGTGTAACCAATAATGGTTTTGGAACAAAATGTATCTGTAACTCATTCTAAACTGTGTTACAACTAATCGATGTATTAAATGAATTTTATCAGCGAAATCCGATGAATACCTGAAGCCATGGGAAGTACAATGTCATTTCGAGGACAACTTTCATTCAAGAAAAGTTCCTAAATTCTCTTTCTAAATTTCTCAATTCTTTTCGAAACTCACCAATGCTACCTATATATATTATTCCGAATAGTGGCTCATTTGAGTTCACATATATTTTATTAAACAGCTTTTTGTATGGGCCTTTTACACAAAAATCGGATACAACAAAATAAAATAAGCAAAAATGATTTTGCATGGTATTAGCATAAAAATGTAACTTGGATAATAAAGTTGAATTCAGAATGTATGCACAACATAAAACTCCCGAGAAATATTAAAACTGCATTTTTAATTCGTGAATTTAATTCACATTGCTAACAAGTAAAAATTAAATTTAAAAAATCAAAAAACCCGACTGCGTAAAAAGCGAACTAATTAATTATTTCTCATCAATGTTAAACTATTTTTTATATTACTCACTTATTTTTTTATTTACTTGTATTGATGACTTTTAAGTTGTGTTTAATCGTTTATTCTTATCTATAAATACTGTTTTCATGAGGTCTATAGATGTCAATGATAGTTAGAATTGCAATAAAGCTAGAGATCCACAATACATTCACAACTTCCAGGTTGTATAATATTTTAACGGAGCTTCTGACTGTAAAATAGTCAATGAAACATCGTCTTCATTTTGAAAGACCTATCCAATGATATGCCTCTCAATAGGGTGCGTACAAATGTTTTCGTCTCTACCGCCATTTTGAATTTATAAAACAAAACCTAGCCTATAACCATCGGACGGTTAAGACGAATTGATAGAGACTTCATCCATTAATATCCATCCAGACGTTGGGATGTTTCGAAGGTATAAAGAAATCCACATACCCAGATACGCGTCAAGCACCTAACCCTTTCTTGGCAGTCGGGTAACAAGGAGTAGAACCAACAGAGTGAAAAATTATCCAGACCAGGGTTCGAACCTGAGTCATTGGTTCAGCGCACCAACGCTCTGACAAGTGAACTACTGGAACCGGCTATACCTAGCCAATTGAGATGTACCAGGCTATAGGTATATCCTGGTAGCTCACTTGTCAGAGCGTTGGTGCGCTGAACCAATGACTCAGGTTCGAACCCTGGTCCGGATAATTTTTCATTCTGTTGGTTCTACTCCTTATTAGCAATGTGAATTAAAATTCACGAATTAAAAATTGAGATTTACTACTTCTTTTAATTTTGGCAATAGCGTAAATTATTAATATTTTATGTTATGCATACAAGCCATATTCAAAAATCATGTCGTTGAAACTGATCTATTGCACGAAAAATTAATTTGTTATGAAAGGTATTTTTGAAACATTTTTTGTAAAGAAATTAGATAGAATTTTTGAATGAAATTAATTAAATATAAAATTTGAAGTCCCCTATTTCCTCAATTTTGCGCCCCTTCAAAATTTTCTAACGGAAGCACGTGCTTGTCGTGCCTATTTGGTAATCTGGGCCTGGTTTCAGTGAAGCGGTCCTTTAAGCGTGTCAGTTGTCAAAATTTTCAATATAGGCAACCTTATTTCCAAATCATATGTGTTGCTCAATTGCAGTCATGTAGTATACAACTAACACGACTTCTGACTTTATTTTCTATCACAGAATTCTGTAACTTCCACATTCTTTCTGAAATACATTACGATATAAGTGATAAAATTACTCGAGTTGCGAGGTGTTACCGTTTTCTTACTATAATAACTATTTTATCACATCAACCCAATCTCTTTGATTAATTCCAAGTGTCACTTACATGTCTTACGTGACATGTTCAATTTCATGGTTTCTTACTTCATTTGCGGAGGACTAATATGATTGGAATCAAACTGCTGCTTTTTAAATCCATTATTTTCGGATTTTTTAACACTTTCCGACATAGTTGAGAAGAAACTTCTATATACTTTGAGGTTCCCTATAGAATGTTCGGTACTGAAAACGTAGTATGTAGTATTTATAGTTTGTTTACAGGGGCACATTAAACAATACTGTTACATTACGGTCTATGGGAGAAAATTATTTTCGGTGCATTTCAATGATGTTGCTGAGAGATAAATATACAGATAAATGAGATTGATATATGTTATTGAGATGGACTACAACATGCTCTCTTTGAAGTAGCATTTATTGTTCGTTTACAGGGCTGCACCAAAGTTTTCCATTACATTATGATCTATGGGGGGGGGGGGGAGAATGGTAATTTTGTTTGCAGTTATGTTTAATTGGGTTCACTTTGAAACCGTTTTCGAATGTGAAAGCATCCTCATAAAAAATAACTGCAAACAAAATCGAAAAAGTAATAAACGGCCTTTGTAGAGATCGACCTCATCTATCCAATGCAAAAAATCATTTAGAAATATTGAAATGAAACGGGATATCTTAATTTTTTTTCCCCATTCGATTAACATTAGTGTTTTCGCGTGACTAAAGTAGCCCCTTAAGCTCGAAGCCGCAACGGTTGTCCGATGGTTTCAGGGTCCCGAGTCCACCATTGAACGCTTTTTGATACATTAAACTTATTGAATATCGCTTTTAAATTTATCCGGTTACATCTTTTTAATTTTTTTTTTCCTCGGTTCGACCAAGTGTGTCGGAAAGGGTGCAGGGACCTCTGACGGGCGCGCAGAACGCCGTGCTCCGCGAATTTTGCTTATGCATTATGATAAGAGATAACATTACACAAGTCGGGAAATGTACCGTTATCTTACTGTAATAATTATTTTATCACATCAGCCCAATCTCTTTGATTAATTCCAAGTGTCACATTGGGTAAACGCACCGGTAGTGGGCCACTTAAGGACATTTATCTTATTATTATTAAAGTATTCATGCATTCTAAATGACATATATTTTTTTAACCTAGTCCTAACCTTCATGTATCGGAATAAACATTCAAAGTCTCAAAATATATTATTTGGAAAAAAATGAAAAATAAAAAAAGTTGCCTTCCTCGATGCTCCAGTAGTGGGCATAGTAATTTTTTGATGCACCAGTAGTGGGCCCCCCAGAAGTGGGCCACTGAAGTTTTGAGTTTAGTGTGAAAATACTGAAGTTATACTTTTTTTTACAGTTCAAGAATTTACTATACACAATAATGAAATCATACATAGAAGTTTAGATGATTACGTAAAATAATCTCACTTGTAAATCTGCAAATCAGGGGCCTCAACTTCAGTTCTGTAAATCAATTTTAATTTTATCTCACTTTACATAAAAGCTAATGTTCTACGAGCTGCAAAGTGATTTTTTTTAGATTATATACAGGGTGTCCTTTCTTATCGTTTAAAAATAGGTAATTCCCAATAAGCTAATTTTAGAGGTATAATTTTAATTGCTGAATTATGCCACATATTTTTCATCAGGTTAAAAATCTATTTTCATCAAAATAATTGCAGTTTCTTAATGTTACGAAATTTAATTTTTGTACAATTTTTGTGATCTACAAGTTATATTTAGAAAATCTGCTTGTATGCTTTCACTTGTTAAACAATAAATATTCCCATATTCCGTGATCAAAGCTTTCTGAATTGTGCTACAATGAATTTAATGAATTTTCAGCGTTTTCTGTGTTTTGTACCAGAATGATACAAATGGTAGAAAACAAATATCATCAGTTTTTATCCACAATAATAGTAGACAATTTAGCAACCTTTAAAAAAAAAAAAAAATCGAAATGCACAGTTTTGTTTTCTCTAAATAACAGTCTGTTATATTTTGTAACTTGCGATAGATTACCTGGGAAATTGGTTCCATGTTCAAAGTCTCCTTCATCTCCAACCATAAGTAGTAAAGATCTGTTTGCTCCACAGGGCCTTTCCATTTGACTTTATTTTCTTAGAAAGATTTTATTTTTTTCGTCTCCAAATTTATCTTCAGGAACTTCCAAGAAACAAGCCCATTCTCTCTCCTTTATTGGTAATATTATCACTTTCTTTGATGTTAGTGTGTATTCAACATTTACTTTCTTTGGATCCTATGGAACTAGTCCACTTGCTTTGAATCCATTCACAATTATTGCAAGAGTTAAACGGTCTAGTGCTCAGTGGTGTAGTCGTAAACAAAACAAAGGGTATACGGTCTAAGCAGAGGGTATACGCTCAAGGCAGAGGGTATACCCTAGTGTATATATACTACAACTTTTTTAAGAAACAGAGGGTATACGGTGTTGCTTAAAAAAAATCCAGAAGGTATACGGCGTATACCCCCGTATACCCTCCACTACATCCCTGCTAGTGCTGATTTTAGGGCTGGTGGAAAGTCATGTTTCTGCATCTGTTTGCTTCATGGGTTTTTCTGAATTTCACTAATTCCTGTCGCCAAGAAGTTTTAGGAGTATGGAAAACAGCAACGTTCATTGGTTGCATTAGGTGTGTGGATTTGAGGGCAAAGCTACCATTTCAATTCCATGAGCCGAACAGAAGATTCTTAGATTTAAAGATATGTGAGAAGTATGTGCATCCATAAATAACTCTACAAGTTTCTCTATGCAATGCTGATTTAAATATGGCTAAAAAATTTGAACCTTTGTATTGAGTATTGAACATTTGAAGTATGAACTATTTCAATAACCATATGCCTGATAGCTTAGTGAAGTTGTATTTTCGCTGCTCCAGAAGTGGGTCACTTGTGCACCAGTAGTGGGCCCCTGTCCCACTACTGGTTCTGATGAACAAAATACTAAATAAATTATATACAAAGTCTTAGAACCTCAAAAAATACTTAATTTAAATAAATTACACCTAAAACTTTTTTTGGCATATGCTCCAGTAGTGGGCCCCCATGCCCACTACTGGTACAATTTAAGAAATTGTGGCCCAGAAGTGGGCCACCCCTTAAAATCAGTATAATACTCAATTTTTAAGTTTTCAGATAATCTAACAAATTATTTACAATGTAATCGAGTATATCAACGGCAGTTTAATTCAAAATAAAGCATAATATTAAAGAAACAACACTTTAAATAAAACCTTATCTCTTAATGAAATCACTAAGAATTTGCCAAAAAATCTGTGTTTGAAGACACTCTAGAAGATCAACAAATATATCTCCAGGAAAATAACAACTATTCCAAACTGTTTATGGAAAGTTAACATTTAAGGACTTTAGCTAATCAGATTTCTTTCAGCCGTTTTTCTGAAATGGATTGTGAGCTTGTTTTTAAACTTTGAAATTTAGTGGCCCACTACCGGTGCGTTTACTTTACATGTCTTAAGTGGCATGTTCAATTCCATGGTTTCTTACTTTATTTGAGGAAACTATATGATTGGAATTAAACTGCTTTTTTTTTAATCTGTTACATCCGGACTTTATTGCACTCTTTTTATTTAACTCAACCTGGTTTTTGTATGTAAAGATGGGAATGTTGTAATCGATCCTGATAGGCTAGAATTATACAAATCACGCACGCGATTGCGTTTCTGATGGCAGCACACTTTATTATATTTAGAACTAAAATATAAATTAATACATTCATTTTAAGACACGCAAATAAATACTCCTTCGTTGATACGTTGCCACAACCGGTATTATAGGTAACAATGTGAGAAGATCGAAAAATAATATCTAGGATTCTTCAAATAATATTTATCGATGATATATTTACAAAATACTTACATTTATAAGCACGGATATAGCATAGATCCTGTCCAACATTAAGTTACACGTTAAGATATTATCTACGTACTTAGGTTACATCATTAAATTACACTATTCCCTTCTCGACTGACCATACTCATCTACACTGTAAAAAAAAAATCTCTAAGCTTACTAAGAATTTTCTAGGAAACTGGGATGCCTAGAATTTTTTATGTGACTACAACTAAAAAAATTCATGTAACAGATACACGTTCACACTGTTAAAAAAAAAAAAAAAAAAAAAAAAAAAAACTGTGAGGTAACTAAGAATTTCCTAGGAAACTGGGATGCCTAGAACTTTTTATGTAACTGGGAACAAAAAAACATGTAATTATCGTGGGTTACTGATAAAATTTTAGTAAGCATACAGATTTCTGCAGCTTTTATAAAAACTAGTTTTGTAGATTTACATCTTTTTTTCTTTACAGTGTAGACTTATTTCACAGGATAACCACATAGGTATCTCCTGAACTCTCGTACATACATACGCTTCGCAGGAGCTATACTCCACCGCAAGAGTAGTTACTTTTACTAAACTACACGTTTCACGTCCAAAGACTGACTTCTCTCACTCTCTCTCACTGCGTCTTCTCCTTTCAAAATTCTACGGGGTCTCTAGCTGTAAAAGCAAAGACAACCCACGTGTTTGCTCCTTGACCAGTCATCATAGGAGATTATCTTTAGTTCATCCTACTTCTCATATCTAACTCTCTATTGTTATCCACATCCCGGTGTATAAAAGACGATCTTCTGGTATTTCCTTTATACAATAAAGCTTTTCATACAATACAAATATGAATACAATAGTACTCATTCTAATCCCAAAGATAAGAAAAAATGTTTCCCGAATCCAAATACGCAGATACCGATATACAGTTAAATACAATACATAAATAAAATAAAATTAATTAACAGTAATTTTCATTAGGCATACGTTCATTGAAGCCAGAGACATGACAAATTGCATACGAGTTAAAACAAACAATGGATTTAAAGATGTGCCCATAGACGCTTGCCAAAACAGGCCAAATGGCTTTGAAACTGCAACAATGAAACATTTTATGGGCTAAAAAGTAGAAAATAAGTTATAAAAAAATGAAGAGTGTACTTTTTAAAAAATATGTATGCTTTTGTCAATTAATTTCTTAATACTAATTAATTTGCGGTTTTACGTTGAGAAATAAATTTAGAAATCCTAAAAAGATAGTTTAAATGTTTCATTTTTTCTTTCCTGTTGCCCTATTTTTAAAAAGAAACAAATCAAAAATTATGCATATATATTAATAAATTCACTCGCTTGCGCTTTCTATAAAGCGTGAAAAATGCAGTGAATTTTTCATAATCGGATTCGGGCCAAATGAATGTATTGTAATTGAAATTTCCGAGAAAAAACACGAAATGCACTCACAAAATTAGACGCGATTTTCAAGATGAACATTTAATGCTTATGAGTCATTCCATGGTAACTTACGTCACATTTAGAACAATTTACTTCAGTAATTTTAGTAATATAACACCAAAAAAAAAAAAATCAACAAAATCTAAAATTGGCATGATTTGTTAATTAAACCTATTCAAAGCACAATTTAGATGAAAATTACCTAATTTTAGTATTATTTCTTGAACTCTGGCAGTTATATTTACTATGGTAACTGACATTACTGAAAAAGGAACGTAAGTTACCATAAAAAATATAAGTTTATTTCTAATTTCTTTAGGCAATTTTCGTCCAAATTGACATTTGGATAGGTTTAATTAACAAACCATATCATCTTTTTTGAATATTTTTTGTTGTTATATTACTACAATTACTGCATTAAATTGTTCTATGTACCGTAAGTTACCATGGAATTATACCTTATAAAAGAGTGGTTTTTTAACACTTTCCAACAAAATTGAAAAGTGTTTATGACTTCGGTTGTCTGGCCGTCTGGCCGCGCTCTAACTCCCATAAATATACTCTGATTGCCCTGAAATTTTTGGATGTTATTAATGTTTACCATAGCACGTTCTCTATTTCAAATGAAGTTTCTAGCATGTTTAGTTCATTTACAGAGACAGTCAAAAGTATTCCGTTACATTACGGTCTATGGTAAAAAATTGTTTAAAATGATTTTTAATGTTGTTACATGCTTTCAAACATAACAGAATAGATATGCATTTATCAAGTGCAGTAAAATATGCATTCTGTATAATATAGTTATTATTCATTTACAGGGCCACACAAAAGAATTCCGTTACATAATGATATAGGGGTGGAGGGAATTGTTTGCGGCGTATTTTAATTATGTTAAATTATTTCATGTATAATGAAATTGATATACGTCGCTGAGGTTTACTATAACTTATTTCATGTATAATACGAAGTGCATAGCATTTACAGGAACACACTAAAGATTTCAGTTACTATATTGTATCCGAAGTACTGTACAGTAGCGATGAATGCTGGAAATGCATTTTGAATTATGTTTAATTATGTTATGTGCTTTTATGTTTCATTATATTTATGCATAGTATATGGTGCGTATAAATGCTGTAATTCATATACAGGGCTGCACAAAAAAATTCGCAATGGTTACTGAGTATGATTGCAAATTGCTTAAAGGTGATATTTAAATGAGTTATGCATTTTTACGCTGAACGTCATTTAGTTTACTAAGAAATGTTTGTAGAATATAGATAAAATGATATACAGGGTCACGCAAAGAATAGTCGTCTATAAATGATAATTTCTGGAAATGTGATTTCAGTAGTTTTAAATGTGTTTCACTTTGAATTAAACTTTCACTAAATAGCGGCGTGTCATAAAGGTACTAGGTTAACTACAGGGTTGTACAAAAGTATACAAGCATATTTCCATCTATTAGTATAAATTGCTGAAAGAGAAATTTCAACCTGTTATGCGTTTTCTTGCTAAACTAAATTTCCCCATTGTATAGTATACCTATATCAACCTACGGATCCAATACAGGGCTGTTCAAAAGAATTGGAATACATATTTGCTATAGACGGTAACTGCTGAAATCAGTTTTTCAAATATTTTATGCATTTTCTAAAATGTTTACTTATTAGTTCTCTTATATACCTTATTTCCCTAAATAATGAAGTTTTGTTAAGCATTCAGGAAGGGTTGGAAAGTGTTTCATTATCTATGCGTAACGCATGATTTTTTTTTCTCCTTTTTTTTTTCTTTCTTTCTTTTTTTTTTTTAACTAGTTTTACTTTTATAACTTATTTTTCTTTCATAGCAATCTCTTAACAAAGAATGTCTTAAATATGCGCGCTCTGAACAAAGAAAAGTAACAATAAAAATCAGTCTTGTATATTTAACAAACTGGTCCAGAGTATAAATTTTTTTTGTTCATTGTTCACTGCATTAGACAGCATAACTGGTTTTCTGAGCGATGATCTTTTCGAATAATTTTCTTGCTGTTACTCATACAAGGAGTAAGGGTATAACTGGATTTCTGAAGAGGGCCTTGAGAGTTTGTCTAAAAATCTAATCTTACCTTAATGGCTTGAAATACGTGAATCGGTTAATTCTGGTGTCAAATTTTTTTATTTATAAATAGGCAGATTTTACGCATAATCCAGAACAGACATTTCAAATTAGTGGCGCGCGGAGCTCTTCAAAGTATTTATTTTATATTTCGGATCAGGATTCTCGCTGGCTTTTGACCAATATTAGCGATTTGGCGAATAAGAAGTAAAAAACTATAGCCAAATGAAATAAAATGTCAGCAAAATAGATTCGGCGTGTAACACTGAAAAACCCCTATTGTATCCACTTTTTTTTACTTTCTTCTATCTTCGATAGAAGAAAGTATTGTAATCGAAATTTTTTTCGACTTCCGGTTTTTGACCGATTTACACGTTTTAGGGGTCAGTTATCCCAAAAAACATGTTTATAGAAATGTCTCTTTGTCCGTGTGTCCGTCTGTCTGTCGCCATTGTACCATCAAAAAGTGTATGAAGTTATGCATAGGATTGAAGCAAAAAATTTTTTTTAAGTCTTTGGCTATGGCAAGCTGATCCTTCCTTCATTTGGAAAAAATCCGCCGGAAGGGGCTCTGTAATAGCGATTTTTGTGCGATTTTGAATATTGTGCTATCGAAAAGTGTATGAAATTACGCATAGAATTGAACCATTTTTTTTTTTTTTAAGTTGTTGGCTATGAAAATCAGGTCCTTCGTTAATTTGGAAAAAAACCGCCGATAGGGGCGCTGTAATAGCGATTTTTGTGTAATCTTCTTAATTTTTCGTAGTTCTATTGTACACCATTGACTCGTGAATCGACGGGAACTTCCCATCCTGATAAGCCAACTATTCGTGATTTTAATAAATATCATGATCGAGATGAACTAGTTTTTAATCCGATTAATTGACTGAAGCAGAAATTTAAGATGAAAGTCAAAGTTGATAGAGTATTGAACTAATAAAAATGAAACATTGACATTTGTTACAACATTTTTAAATATTAAAATATATGAGATAGAAGAAAGTTTTGGAATTGGCACATCCAACTGTAGCTCCAATATGTTCTAAAGTAAACAATTTCTTTTTTCCTTGTAATTGCTTATAAAATAGAAATTGGGCTATATGCTACAGAAATTTTTAAATAAAAGTACATTCTAAATGTCTCCTAAGTGAGCAAATGTTTCAGACATTTTCTTTTAGCAGTCTAAATAAAAATTCAAAAAACAGTGATCTTTGATTTACCGTTGTGAAAATATCCATTAAAAGCTGCTATGAGATTTTGTCTGTAACCGATAGGAAAAACTGACCGGCCAGTGATACTTTGCATACAACTAATAAATGGTATTGTAAATGGCAAATTTAAACGCCGCATTCCAGCAAAACTTTTTTCTGTTTGGCGCTTTCTGCGAGTAATTTTGTTTGTGCTTTTACTGGCTCATAGATAGTGATTAACTGAGAACAGTGAAATAACTTTTTGTGTCTTTCGCAGACACCCGCACAAAAAACAGCAAAAATTAAGCACTCGCAATTTGGCGAGTCTGATTGTTCGTTTACTCACCTAATGAAGCATTTTGTCGTGATTTGGCGCAATGGCGAGCGGTAGCGAGAACCCTGTTTCGGATCAAATAATTAGAGTCCCATCGAATATTCAATTACGTTTCCGTTTTCGGCACAAAATTTTAGTTTCGGAGAAAATACGGTCGAATATTCGGCCGGGACTGAAACTAGAGGTCTGCACGGGCCCGGGCTTGGCCCGAGACCCGTACCCGGCAGGCGGAATGGAAGAGAATTTTCAAACGGGCCGTGCGGGCCGGGCCGGCAGAATTAGGACAATTTTTTCAACGGGCCAGGCCTGGCCGACAGACAAAATAAACGGGCCGGGCCGGCAAAAAAATTGAACGGGCCGGGCCGGGCCGATAAAAAAAAATTAATCGGGACTATCGGCCCGATATAACAATTTGAGAGGAGCAGATAAAATATGAGGTCATTTCCAATGAATATGACTTTTTCGAGAAGTATAAATGTGCGTTACGAGCCGATGCGAGTTTAACAACATCAATACAGAAATGTAACATGTCCATCGTAGACATCGGCATCGTACAGTTACATGATGCCTGATCCCGGGTTTAATTTTTTCGGCACACTTGTGCCGGGACGCAACTGGTCTTAATCGTTCATAGGATGTGTAGGACAGGCATTATGTTTTGTAAAAGTATTAATAGCGATAATGAACTTCTGTTAACAGTATCTTTGGAAATGTACCTTAAGGTGGTTCTCATATTTACTGCTCAACAATGCGAAACTCTCAGACACATTTTCTGACTCATTTTTAACTATAAAGGCATAAAATTGACAGGCCTGAGTATTGAAGGCATTTGGGATCGAATAGCGTTTCCATTTTTCATAAATTACGTACAGAGATAACAGAGACTCTTGTCACGTGACTGTACGTTTTCTCCTTTCCTGTGCTATCGCTTCCGGAAATTCGATTCAAAACGCTAACTTTGGCAGTATTTTCTGAAAGATATATTACTTTTATCTAAGAAAAGAACGGCATTTACATGATTTTCTGAATAAGAATACCTGCCAATCTCATGCGTTTCCGAAAAGAAATGAATTCATAAATGCATCAAAATGTAGCTCCTTTGGATTTGAGAAAAGCCTTAAAAATGACAGAAATATTTTCACAAATCTACCTTTTATTATAAGCTTCAAAAGTTATCATGTTTTTCAACCCTTTATTCTAAACTACAATAATCTTTTAATGAACACTTATTTAAATTTTGAAACGTCTGTAGAGACGTTGACTAAAACACTGTAAGTAATCGTTAACGTTTACTGTTGTGTGTTTTCAATTTACGAACACATAGTAATTTAAAATATACTGTAAAATGTTCCCATAAATATGCATGTAGTATTCATTAAAAGAATCTTAATTGTATGTCGAGAAAAAACGGAATTTTTTGTAGAAACTTAGTCGGGCCGTGCCGGGCCGGGCCTGTTTTGACTGATTTTTGTACGGGCCGGGCCGAGAACAGTAAAAATGTAAACGGGCCGGGCTCGGGCCGAACTTTCAATTTTTACACCGGGCCGGGCCAAAATAGCTTTCCTTCGGGCCGGGCCGGGCCGGGCCGGGCCGGGCCCGGGCCTGGAAATTCCGGCCCGTGCAGACCTCTAACTGAAACTCAGCGAAACTATCTGTAGTCCTAAAATCTTGTCGAATTTTCAGTATCGCTCATCTATTTGAAATCACACACAAACTAAGCAGACAAATCTGCTAGCTAGTATTTCATATCAGTGATTAAAAATCTATATCAAACATAGAAGAATATACCATTAAAGCTTGGGGGGGAAAAACACATCTGCCATATTAAAACAAAAATGCAATTAAAGATTGACACGTTCTGTTTTTCTTAATGGTGGATGTATCACGTTATATGATAGAATAGTATTGTCACAACCCCCAAGTACTCTCTGATATTAGCCCTATACACTGTCTCATATGAGCCCTATACGCTGTCTCATATTAACCGTATACAGTGCCTCATATTAGTCTTATACGTTGTCTCATGTTAGCCCTATATACTATCTCATATTAGCCCTATACATTTGTCTCATTAATCTTATTACGCTGCCTCATGTTAGCCCTATATACTGTCTCATATTAGCCCTATATACTGTCTCATATTAGCCCTATACACTCTCTCATATTAACCCTATACGTCGTCTCATATTAGCCCTATACACTGTCTCATATTAGTCTTATACGCTGCCTCATGTTAGCCCTATACACTATCTCATATTAGTCCCGCCCCCTGTGTTTGATTGTTTATAACTCAGACTATATTAAGCATATTGCAAAGTTTAAAGGCTAAACAGATTCGCCTTTCCTTACTGAATAACTGCCAATTAGAATCAATGACTTAAGAATTTACTTAAGTACTGTACAACAAAAGTTTTGAAATCTGACGTAAAAGTTTTCCTTATCAATAACGGTAAGGTTATGTAATGTAAATTTTTTGGGATATTTTTCCTTAATTGTTTCTTTTTTTTTGAGGGGGGGGGGGAATTCCCATAGTTTACTTAAAAATAATATAAAATCTGGTCAATCTATCTAGGTTTGTCTATAGATTTGTTTTTCTATTCCCATAGTGATAACTAAGCATATTTTGATTTAAGGTATCTGACTACGTTGAAAATGCAATTTTCGACCAAAATTGTCAAATTTATTTTATTTTATTTTATTAAAGACCAACTTTTTACCTTTCCAAAACTGTATTTACTTTTATTGTACGATAAATAGTTCCGGAGTTATAGCTGTTTTAAAACTACTCAACAGCTGTCACTCAAACCGGAAGTGCTGTTTAAAGGGCTTTAAAATTTAAAATTTTTTAATTTTTAAATTGCTTTTAAAGGGTCGTTTGTTTGGAGAAATTTCGCGATTTTGGATGCATTTGTTTAATAATAAGAAATGTAAATAATGTGCTCCCTGAAATTTAGATGTATATTACTGTAAATTCTTGTAGTAAAACATAAATCTAAACTTTAAATGCATTTTTTGGAAAATGTAATTTTCGGTGAAAATTCCATACGCAAAACATGATTTCTCAAAAAGTTATTGGAATATCACTATGAAATTTAAAATATATGTTATTTATACTATTGTGAAGGCAATGAACTAAAGATTTAAATTTAGAATAAATATTTTTTGTTTTATGGATGTTTTTGTGGAATGACATCGATGAATTTTATGAAAATTAACATGCAAACAGGTGCGATATGCTATAAGGTTTGAAATACTTAAAGAATCTCTTAGATTTTAGTTCATTGCCTTCACCACTGTCATAAATAGGAAGTGTAAAAAGGAAATTAAGATACATACAATAGAATTTCCTTTAGAGCGTTTTGCGTTTCGGGTCAAATTTCACTAAATTTTACTATAAATTCCTCCATTTACCAAAATTTTATCAATGAATGAAATATTTTTTACTTTTTTTCACATTTTCTAGTCCTAATCTTAGTAAAAATAAGTTTAAAAAACAATTAAATAGTTTTTTGGAAAAAAATTGCTCCGTACGTATAGGCAGGCACCTTAAAAGAAAGAAAAAACTTTTTTTACACGATCGCTCTGAAATTTTAGTACGATATGCTAATTTTTTTTTACTACAAAATTTGTTCAGACCTTCCGAGATTTCGAGGGAAAATATTGAGTTTGAAAACTTAACACGTTAAGCGTCAAGTCTCCGGTGACTGACACTGAACTTTCCGTTTAGAACGCTTCATTCCTGGCGGTCTAAAATATGATATAAAACTAAAAAAATATATATTGTTTTAAGTAATTACTGAAAATTTACTTACCTTTTATTTATTACAGGATTATACTTTCTTAAAAATTACTTAAAACATTGTAAATTTTTCAGCTTCAGTGCCAGTCACCGTGGCACTCAAAGTGTTAAAAAAAAAACAAAATATATACAGTTAATATTACGCGTATTTTCATGAAAAAAAATTAACTTAATTTTATACAATCGCTCTGAAATTTTAGTACACTATACTAACATTTTAACTATTATTTCGAGCATAAATTTCGTTAAGAAATTGTAAAATTTAGGGGAAGTTAATCAGTTTGAAAAAAAAAAAAAAAGTTCCCATAACATTTTTCATACAAGAAAAAAAAGAAAAGATTTTACCAAACCTTTTACCGTTAGCTGGATATATATTTTTTTAAAAATATAAAATCATACTGATTGGAGGGTGTACGCTGCCGAAGGCAGTGTGTCCCCATCATTAACTTGGAACTTGGACGAAAAAAATTGCGCATTACCTGGGACCAAAGGCCCCTCATCTACAGTAAGAAGTATTACAATGTATAAGTTCGTTTGAAAATATTTTCATTTAAAAATATAAAATCATTCAACACTGGTTTCAGATATACGAGGGTGGTTCAATAATTATTGTCCCTAGTGTATGTAAAATACTTGTACTGCGATGGTTGATGTGGAATATCGAAGTCTAATGTCTTACATGCCTATATGCTCAATTTCAGAACCGTAGCTGCTATATTCACATAATTTTGGAGGGAGGAGTGAAAGGGGGGAGTGGGGGTGAAAGGCTGATTTTTAGCTTATGGGGCTAGATTTGTGAGTGGATGAGACGTAACTACTGTCGTTTGGACTCGGAATCATAGTGATGTAGTCAAATCTCACCCACTGTCACAAATGTAGCCTTATAGCTCCAAACCAGCATTTCACCATCGCACCCCTCCTTAAAAACTCCCCCAAAAATAGGTCTTTAAAACTTCACCCCTCCCTCCAAAAATATGTTAATTATAGCAGCTACATTTCTGAAATTGACCCTATAAGCATTTAAGAGATTAGGCTTCGATAATCCACATCAACCATCGCAGAACAAACATTTTATATACATTAGGGACAATAATTATTGAACCACCCACGTATTTAATGTTACTATCACGAGTCCAGGAAACGCTCCGGGCGGTTCAGCTATGCAACCTTTTTCGCTGAGAAATAGTATTGAATTGAAGCAAAATATAAATAAATGGTCTTGCACCAATCAACATAAACTTGATTACATTCTAAACAAAAAAGAAAATACATATATAGTACAGATGCTAGTTTAACTTACAATAATATTTTGCAACTCAATGTTCTTAATACTTCTACTAGGCCATCTAAATAAAGCCTACCTTTTTTATAAATTGAACGTATCAAACATAAAGGTATACATAAATATTATACAGACATACATACAATAGATACAATAAACCCAACTGGGGTGAAAAAGTTCACATCATGTGACTTTTACCGGAGAACAATGAACTAAGCTGTAGGACACACAAATAGAAAAAGCATTGATAAAGCTGTCCTTACAGCAGAAGCAAAAACTTGTTTGTGACGCCACCTTGCACAGCTCTATACATAAATATTATTGTAGATCGATGTAATAGTAAAATCTATTCATCATTGTCCCGTCATCCAAGGCCATCTGATGGATGGCTGGTGACTTTTTTCAACATGGTTTATTAGTGAAAAATTGCAGACCCAGGTATCAGCCGTAGTAGCTCAGTGGTTAGAGAAACAGCCTAGAACGTTGTGGTTCGAGGTTCGATTCCTGGCTCTGGCTAATTTTTCACTCTAGTTGGGTTTATTGTAGTTATTGTACAGGGCTCTAACTAACAAAAACTAACTACAGGGCTCTTCTAACAAAAAAAGTACCGGAGCCCTAATATTCTGCCGTACTGGTACTAACAACCGTACCGTCCCCACCCCCCACCACCTGTAACTCCAATCTGCATATTTATATTTCATACACTATTTGCAAAATTTAAAGCATTTTTTTCTTTAGCAAAATAAAATTTTTAAATATATCCATCAGCATATACTTAGCTGTCAACTATTTTTTTTTTTTAGTTATCACTCCTTCCGAACGGTAATTTTTGCCTAATTGCCGAAACGTCAGTGAAGGCTTACTGTGGAGACACGAAAAGTTTTGGTTTCTGTTAGTCTGTCTGTCTGTTCCGCGATAACTGCCGCAAAAAGCATCCGATCGGCTTGAAATTCCCTGGGCATATTGATGAGGTACCCGGACTTAGCTGTATAGTTTTTGGTTAAATTTGGTTCATTCGTTCGGGAAATATGGAACATTTTATTTTTCTCTATAATGCTTGTCTATGGCAAGTCAGACGATTTTCAGATTTTCATTTGTTGAAAGAAATGGCTCATATGAAAAATGGATTTAAATGGTAAATTTTTGATGCTGAAATTTTTAAATAAGATTATTAAATTATTCCAATTAGTTTGAAATTTTGTCAATATATTTGCGAGATTTTTTTAATTGGGTTTATAATATTGGGGGGAATTTTATGCATGTTTTCCAATAATATAAAGGATTTTGTTTTATCAATTTGACATAATGCATATTTCATTTTTTTCCTTTTCTTTCATCTGTTGCCTAGCAACATATTTGGTCCTAATAATATTAGTATAATTGCGTGTATAATGTTTGAGTAAAGCCAGCGTCAAAACGGATGAATTAATGCATTTGTATCTTTGCATATAGATGGATTTTAGCACAGAAATAAGAATAGGTAATATTTCATTTATTTTATTTATTTTATTCAAATATTTTGCTTAAAAATACAAAAGTTCATTATTTTCATAGAGAATAACGTAACATTTTTCCATAACATTTACAAATATTTCTTTAGTTGTTGCCAAGAAAATCAAAACCTGGAATAATATTTTCTTTTAAACAATTTTCAATTGAAATGTTTTGTCGTGAAACAGGAAAATGAAAAATAAAATTAAGAATATAAAAATTAATATGGCGGCATATTGGAAATAAAAAGAAAACTCTCGAGTATTTCTTAATATAAAAAGATGAAAAGTTTTGAGTAAGTACGCATAGCAGGTGAATTAGACGTCATTTATCGAAAAAAAAAAGATGCTGGAATAAAAAGATCTTGGGTAAAATAAAATTAACTATTATTCACGGAGGAAAGAGATAGATGGAGATGCAGTATGCCGTAAAAGTAGTTTGCAATGTGATGTGCGTTTTCGCTCAGATTTAAATGCCCTCATTCGGCCCAAACAAAACAAGCACGTGGAACAGGGACCGAATTATTTGACTTCATCCGTGCATTTTTCCTGTAAAATGAAAATGATCTGCTTATATTTAAGCAATAAGCATTCTAAGGTAGCATTTCATTGTATTATGAATTAAAAACTGTAATACTAAAAATATTATTGTATTTTTAAGCACGTCGTTGTGTTGTTCCGAATGTAGCGGATTTTAGGGTTACATTTTTGGCGTCACTTCAAGATTTATTGTCTGTGTACGGTTAACATGAATATTTTATTTTAAATTTAAATTTTATTAATTTATTAAAAAAAACTTATGTTTTTCCTTATAAATCACAGCGTAAAAAAATCTAAGATATACTATAACCATCCGCACAATCAATAAAAAATTACGAATGTAAATTTAAATAGACTACGGGGGGTTCAGGGGGGGCTGAGCCCCCCTGAAGAAATGCAATTTTTGATTTAAAAAGTTACCAGAATAAGTAGCTCATCAGAATTTCAGAACATCAGTGTATAACCACTTGTTTAACACTTTTAATTTCTGAAACTTTACGAAGTATCTTGTATGCTTATAAATATTTATGTAATTTGAAAACTTTAAAAAGCGATTTGTAGGAAGTTGAATATTACGCAATGAGTGTTAAAAAACAATGACTTGCAAAGATGACGTTGAGGCTTCTGATCTGCAGATTTACTAGTTGCCGAAACGTCAGTGAAGGCTTACTGTGGAGACACGAAAAGTTTTGATTTCCGTTTGTCTGTCTGTCTGTCTGTCTGTTCCGCGATAACTGCCGCAAAAAGCACCCGATCAGCTTGAAATTAATTGGGCATATTCGTGAGATACCCGGACGTAGCTGTATAGTTTTTGGTTAAATTTGGTTCATTCGTTCGGAAAATATGGAAGATTTTATTTTTCTTTATAATGCTTTTCTACGGCAAGTCAGACGATTTTCAAATTTCCATTTGTTGAAAGAAAATGGCACGTTTGATTAATGGATTTAAATGTCAAATTATGGATACTAAAATTCCAAATAAGGGTTTTAAATTATTCCTATTATATTGAAGTTTTATCAATATATCTATCAGATTTTTTTATTTACGTGTATAATGTTTTGAGGACATTTATACATGTATTCCAATAATATAAAGACTTTTTAAATTAATTTTCTTGTTTTACATGATACATATTTCTTTTTTTTTTTCCTTTTCTTTATTGCCTAGCGACTGTTATTCGTAGCCTATCATTCCGTCAAATATGAATGAAGTTAGTAAACTACGTTAATTTTGTTGCAGGTACTATTAAAAGGCTATCACAAAAAATATTTTATCGCGCCAAATCAATGCAATTTATGCAATTAACAGTGGGCACGATAATGAATTATTTTCCAGTAGATTTATAGATCTCCAGATATGCATATTTTGGGGGGCTTTTAATATGTTATTGCTATCGCATGGATTAGGATGTTTAAACTAATGTTTAACCATGCTATAAGTGAAAAAAAAGTACAGTTAAAGGCATGTAAATCCTTTTTAACACTTTCCAACATGGATGAAAAGTATTTATGACTTCAGTTTTTCTATCTGTCGCCTGCCGTGTTTCTCTACGTGCTCTAACTCGCGTAAATATAGTCGGGATTACATGTAATTGATATACGTTATTGAGGTTTGCCAAAGTATGTTTGGTATTAAAAATGAAGAGTGTAGCATTCATAGCTTAAGTACAGTTTCACTCAAAACTATTCCGTTACATTATAGTCTTTGGGAAAAATCGTCTGCGGTGTATTTTAATAATGTTACACAATTTTAAACGTAATGAAATTTATATACTTTATTAAGGTGCACTAGAACCTGGTTACTATAAAATATGTTATGTGTAGCACTTTCAGCATGCGTACAGGGAACTCAAAAGTATTCATAATATTACAATCTTTGAAGAAAATCCTTTTGTGGCGTTTTTTAATGATGTTACTCTGTTACAAAATAATAAAATTGATATGTATTTTTGAAACATTTTTGTAGTATATGGGGTGCAAAGCATATGTTTTTTTCAGGGTCACACAAAAGTGGTCGATTAAAATGTGGTCTACGGGCGAAAAAAACTCTTCACAGCTTATTTTAACACATTAGCGACGGGAAACGAGAATTCTCGTTTTTATTCAGAATACATCATTGGCTAAGGGAGTGACTTCTACCTTACAGAAAAGACATTTATATTGTGTTGTCCATATTTTTTATAGATTGTAAGACATTATATATTACATCCATGCATTGAAAGATATTTATGGCTGCATAAACATGAAAAACATATCTCAGAAACCAATTTCCGAGACACTTTGAGAAGAGGGAGGAACTTCTACTGTTTTTAAACCCAGATTTAATTAAATTGCCTGTCGCCAGTGCGTTAATTGTGTTGCACTAATTCAAACATTATGAAATTAAATTACATTACTGTGGTTGACTACAAGAGGCTTGAATATGATTTGTATCGTATTTATCGTTCATTTATAGGGTCACATAAAAAATTTCGGATACAGTTCTGGTCTATTAGGGATGATTGCTGAAGAGCATTTTCGATTATGGTGTGCGTTTTAACGTTAAGTAAATTTGTGCTTAATAAGTAGTGCTTAAATATTGTATAGACCATGTACAGGGATACACAAATGAATTCGTAAGTATAAATGAAAATGAGCGCGAATTGCTTCAGTGTGTTTTTTTTTTTTTTTTTTTTTTTTTATTTGAGTTATGTATTTCTCAGCCCAATTACATTTAGTATACTAACAAATGTTTGCAGAATTTAAATAGAATCATATACATGACTCTGCAGAAACTGGATATATGGTGCACACTATGCATACTAATCCCCGGAAATGTGATATGATTAGTTTTAAGAGGGTTTTTTGTCTCCATTAAATTTAAATGTTATAGACGACGCGTAAAAATCTTCACGTAATATACAGGGCTGTAGAAAAGAATTCATGTACGTTTCCGCCTATTGGTAGAATTTACTAAAGGACATTAACACAATTAATTGATAATTACAAATGTAAATTAAATTACACAACGAAGGGGTTCAGGGGGGCTCTGCCCCCCTTAAGAAATCTACTTTATTATCTAAAAATTACCAGAATAAGTAGCTCATGAGATTTTCAGAATACCATTACATAACAAGGGATTTAATTTAACGCTTCTAATGTCAGAAACCATATTTTTTCGTTTTATAAATGTTTATGTAATTTCAAAACTTTAAATTTCGTTTTTTGTAGAAAGATTAATATTACTCAAAGGGTGCTAAACACAATGAATTGTAGAGCTGACGTTGAGGCTCATGATCTGCAGATTTACTAGTTACCGAAACGTCAGTGAAGGCTTACTGTGGAGACACGAAAAGTTTTGGTTTCTGTTAGTCTGTCTGTCTGTTCCGCGATAACTGCCACAAAAAGCACCCGATCGGCTTGAAATTCACTGGGCATGTTGATGAGGTATCCGGACATAGCTGTATAGTTTTTGGTTAAATTTGGTTCATTCGTTCGGGAAATATGGAACATTTTATTATGCTCTATAATGCTTTTCTATGGTAAGTCAGACGATTTTCAGATTTTCATTTGTTGAAAGAAATGGCTCATATGAACAAGTGGGTAAGTGTGATCACAGATCGCACAGAGGGTTTCGTTTAATATTTTTTTCAAAACACTTTATCCTTTTGAAAAATCTGTTAGTTCCATATTTCAAAACCAGGGGCGCACTTGATTCTAAACAAACCTGTATCCGAACGAAAATCCGTTTTACATACTATCCGTAGATATATTAGTCGAGGGGATTGGGCCCATAGCACCCGAGATAAGTAGGCGCACCTGGCGGGAAAAAATGGAACTAAAACATGTAAGGTTATGGTGCATAATATGAAAGAATGGTCAAAGGGGTGTCAGCAAAAGTTGGAAAATTTCTCCCTGGGTTAAAAGGGCGCAGGTTAGAAAAATTGCTTAAAATACACAAGTTAGAGCCCAGAGGGGTAAATAATAAAAGACTTTTTGAAATTTTTATGATTTGTCGTGTGGTCTGAGGCATTCAGCTATATGTATGCAAAATTTCATGTCACCAACTTAATTAGGGGCTCTCTTAGAAAGAATTGCTTCAAATACATATGTGGTAGCTCAAAGGGTTAAACGTAAGACTTTTTCAAGATTTTATGATTTGTCGCCTGGCCTGAGGTGTTCTGCAATAAATATGCAAAATTTCAAATCTCCAATTTAATTAGGGGCTCAGTTAGAAAGAATGGCTTAAAATACACAAGCTGGAGTTGAAAGGATTAAACATAAAACTTTTTCAAAATTTATTATTTGACGTGAGATCTGAGGTGTTGAGCTATAAGTATGCAAAATTTCAACCTAAATAGGGGCTCACTTAGAAAGAATTGTTTAAAATGCACATGTGGGAGCACAAAGGGCTAAATGTACCACTTTTTCAAAAATTTTATGATTTGTCGTTTGATGTGAGGTGTTCAGCTATAAGTATGCAAAATTTCACGTCTCCAAACTAATTAGGAAGCTCACTTAGAAAGAATTGTTTAAAATACACATGCGCGACTCCAAAGGGTTAAATGTACGACTTTTCCAAAATTTTATCATTTGTCGTATGATGTGAGGTGTTCAGCTATAAGTATGCAAAATTTCACGCCTCCAAACTAATTAGGAGCTCACTTAGAAAGAATTGTTTAAAATACACATGCGGGAGCCCAAAGGGTTAAATGTACGACTTTTTCACAATTTTATGATTTATCGTTTGATGTGAGGTGTTCAGCTATAAGTATGCAAATTTTCACGTCTCCAAACTAATTAGGAGCTCACTTAGAAATAATTGTTTAAAATACACATGCGGGAGCCCAAAGGGTTAAATGTACGACTTTTTCAAAATTTTATCATTTGTCGTATGATGTGAAGTGTTCAGCTATAAGTACCCAAAATTTCATGTCTCCAACATAATTAGGAGCTCACTTAGAAAGAATTGTTTAAAATACACATGCGGGAGCCCAAAGGGTTAAATGTACGACTTTTTCAAAATTTTATGATTTGTCGTATGATGTGAGGTGCTCAGCTATAAGTACCCAAAATTTCATGTCTCCAACATGTATAGTTTCTGAGAACGGACAGACAGACAGACAGAGGAGCGAGACGAATAGGGTTTCGTCAGATGAACGAAACCCTAAAAATGGATTTAAATGGTAAATTTTTGATGCTGAAAATCTTATTGCCGAAACGTCAGTGAAGGCTTACTGTGGAGACACGAAAAGTTTTGGTTTCTGTTAGTCTGTCTGTTCCGCGATAACTGCCGCAAAAAAGCATCCGATCGGCTTGAAATTCACTGGGCATGTTGATGAGATACCCGGACATAGCTGTATAGTTTTTGGTTAAATTTGGTTCATTCGTTCGGTAAATATGGAACATTTTATTATGTTCTATAATGCTTTTCTATGGTAAGTCAGACGATTTTCAAATTTTCATTTTTTGAAAGAAATGGCTCATATGAAAAATGGATTTAAATGGTAAATTTTAGATGCTGAAATTTTTAAATAAGATTATTAAATTATTCCAATTAGTTTGAAATTTTGTCAATATATTTGCGAGATTTTTTAAATTAGATTTATAATATTGGGAGGGGGGGGGGGAATTTATGCATGTTTTCCAATAATATAAAGGATTTTGTTTTATCAATTTCACATAATCCATATTTCCTTTTTTTCCTTTTCTCTCATCTGTTGCCTAGCAACGTATTTGGTCCTAATAATATTAGTATAATTGCGTGCATAATGTTTGAGTAAAGCCAACGTCAAAACGGATGAATTAATGCATTTGTATCTTTGCATATAGGTGGATTTTAGCCCAGAAATAAAAATAGGCAATATTTCATTTATTTTATTTATTTTATTCAAATATTTTGCTTAAAAATACAAAAGTTCATTATTTTCATAGAGAATAACGTAACATTTTCCATAACATTTACCAATATTTCTTTAATTGTTGCCAAGAAAATCAAAACCCGGAATAATATTTTCTTTTAAACAATTTTTATTTGAAATATTTTGTCGTGAAACAGGAAAATGAAAAATAAAATTAAGAATAGGAAAATTAATATGGCGGCATATTGGAAATAAAAAGAAAACTCTCGAGTATTTCTTAATATAACAAAATGAAAAGTTTTGAGTAAGTACGCATAGCAGGTGAATTAGACGTCATTTATCGAAAACAAAGATGCTGGAATAAAAAGATCTTGGGTAAAATAAAATTAACTATTATTCACGGAGGAAAGAGATAGATGGAGATGCATGCCGTAGAAACAGTTTGCAATACGATGTGCGTTATCGCTCAGATTTAAATGCCTTCATTCGGCCCAAACAAAACAAGCACGTGGAACAGGGACCGAATTCTTTGACTTCATCCGTGCATTTTTTTTGTAAAATGAAAATGATCTGCTTATATTTAAGCAATAAGTATCCTAAGGTAGCATTTCATTGTATTATGAATTAAAAAATGTATTACTAAAAATATTATTCTGTTTTTTTTTTTAAGCACGTCGTTGTGTTGTGCCGAATGTAGCGGATTTTAGGGTTGCATTTTTGACGCCACTTCAAGATTTATTGTCTGTGTACGGTTAACATGAATATTTTATTTTAAATTTAAATTTTAGTAATTTATAAAAAAAAACTTATGCTTATCCTTATAAATCACAGCGTAAAAAAAATCTAAGATATACTATAACCATCCGCACAATCAATAAAAAATTACGAATGTAAATTTAAATAGACTACGGGGGGTTCAGGGGGGCTGAGCCCCCCTGAAGAAATGCAATTTTTGATTTAAAAAGTTACCAGAATAAGTAGCTCATCAGAATTTCAGAACATCAGTGTATAACCACTTGTTTAACACTTTTAATTTCTGAAACTTTACGAAGTATCTTGTATGCTTATAAATATTTATGTAATTTGAAAACTTTAAAAAGCGATTTGTAGGAAGTTGAATATTACGCAATGAGTGCTAAAAAACAATGACTTGCAAAGATGACGTTGAGGCTCCTGATCTGCAGATTTACTAGTTTTAATGTTGATATTCAATTGCAGAATACTGCGATTAAATATGGTAAGGATTATGATTCCGAAATAGCGTTCACACAAAAAAGGTATAGTTCGCAGCTATGCATTTTTATGAAAAAAATGAATGAAATTTTCTGACATTAATATTTATATGCTGAAGAATGGAACAACGTTTTTCAATTTCCTATAAAAGGTGTGCATATCTTAAACTATAATCGATTCCTTCCGCATAACGATCTTTTGTGGTGAGTCCCTGAAAATCAGATTAAATCAAAAATTTGACACTGTTATCGGAAATATTCGATGCTTTTATAGAAAAAAGAGAAACACTGCTCGATTGCTTTCTAGCCAAGGCCAAAAACTGATATAAAAATTGAATCCACTTCATCTCCATCCCCTACGTGTGCGACATCTTACGTCACATATAATTGTTTTGATAAAAAAAGAATTCAAAAGCTTGGAGATGGGAAGGAATAAAAGGGTATTTAAGTTTTTTTTTTTTTTTTTGGAAGCGTTATTTATGAGCTCCTTTGAATTCCGATCAATATTTAAATATTTGCTAAAAACAGAGAAGTACCGGAGCTGGGCTCCGGCGCCAATTAAGCTCTGAATTGTAGGTATGCCTGTTATGCTTATTTATACTTTTAAAAGTTGAATTCTGGCGTTATTTATGTGTGTATGTGTGTTTTAACCTTTAACACTAAAAAGACGGAGAATTTCACTCAAATTTTATAAAATTATTTCCCACCAGAATTTTTATTTGAAATTATTAACTTATTTATTTAAATAGTTTTTTTTTTTCTTTGTATCTTTTAAATTAGTTTTATAAAGAAATTTCTGGTTCAAACCAAAATAAATTCATTTCGTAACGGTCAAAATAACCGCTCGCCGCCTTTCTAGTGTTAACTGATGTCACAGAAATTGTCACATAACTAGTGTGAAGCGGTCTGTGAGACCGGTCCATCGAAAGATGAATAAAAGCCGCGATTAACTCATAGGATGTTGTTTTTGTACTAAACTTTTTGTACAGGACTGTTATTATTAAAATTCACCTATTGAAAAGTCTCTGGTATTAGTACTAAAGTTCCAAACGAAACAAAATTTCAGTAGTGTTTGTAGATAAACTGAAATTTGCACGTTAAACTATGAAAATTGAAAAAAGCACCGGTCTGTGAGACCGGTAACATCAGTTAAAGGTTAATATATATCAAACATAAATACAAAATTTTGATGTTTTGGTATTTATTGTGTTAGGGAACAATTGAAACGACTTCATAAAGTGTATCGTTTAAAACGAAAGACAATAAGTGATTCATCGCCTTAAATTACACTCCTTTAAAAAGTATATATTTAAATATTTTCTCTCTTTTAAGGAAAAATTAAATTCTTTTACTGTGATTTTATCACAACATTTCAAACAATGGAGAATCTATACTAGTAAAAAAAATTAGCGGTGTTGTTATTTCACAGTCTAGACAATTGGCGTCGTTAACTAATAGAAGGAAGTGGAATTGTTTGTCCTCCCATCTTGTCATTGTTTACAAACTCAACTGTGGCCATTTGCCAAACTAATTGTAATCTAACTATAAACATTACCTTTTCTTTTAAAGTGTTAGATTTTTAAACTGTAAACAACTTTAAAATTCGTTACTTTGTTATGCCACAACCGCAATAACGTTTTAATAGGCGGGCCAGCGGGGCCCAAGTTTAGGGCTGGGGCGCTGGAAAGAGCCCCACCGCTGCCATTGAAATACTCAAGGCCAAAGGACACGAGTGTGACTTCATCACTAATCGGCCGACTTCTCACTAGTGTTAGAATTCACATCGGAAATTTTTGAATAGCAATTTTTTTTTATTTTGTTTGTGGAATATCTATCATCTTATAAAACAATAATAACTATTTCAACTTACTGGTGAGAATTTGGAATCCCCCAATGAAAAATCAGCAGATGCTGCAACACTATGGCATTCCGCATCTGGCTGGATTTTTATTTAGGGATTCCGAATTCTCACCAGTAAGTTGAAATATAAGAAGTAAGTTGTTTTATAAGGTGATAGACATTCCACAAATAAAATAAAAAGAAAATTGCTATTCAAAAATTTCCGGCGTGAATTCCAACACAAGCGAGAAGTCGGTCCATTAGTGTTGACGTCACACTCCTGTCCTCTGGCCTTGAGTATTTCGATGGCAGCGGTCCCACTCATAGATAGACAGTAGAGATAAGACGGTCTCAACACGTGCCTAAAACGGGCTCGATTTTTATACTTTCTTCGGGCTCGGGCGAGCTCCGGATCAAAGTAAAGAATTTATTTATTCATAAATTGGACTAGTTGGATGTGCCAATCCCAAAGCTTTCTTCTTTCTCATACATGTTAATATTTCAAAAAGTTGTTATATACATGTTAATCCTTCAGTGTTATTACTTAAATACTACACCAACTTTGATTTTCGTCTTAAGTTTCTGCTTCATTTTACTAACCAGGGTCAGGGGCGTAGCTACAAATATTTTTTCGGGTGGGGGGGGGGGATTAAAAAATGTCCCCACTTATAATTCAAAAATTTCCCAACTTGAAACAAATTGCTCTATTTTCCAACTAAAATGATTAATAATAATGATACTTATACGTAAAAAAAAATAATGATATTAATAAATAAATAAAAAATTCCAAAGAAAAATACTGAAACTAAAAACATAAAAATTATAATTATTGGTTCATTTACTGAAAGTTTTTGTTTTCTATTGTGTACGAGTCATAATCGTACTTCATATGAATATAGCCTCATGATACTATTTTGAGATTTTTGAGAAAGGAACAAATTCTTGGAGGAAATAGTATTACAGATTCTTCCCAAATTCACATGGGACCTGCTGATCGTATAGCCAAAAACATACACATGGAATTTGGTTCAATTCTAATCACAGCTTCGTACACTTTTCGATGATATAATGCGGCCAGAAGGACGGACAGACAGACATTTTGTATAAACGTATCTTTCGAGATCTCTGACCCCTAAAACGTCCGTAAGTCGAAAAAAAATCTCGATGGCAATGCTTTCTTCTTTAAAAATAAATAAATTAAATAAAAACATAATTTGAAGAACAAATTAAAAAAACAAAATTTATTTCCTACATTGTTCAAGCCCGAGAAGGGACAGATATTAAGTTATTTCATTCAATTAGTTCTACATTTAATGTTAAATTTTTGTAACAAATTAGTTAAGCCAATTGAAGATTAAAAAATAAAAATAAAATTCATACAATATGATACTTAAAACACCCTAAAAAATTAGATTCCGTTCAAATCAAATCGAAATAAATATTAGACTTCTTCCATTTTTAATTGAAAATATTTGTATTGCAGATTTTGTATTATGTTTATGACAATTGTGCATAAAATGATAAGATGCATGCAAAATACAAAACTTAAAAAACAGTCTAAGATTTATTTCGCTACCTGCGTAGAATAACTTTTTACTAAAATATAAACTTGGCCAAAGCAAAAACTTATTCTGAAAATACTCTTTTTATTTCCACTATGACGCCATATTCACCTTTTTAATTTTTGAAAAAAAAAACTAGCTCGATTTAATATTTCTTCTCGTGAAAATCTTTCAACTAAAAAGAAATAAATTATTATTACGGCTTTTGAAATTTTTGTAACAATGAAGTAAAAATGTTATATTTTCTATGAAAAATGTCCGTTGATTTTCAATGTAAAAAGCGAAAATTGGAATTAAGAAAAATATTTGAATAATGCAAAAAAAAAAAAAAAAAAAAAAATTGGCCCATTTTTCTCTCTGGTTTATAATTCACACATATTCAAAGGCATTTTACCATTCGTTTTGACCCTGACGTTAGCCAAACGTTTTTACACTTTAAATTTATAATATCAGTAGAATTAGTAAAGAATAAACAATGAGTGGCATCAGGGACAAAAAGGTGAGAAGAAAAAATGAAAAAGTTATGATCTCCATAGGCTTTTCCATGTTAAATTAACATTGAGAAGTGACACTGGAAATAAATAAGTATTGCGCTGCCGCACAATACTTAAATAAATATGGGGCGAAGAACTCGCTATCTGAGAAACAAGAATGCAGTCTGAATTTCTTAAAGTGTTTAAGGCTGTTCTCAAACCCAAAAGGGCAACTTTATGACATAAGTTTTAATTCATTTTTGTTCGGAAATGGAAGAAACTAGCAGGTGTTGTTGTTTAGAAATTATGCAATCAAACTGTTTATTCCTTTTTTTTCCCCTTGCAAACGCAATAGATCTTTCAGAAAATAGTGTCAAAGTGGGCGTTTTGAACCAAATTTCCACGTGAAAGAAGAATAACCACTCAAGAAGGGTGTAAAACGTCTTTGTCACGTGATCAAAATCGCTTATAACTAAGCTCTATAACTAGCTCGTAATTTATTGATCAAAAAATGGAAAACACAGTTCGATTCCAAATCGCTTCCATAGTCAGGCCTTCCAGTGTTATATCTTCCCGTTAAAAAATGAATTTGTAAATGTGTCAAAACGTTTTGCGCTTGTTGAGCAGAGCAGTTGAGAACAGCCTTAACTATCCTTTTAAAATCAGTTTGAAACGGGATTGAATTGTTTTTTTATGGGATATAAAAAGAAATATTCCATCTAATTCTGAACCCCTTGCATGGTCAGTGTTGGTAACTTAAAGAAATTGTTGGATATCCTTTGCCTATCCTCAATTTCTCTTTGAAGTTATTTTCCATGATTGGATAACAGAATTCATGTCTTTCTGACGTAGTTGTACAATGATATTGGAAAAGAGCAAGAAATCTAACTTTTTCAGGTTTCTTTCAGTGGTCTGCCAGTGGGTTATTTTTTAAATAATTGACTGATTTTTATGTATTTTAAAACCATTATCCATAGTTGTTAAAACATTTGGTTTAGGTTTTTTTTATTGTATCGTGTAGTCTACAAATAGCCGTAATTGGTTGCTGAACCGCAAAATTCTGTCTTCAGAAATTTCAGTATTTTTGGCTAAGTACATTGTAAGTAAATTGTATTATTTCTAGTTGAGGGATTAAAAAATTTGTCAAAGTGACTATCTTTCTGTAAGACAAATAAGTTTTTTTTTTAAATACATTTTTAAAGAGAAGAACTCTTTAAATTTATTATATGACTGTTTAAATAAGCAAAATATTTTTATTATACCATTTTTTAAACTAAAAAAAAAGCATTAAATGATGTATAATAATTATTAAATATTAGAAAATTAAAAAAAAAAAATGGTTTATATTCTTTTATTTAACCCAACCTGGTTTTTTAATGTAAAAATAGAATTTGGCAACCGATTTTTAACCCAATTCCTGATAGGTTAGAACTATAAAAATTATGTACAAAGGTGGGATTTTGATGACAATACAACATTTTAATATGCTTAGAGCTTATTTATAATATAAAAAATACATTAATTTTAAGGTACTTTTTCATTATCCCGCTATAGGTGATCAATTTTCGAATACCCTGTGTAACTCTTAATATGCTTAGAACTTATTTATAATTTAAAAAATACATTAATTTTAAGGCACTTTTTCATTATCCCGCTATAGGTGATCAATTTCCGAATACCCTGTGTAACTCATACAATTGTATACGATTTAAAACTACAAAGGATTTAATGATGCGCTCGTAAAAGCTCGTCAAAATAGGCGAAATGGCTGTGAACCTGCAACAATGAAATATTTGAAAAGCTAAAAAGTAGAAAATATGAATGAAAAATTTAAAACTTTCTAATAACTGCAAATATTTTTTAAAAGAATAGGGTAAAGTGCCCTAATTTCGCCCCCTTTCCTAATTTCGTCCCCCTTTCCTATTTTCGTTCCTTTTTACTTCTCCAGTTTTGCGAAAGCGGCACCACTTATCACGCAAGGCACAGGGAACGGAAGGTAAAAGAGGTCAGTAGTGAAAGTTTCGTTCGCCAAGACGCGTACATATATTAAAGACGCCGGATTTCCTATTTTTAGAAGACCTGAGTTCTTATTACGCCGTTTGCAGTTTACGTCGTTTGTTGTTATTTATTGTACTGAGAGTATTTATTTCTTATTCATTGCATGTATCTTACGTAGGTAAGATACTGACAGTAGCATGCAGTGAGTTTTAGGACGCTCACTTCATCTTACTATAACTGAAGCTCCGTCATATTGAGAAGTAGGAGTTCTTATTTTCGTCCCGGGTTCGAGACTATTTTATGTACTATATACACATCAATTTTAAAGTTTCATTAATCAAATGCATTCATTTTTAAAACATCATTTATTCCGCCTTATGCAAAATTTTCGGTTTGGTGGGACCTTAGAAACCTTTCTGTTTCCACGTTAGGCAAATTCCGGCTTAAACAGCAAGCAATAATGTTATTTGCTTTGAGTTCGCCGGGACTTTTGAAAAGTTTCCGCGTTAGACAGATTTCCAGCTTACACAGAGTCCACCTTAGACAGAATTTGCTGTGCTATTCTTTTATTTATTTAAGACATTTCATGAATACATAAAGGAAAAATTCTTCTTTGAAATTTTCCGGTATGAAATCGAAATTTTTCAATTAAAAAAAAACTCCATTTCTATTTCTTTTTATGTATTTCTTGTGTTTTACAAATTTTCCAGTTTTGCGGTTTTTTTTTTTTATTATTTATTTATTTTTATTTATTATTTAAAAATTTTGATTTCATACCTGAAATTTTCAAAGAAGAATTTTCTTTTTATGTAATCATGAAATGTCTGTCTTAAATAAAGAAAAGAATAGCATAGGAATTTTCTGGTATGAATGAGAAATTTTGAAATAAAAAATGCCCAAATTGACCCCCTGGTGTTTGTACCGCAACGCGTCACTTGCCCCCATACATTCCTATGCAATAAATGATTGTTACAGTGTACTGTACCAACCCTTAAAGTTTGTACCGTGAATTTAGAATCATCCTCTATACATTGCGGATTACAAGTGTTTGCGAATTACAGGTTTGCAGATTAGAGGTACTCTACTCTAATTTAATTTCGGGCGTGGGATATCCTATAAGCGTACGTGAACCTGATCTGAACTAATTTCCATGGATCTTGTTCGCTTAGATTCTATGCTGCACCTTTTTAGTTTTACCCACTCACAGATAGACTCACGAAGTCTTTATTTAATTTTATCACATATGACAGCGTCACGTGATTATTACGCTATATGAAAGGTGAAGTTACGACTTTGCTAGTAGTCTTTGTCACTCGGCCTTTCATAGTAAGTGATATATTCGACATCTTTACAACTTCACGTCAATGAATTGCTTCCCACATGGCTTTGCGAGAGTAAAATACGAGAATCCTTAGCAGTTCGCCTCTGCAAACGCTTCCGTTACGTCATCCTTTTCCCTTCAATATACATTCTTTTTTGGGTAGTGTTCTTGTTTCTAAATAAAATATTGACCCTCATATTCCCCCCTAAATTGTTGTCTTTAATTCCTAACCAATTTGTAACATGTGGGAATCTCAGGGTTAAAATTTCGCTTCTGCAAATACTTCCGTTATGTCAGACCTTTTTTCTTCAATGTGCATTCTCTTTGGGTAGTGTTTTTATCTTTAAATAAAATATTGACCCTCCCATCCCTCCTAAATTGTTGGCTTTAATTCCTAACCAATCTGTTAAGTGTGGAAATATGGGGAATAAAATTTCGCCTCTGAGACTTCTGTTATGTCATCTTTTTTCGTTCAATGTGCGTTCTTTAAGGATAGTGTTCTTGTGCTTAAATAAAATATTGACCTTCCCATCCCTCCTAAATTGTTGTCTTTAATTCTTCAATCTGTTAAGTGTGAAAATATCGGGAATAAAATTTCACCTCTGAGACTTCTGTTATGTCATCTTTTTTCGTTCAATGTGCGTTCTTTTTGGATAGTGTTCTTGTGCCTAAATAAAATATTACTCTCCCCCCTTCCCTGACCTAAATTGTTGGCTTTAATTCCTAACCAATCTCCAACATGTGGAAATCTCAGGGATACAATTTCGCCACTGCAAACACTTCCTTTATTTCAGACTTTTTTCTTTCAATGAGCGTTCTTTTGGGGTAGTGTTCTTATGTTTAAACGAAATATTGACTCTCTTCTAAATTGTTGGCTTTAATTCCTAACCAATCTGTAACATGTGGCAATATCAGGGATAAAATTTTGCCTATGTAAACGCTTCCCGTTATGTCATCTTTTTTCCTTCAATGTACACTGCTTTGGGATAGTTTTTTCATGTTTAAATAAAATATTGACTAACACCCCCTCCCCCTCCTAAATTGTTGGCTGTAAATAGTAACCAATCTGTAACATGTAGAAATCTCAAGGATAAAATTTCGCTTCTGCAAACACTTCCATTATGTCATCTTTTTACCTTCAATTTTTAGGGGAGGTGGGGGGTTACACTGTAAAAGAAATCTGTAATTTTTACAGAAAAAATGTATTTTTTTACTGAAAAAAAACTGATTTAAAAGAAAACAGATTTTTACTATAAAAAAAGTTGGATTTTGTAATTTTTACAAAAAACATCTGTATTTTTTACAGAAAAAACTGTTTTAATGAAAAATTGCAGATATATATTGTAAATTAAACGGTTTTCCACTGTCGCCAAAATTGAAATTTTTTTTTCTTTCAATTTTAGAGGTTTTTACAGTGATGTTTATCTAAAACATTGACTCCTACCCTCCACGCTAAATTGTTGGCTTTAATTCCTAACCAATCTGCAACATGGGGAAATCTCGGCGATAACATACCGCTCTTTAGAGAATGTTAAGTCTAAATGAATTTTTTTCACCTTTTTGAAAGATGAAAAAAAACATTTAAAAGTAATTTAAATAAGAAAAAGTTTCCTAATAAATCCAGATCCTGGAAAATATCAGGTAGTTTTTACAGTGTATTACAACAGTTTACTCAAACTGTAATATGTTTTTCGGATGCTATCCATTCACAAGAAAATATCTTTATGTCCAACAAACGTGTTTTACAGACAATGTCATAAATTAACAGCATTAAAATTAATATTATTTTCTTACTCTCGCATGTATAAATTCAGTTATGCAGCCAGGGATCGATCCAGGTAAAATTTGGGACCTATTTAGGGCCCATTCACAAAATTCCATTTAACAAAACAGGTCCCTTCACAAAATTCCATTTAACAAAACAGGCCCCTTCACAAAATTCCATTTAACAAAACAGGACCCTTCACAAAATTCCACTAAATAAAACAGGCCCCTTCACAAAATTCCACTTAATAAAACAAACCCCTTCACAAAATTCCACTTAATAAAACAGACCCCTTCACAAAATTCCATTTAACAAAACAGACCCATTCACAAAGTTCCACTTAATAAAACAGACCCCTTCACAAAATTCCATTTAATAAAACAGACCCCTTCACAAAATTCCATTTAACAAAACAGACCCCTTCATAAAATTCCATTTAATAAAACAGACCCCTTCACAAAATTCCATTTAATAAAACAGACCCCTTCACAAAATTCCACTTAATAAAACAGACCCCTTCACAAAATTCCATTTAATAAAACAGACCCCTTCACAAAATTCCATTTAACAAAACAGACCCATTCACAAAGTTCCACTTAATAAAACAGACCCCTTCACAAAATTCCATTTAATAAAACAGACCCCTTCACAAAATTCCATTTAACAAAACAGACCCCTTCACAAAATTCCACTTAACAAAACAGACCCCTTCACAAAATTCCATTTAATAAAACAGACACCCCTTCACAAAATTCCATTTAATAAAACAGACGCACCTTCACAAAATTCCTCTTAATACACGACCTTTCACAAAATTTATTTTAATAACACAGGCTCCTTCACAAAATTCTATTCCATGAAAACATATTCTTCATTAATTATTTTTATTGTCAGGTTTCTAAATGTGTAATTTTCAAACAAAATAAGTTCACTATAAAAGAAAACTTTACCAGAAGAACTTAAAGAAATCACTGTTAACAAATGCTTGGTTCGAATTTGAGTAACCGGGTTTCATTTTTTGTTACAAAATTATATTTTTCACAAAAATATGATAAATTTCACAAAAATAACATTTGCTTTTCACAAAATGCTCCCCCCCCCCCCCCCCAAAAAAAAAAAAAAACACTCCTGCATCGACCCCTGGCAGCTGAAAATATTTAATTAAGAATATATAGCAACCCTGGGATTTATAAGTTAAATTTAGAAGAGAAAAAAAATTGCATATAATGATGCTATTTACATATTACGAGCCGAAAATTCGACGAATGAAAATGTTTAAAAGAACTGATTGATTGTATGTATATAAAAAAAAAAATTAATTGCAATTAATAATCAATCTTACATTGGCTGGCCTAAGTCTTAAAATAAATATTATTTTTAACTGAAGTTTAATTTCAATTTTCCAAATTATTGAAAATTAAACTTTATTCCTCCTATACGTAATCAGTAACATGCAATTTACATAAGAAATTATGAAATTGTTAATTGAGGCTTTGATCTTTGGTATTACGCAATGAAAAAAACAACGAAAATTACGCTATTATGACACAATTATATATTATTTTTCAACAAAATCTAAAAATAACGTCGTTTTCACCGTCGCAAAATCTTCATGCATACTTTTCATATTCATATTCACTATTTTAAAAATATTTTAACGCGCAATAGATTTAATAAATTTAAATATATTCACAAACTTGATGTCACGTTTGTCAGTTATAATTTTGCATCTGAATATCCGCACTCTTGACTTGAGGTTCTAATCTGAGTGCCGACAAAATCCTGAAATTTGTGCCTCTTTAGACGCATTCGTAATAAAATATTCAGTTTTATGAAAGCAAGTAATAATTTCATTTTTACTTTAACGCCATTTTCACTCGCTGAAAACCTCAGAGATTAACGTCTCTATCTCAATCAGTATCAGCGGAATAAAATATATATATATATATTGAAATGTAGCAACTTTATGAGTAAAAATCGTTTTCTGTTTTTGTTTTTTTTTAACCATTTGGAAAAATTGTTATTGTTCTCGTCAGGATGGGAAATCAAAAGCATATCTGAAGGTTTTTATTGGTTTAATCCACATTTTATTCGTTTTCTGATTGGTCTATACAGTAATCTGTATTTCCCTTTACTTTCAACAGAGATGGATACCTTCTGTTGCCACTATGACAAAAAAGTAATAAAAACTACAAAAAAAAAATCAATAACTCAGAAACAAATTGAGATACAGCTTTCAAACAAATTGCATTTAAAAGTACATTTTTTTCTCTATACGACGGTGTAAAAAGTAATAGTGTGGGATGTTTAGAAGTAGTTTAAGAATGAAATTTCATTTAAAGTGGGTCGTCAGATTTCTTGGAAATCTGATGATGGAAAAGCCTTTTCCCGAACAGCCAATGAAATGCTTGGATAATACGTAAGTTTCAGGTGGATAATACGTACGAGTCGCAGGCAATTTTTGTCGCTTGGAATTTTTACGTGTAATAACACTATTAATGTTTAATTCATGGCGTACGTAATGTATGATCAACTCCGTGCGATTTTTTATGCCTTAAATTTTAGTCTTCGAAAAAATCATTTTCCAAATGGTCGTTGTAATTTAATAAATTGCTTTTTCCTTTTTTTTTAAATCTTGACTTCATTTTTTGTGCAATATTAAAAGGCTATTTTAAATTGAAATGCGAAAATGACATCCGTAATGATGATATGGTAATTCACATTGTTTTCCTTTTCTCTTCAACAATGAAAATAACCCGATTGCCAACAATGTGAAGAAATTTCATAAAAGACTTGTAAAATTGAAATTAAAATGTAAAAATGAGATTATTTTAAAAATTAGCGAGTGCGGACACATATACAAATTAACTGCTTTCATAAAAAAAAAAAAAAAAAAAAAAAAATACCAAAATCGGTTCAGTAGGAAGTTCAGCCCAGATGACTAAAAAAACAGCCTTGTCTTTTAAAAATATAGATTATACCACACACTTATATATACATAGTGTTTTGCATATAATAGAATGAATTTCAAGCGTATGATATATTTGCTGAAGCTTTAAGTTACAGCTTAAAAATATCTGGTAAGATGACGTCTAAGGTTACAACCTATGACGGTAAAAGGTTTTTAATGACGACTTTTTCACGCTTATTGACCTTGTAATGAACAAACATTAATTGTGGTTTTTAACATGAGCATTAGTTAAATGAAGGAAAATGTATGAAGTTCTAATAAATTTTCCTTTTCCTTTTAGGTAAGTTGTGAAATTCATAGAAGTATCAATGATGTTTGATTAAAGTTTATTTCAGTTGTTCTAAATCAGGTAATATTTTTTTTCTTCTTTGTTTTGTCATTTAGAAAAAAGTCGCAAGTGTCGCTTCAACATTTTCAAAGCGTTATTAAAAGAAATAGACAGTTCAGAAAACTGCTTGATCTACGTGCAGTAAAGTTTATGGTTGTCATCTAAAAATCGAATGTGAAAATCTATGATCACTTGTGAAATTTTATTAGGCAATGGTAGTAAACTTATTTATTGTCTAACGCTGACAAAATGTCACCTAACCTTACAAGAGTTCACTACACTAAGGGAAATGAAGGTGTCTAATATAATATAAATAGTGAAGAAGAACTATTATAAAGGATATCCCAAAAATGTCTAATCATTTATGTACTGAATTATGAATTCATGAAAATTTTATCTTCTAAAGCATTTTTCGTGAATTGTTTAAACTACATTGGAAGATTTACATAATCATTTAATAAATTCTAGAAGGATTGAAGGATTTAGAAGGATTCATTAAATTTGAATTTATAGGGATTTTGTGCACTATTTATAACCCCAGTCAAATCTTTTATTTTAAATATTTTTCTTAGTATTTGTAGAGTTAGGAAATGTACAAATACAATGTTCTTACAATAGAAATATAGAAATATTTCCGAATTCCAACGCCAAGAAAGCTAAAAAGATGCAAAGGCAAAAGAAATCATCCTTTTAAAAATATTTTTGTTGTGTGTAATCCATAATGCTTTTGGAACAAGATAAAGTAATGCATCTATAACTCAATTTAAACTGTATTACAATTAATCGATGTATTAAATGAATTTTATAACAAGTTATTTTAATGGTATTTATAAGTATCGTCAGTAGATAAAGGGTTAAATGCATTTGAATTTTTTGCATATTGGTGATAAGTATTCAATGTATATTTCAAAACTACTAGTCAAAACTGCATTTAAAATTAGACTAGCCAAAACTGATCAATTAAAATCTTTCCTTTTGCTGTAACAAGATCATTGCAAAAAACTGCGTTCCTGTATCTTAAAACTGAATAAGTTGTATGAAGGGAAAAATCTGGTTTATCCCACTTTTTCACACCATTTAAAAGGCTATTTCAGAGGGAAATTAGGGACCATATGCAAATTGACTATAGTGTTCTTTAGATATAAATGTATTAACAAGTGTGAAAAAAATGTTTAAGAAATATTACCTATAAATAAAGAATTGCACAGGCAGAGATAATATAAAGAGACAAATTTAGTTTTATATCCCAGAAACATAATTAAAAAAAAAAAAGGAAAAGAAAAAGAAAACAATTCGCAAAGCATTCTCAAAGTGTTTTCCCCGATATTTAATACATAGCTGAGGTCTTGTAATAAGGTTTTTGTAAATATTTTGGAGTTTTTCGCCACTAATATCGCTGCAAGCATCCATTATTATATGTTTAATGACAAATGAAAGGTAGTCGAATTCAAGACCTTTTTGGTTGAAATTGCCAATGCTGTACCACTTGAGCTACCTGGACAACACCCTAGACGACACAATTCACCCAAGACAACCTTTTGGCTATGACATCTGATTTGTCATTTCAAATATTTTCAAAATATACAAAAGGTGTTTTTTTCCCCCTATATTCGCGTCTTCAACAATTCCTTGAACCTCAAATTTTCAGGCTGCCATTTGTTGTCAAAAATTAATACAAATTTGAAGCCATGCATGGAATCTGAAAGCCCTTTGTTGAATACTGTCCACTCTAATGTACAAAAATTCTATTTTTTTCCTATCGATCCTATTTCATTTACAATTTCTATTCAAAGCTTATGCAACTCTGTGACATCTATACGCTTTCAGTTGCGCCAAAAGTCATGTAACATAGCAAACAGAAAATAGAAAATTTAGCGTTGAGAATCTGCCAGTTTTAAAGTATGCAATGAAGGGTAGCGAGTAAAAGTTAGTCGGAGGAAGATTTCCAAAAACTGGATTTATGACATAACCCTTAAATGCCGAGTGTTGCTTTTCGGTAACATACCCAATTTAGGCTTCTAAAATACTATTAGAATAATATTGAAGTTATAATGCCTAATGTTGCCTTTAAAATACATTCTGAAAATATTATTAAATCGATTTTTAACATGTAGATGGCAACACTTGTGCTGTTTAAGAATAAAGATTGATTTATTTTTTCAATTGTTGCTACGTGTTCTTTTTGTTTTGTTTGGAAGCTTGCGAAATACCCTATTTTGTTCTGCAGTGGGCAAGTAAAATTTATTTATCATCATAGTTCCTAAAATTCTTGTGTGTTTAATATTATAGAATTTTACCAAGGAAAATTATATTTTCAATTAAAGACCAGTATTGCCGATTAGTAACAAACTGTTTTTTAGCCGTAAACCATACTTAAAACAAAATGGGATTTTTTAAAGTATTTTTCCCATAATTTATTTAAAAAATGAAAGCCGAAAAATATTATTACAATGATTTTTGAAAAATCAGGCATTTAAGGGTTAAATTAGGCGTAAGGTAAATAAGGAAAGATAACTAAATAAGGTCTTTGTGAGCGCGAAGATTAAAAAAAAAATATATTCTTGCATATTTGAGTTATTAAACAAGATGTAGCAAAATTTTTGATTTAAATTTCGATGTAAGCTAATTATGACTATTGGCGCTACCGACTTAAGACAGTTGGAAGCTCTAGGCCCGGCTGAGTTTTCGGGCGTATGTTACATATTTACATCTTATTTATTTATTTTTGTAAAAATAGTCAGTTTTTCGAAATCAATTTTAGGATTTCTTATTTCTTTTTTATCTATTTTGGTATGTTGATGATCTTATTCTAAATAGATATTTTTGACTTATTCTACAAAATAATCAGAAATATACATGGGGATCCAAAATTCACAAAAGACATAAAAATTGGATAATTGAAAAAATATGGATAGTTAGCACGATGCGAATTTCACATAAATACGCAGAAAAACATAGAATTACTTTATAGCAAAAATGTATTGACATTTTAGCTGCATTTTTCATCTACAGTTAGCGCTGCAGTTGCGGTGGACACAAAGCTGCTGCTATTTTATTCATTATGTCGATGCTTTGTAGAGTAGCTTGCCACGTTTGCCAGTTGTTCTCACTTATGACATCTGCCAAATTCAACATTTGTAATCCTAGTTCCTTTGCGAATTGTATTTTGTGTTGCTCCATTGAACAAACTACTAAAACAAACAAAACGTAACTTTTTGGTGACACATTTTAAATATTCTGGTTATAAAATTAAAAACTTTCTGTACATTTTTATAGAAACAGCATCGTGCAGTTGTCTATAATTGGCTACTATTATTATGAGTTTTTATATCTTTTGTGACTTTTGGTATTTAATATACAATAAGAAAACATATAATGCCAAAAGTGACTTCAAAGTGTAAAAATAAAATATATCAGGTTGTAACAAAAGTTTCTAGCCACAGCTAATATAGTCTGTGCAAACAGTTGCGTTGACGTGTTTACTCATATTTTGTCAAACGATTTTTGGCATTTGAAAGGAAGAGACTTGCTTTATAACACTGTGTTGTGAAATTTGTAAAAAAAAAATATTGTTATCATTAAGTACAATGTGTCTGAAATGGAACTATCATGCTACCAGATTAGAACCATCGTTTACTTCTAGTTCTGTTGCAAAAAGTTAGCTACAGAATGTCACCGAATAAAGTGTACAGCTTTAAGGTGCTAGTGTTGTATCCTATGACACTATGAAGTTTTGGCGGAATGGTGGTTATATATAAAATTACAGTTAATTATATATATTATAATTAGCATTATATAATTGTGATTTGGTGGAAAACTTTCGTTACAACCTAATATATGAATTTCAGTTTTTGCAGTTCATGACGATAATATACTGTACCTTGTATGCTACGTACATATTTTTATTTTTAAAATTACATATTGAGAGAGAATCTTTCATAAATCTACTAATCTACAGAGGCTCTTCACACATTTTTTAGACGATGTACATTGTATTCACAAAACTAAATTGCATAAAATTCTTGTGTTTTAAATGTTCTAATTTGACGGCCCTTATTCTGAACTATCTTTCGGCACCCCAATTTCCAGGATAATAACGTCTTTTGAAATGTCAGAAGAGGTATTCTATCCCATTCCTCCTGAACAACTTTCCAGAGTCCTGTAAGGGTTGTGGGACGACGTTTGGATAATGCAGATTTTAAAAGTCCGAAAGCAGAAAAATCTATAGATGATACATCGGGAAATTTAGTAGGGATATCAGTGAAGGGTATGGCCTTGATACCGGTTTTTTGTTCCATTTCATTTAGGAAATTTACAGTGGATTTTGATGTGTGACTGCTAGCTTTGTCGTAATGGAATTTCACATATTGATGGCACTGTTGGTAAAGCGATGTTATTTCATTCAGAAAAATTGGCGATAAAATATGTTCCTGATAGTATTTGGAGTAAATCTTGACATTTTTTTTCCCACTCTCTTTATTTTTAACTTGCCATTATATGAAAAACCAGCAGCAATCATGAATCCCTTAGAAAAACGTTCTTTCGATTCTTTGAACCATGTTCTTAAATTTTTTTCTCCCCCTTTTATTATTATAAATGGCTCTTTTTTTGCTGCAGTCATTTAAATACACCCATGATTCATCTATTGTGGCAATTGTTTTCCATTTCTGTTCATTATCATCGTTTTTGGATAAAGGAATATGAATATTTCTCTTCGGAAAGAGCGTAAATATAGCCTTCGAACCACTGCTTTGTTAAAAACGCCATTTTGAATAAAAAACAAAAATCTCAAGCCGCAGACGATAATTTTGACTTTTAAAAACATAGTACAATTGCAAGTATTTCTTTAGCAGCAAACGATTTTTTATTACCACTAACCAAAATCGTCTAAAAATGTGCGAACAGCCTCTGTAAAACCTCTAACTAATCTGAGGCTAAACTCACTTAGTCGGGCTAAAATCCTTTGCTAACCTGATCTCTCCTGCCCGGCCAATAAAACTATACTGACTGTTGAAAGGGAGTGTTCATTTAACAACACATTTATATTTTGAATTTATCTCTTTCAAAAACCCGATGTAGAAATCTTAATGCTTTATGCAATGCATGGAATAATGCAATTCTAAACCCTTTCAACCAGAGTTTTTTCCGTGTTGTTGCACATATTTTTACATTTCTAGGAATTCCATCCGCGTATACTTATCACTTCACTATCTTCTAGCATCATTCACATACATACACTCGCAACTCCAAATAAACGTCCCGAAACAACGCAATTAGTGCCTCTGCATGACAAGATATATACTGCACCTTTCCTCTGAGAATGTGAGTTGAAAAGAGCCGCTAAGTAAACGTCTTTATGTCCATTCCGTGAAAGTTGTGCGTAGGAGGAATCTTCTTGTTTGGAAAGAATTTTCTGGACTAACCAAGAAAAAGTCATTTCTTGTGGTGATTCGGTGTGGAAAAAAAAAAAAAAATATTTTGAAATGTGTTATCATTTGAATTGGAGCCTTCTCTAAATCAGTGGTTCTCAAGGGTGTTCTCAAATCGAAAAGGGCAACTTTCTGACATAAGTTTTAATTTATTTTTGTTCGAAAATGCATGAAACTAGCTGATGTTGTTGGTCAGAAACTATATCATCGAGCTTTTTTTTCCAATTTTTTGCAAACACCATAGATCTTTCAGAAAATAGTGTCAAAATGGACGTTTTGAATCGAATTTCCGCGCGAAGGAAGAAAGAGACTCAAGAGCGGGCGAAAAACGACTTTGTCACGTGATCAAAATTCCTTATAACTCAATAGGTAATGGATTGATCAAAAAATGGAAAAACCAGCTCAATTCCAAATCGCTTCCATAGCCAGGCTTTCCAATTTTATACATTTCCGTTAAAAAATGAATTTGTAAATGTGTCAAAACGTTTTTCGCTTGTTAAGCAGAGCAGTTAAGAACAGCCTTAAGGGGGCTGGTTTCTCAGCTTCGGAATTCTCCTCCGTAATGGAATTCTAATGAAAAAATAAAGTCTATGGGATTTTGATACATTCGTATATTGAGAATATCTCCTCGGGAAATTCCTATTTTTAACATCTTTTTTCTGTGTACTCTTCTTAAAAAATGTCTCTTTTTTTCTTAGTTTTCAAAACATTTCTAAAATCTATGCTGAATTGAATATTTTATGTGTTAAAAGAGGGCGAACTGGGAGTAAAATTTTAACACTTCCTATACAATTAAGTCTATACTTTAGAAATGTTTTCAGAACTAGTAAAAAAAGAGACCTCTTTTAGGAAGTGTACACAAAAAAAAAGAGAAGTTAAAAATATTAATTTCCCGAGAAGATATTTTAAATAGACGAATGAATCCAATGCCCATAGACTTTACATGAGTGAGGGAAAATCGGAAGCTGAGTGACCAACCCCCTTAAGGTTCAAACAGGCTACTTTTTTCCACGTCTGAACTTTTCATGTGGCAAGTTGCTCTCTTTCATGTTGTATGACTTTCGCAGGATGCCTAGAGGTCATTAGTGGAGGTCGTTGAGAAGTTCATCTCTACCTCTTTTTGTTGTGGAGATTCCCCTTTCTTTTGTTGGTGACCATAGAACGCCTGGAAAAGAAAGGCAAGTTGAAAGATTTGTAACTTTGTCCGGTAAAGCATATAAACGGGCCTATTGTAGTCAACGAAAAGGCAGGCCACGATATTTCCACCCACAGAGTTCTAATATAATAGAGATGCGATATGCCGTTAAAACGGTTTGCAATATGAAGCCAGTTATCGTTCAGTTATTCAGCCCAAACAAGAGAAACACGTGGAACTAGGACTGATTACATTGGAGCGAGGAGAGGCTTTCAAAGCGCGCCGCAAGTGTTTGGGCCGAATTGTGACCGGTTTTAACCAGGTCAGATTTGCATTTTTAGCTTCGAGCTAAACCAACACATCCCCTCTCTATCTTTCTCCGAATTCTATGCTTGTACTTGTACCTCTCTTGGCTGTCACGTGATAAGGATTGGTTATTTTTCACCAATTGTGGAACTTCCTTGTGATCCAAATAGTTTGAAAAGCAGCCGATATCGGCGGAGTGCCTCGGCGTATCTCTTTCGTTTTCTGCGTCAACCGGTGTGAAGCGATACACTGGTGAGACGTGAGAGAATCTCAGGTAGGCTAAGAAAATTCTTAGTTGTGTTCTAAGTTGTTCTTAGTTGTGTTAATCTGTTTTAATGCTTTTAATATATATTTATTTTTCTAATCATTCTTAATTTTGGCATCGCCCACCGCCCCCTCAATACTAGGAATGAGCGCTGACAAAAAAAATGGCGGCTATCGTGGGTGGATTTTTTTAAACATATGTACGGTTCCCTAAATTTTGACACCTATTTTATAAAAGATTTAGATTTCTTTGACTTGTTTAATCTCAGAAAAATAAAGCGAAAAAACCTTTTAAAAATTATTGGTACCAAAATTTAAGGGACCGTACACACGCTGAAAAAAATCTGCCTTCAGTTGCCGCCATTTTTGTGTCAGCGCACAGACCTAGAGTATTCAGGGGGCGGTGATTTTGGAGAAAATCATATGATTGTCAACAAAGCAAATAAAATCTTTCATCTTTTCCACCAAGAGCGGAATCAATGTCCGTTCCGCAGGCACTGAACGAAGGTAAATTTCACAATACAGTAGGGTAATGACGCTTACCCAAATATCTCTACTCAGAATAATATTGAAAATATGCGATCGGTACCGGCACCTAGCGAACTTCATCGTAAGTTCCCAGTAAGGATATAGTGACCGTCGGGAGGAAAGTATTTTTGTGTCCCCTGTTTTATACTCCCTGTAGGAAAAATCGGCTTTTCAAGGACAAACGTCCCCTTTTCATTTTCCCTTCGTTACCATAGTTACTAACCTAAGATAAGGGCCAAGTAGTGACCAACGAAGGGATAATGAAAAGGGGACGTTTGTCCTTGAAAAGCCAATTTTTCCTACAGTTAGTATAGTTTGAAGTTGTTTTATAATAAAATTGTAAAAATCTAACTCGAAGGTAAGTGTACACTTTTATTTTCAAATGTTAATTTACTCATTTCTACAAAATATATACATTTAGCTGTACGTTCATGCTTTTATTTATTTTTGTAGTGCTTTGTTACGCCAACTTAAATGTTATATTCAAATTTTGAGCGCCATTACCCTACCATGTTGGGCATTACCGCTCAATCCATTGTTAATTAAATAAAACGATAAAAAAAATTCCTAAAACTTTTGTGCAAATTAGTTGATTGCGAACTGTTCCTTATGCTTTGGAGTTATACTTCATTAATAAAATATTGATTTTTTGTGTAAATTAAACTAGCTAGTCATGTTTTACCTTAAGTGAGCGCCATTACCCTACTTTCCCCTACATATTCTATTGAAACTTTTCTTTATAAAAGCCCTCAAATCCAAAAGAGCTACTTTGTGATGCATTTCTAAATTCATTTTTGTTCGGAAACGCATGAACTTTGCAGGTGTTCTTATTAAGTAACTATGTAATCGAACGGTGATTTCCATTTTTACTTTCTTCTATCTTTACAAGAAGAAAGTATTGGATTCGTGAAAATTTTCGACTTTCGGTTTTCGACGGATTTATACGTTTTAGAGTACCCAGAACACGATTTGATGGTTTTTAGAAAATGTCTGTCTGTGAGTCTGTCTGTCACTCTGTCAGTCTGTATGTGACAAAACTTTTGTGGACGCTCTATCTCAAGAACTAATGCACGGAATTTCGCAAAACTTTATATTCAGTTAGACCTTGATATAAACTGGACTTGATTAGTTTTTGGTGAAAATCGCCCTACAGGTGGCGCTGCTATGCAGCATTTTTCACGATTTCTGCAATAGCTGTATCTCAAGAATTACAGCACGGATTTTCATAAAACTTCAGATTCAGTTAGTCAAGGATATAGTTTGGTGCTGATTACTTTTTTGTGAAAATCGCCCAACAGGTGGCGCTGCTATGCTGCATTATTCATGATTATCGCAATAGCTCTAACTCAAAAAAAAAAAAAAAATGCACGAATTTTCATCAAACTTCAGATTCAGTAAGTCCCTGATATAAATTAGTGCTGTTTAAATTTTGGTGTAAATCGCTCAACAGGTGGCGCTGCTGTGCTGCATTTTTCACGATTTCCGCAAGAGCTGTATCTCAAGAACTACTGCACGGATTTTCATCAAACTCTAGATTTAGTCAGTCCTTGACATGAATTGACGTTTTATACATTTTGGTGTAAATCGCTCGATAACTGGCACTGCTATGATGTATTTTTTGTGATTATCGCAATATCTTTATCTCAAGAACTAATGCTTGGATTTTCAACAAACTTCAGATTCAGGTATACCTTGATATCAATTAGTGCTGTTTATGTTTTGGTGTAAACCGTTCAACAGGTGGCTCTGCTATGCTACATTTTTCAGAATTTCCGCTATAGCTCTATCTCAAGAACTAATGCACGAATTTTCATCAAACTTCAAATTCAGATATACTTTGATATGAATTGGTGCTAAATTGATGTTATTTCTTGTACTATTTAAATGATTTGATTGACGTGATTTATATAGAAGAAAGATTTGTGATGGCCACAACATACTAGTTTTATAAAGACAGGAAATATTTCAGAAAATACTGTCAAAGCGTGTTTTGAACCGAATTCTCGAGGGGCAAGTAAGAAGAAAAACTTGTCAAGTGATAAGAATCGCTTATAACTCGACAAGTAGTTTATTTATCAAAAAACGCTATTTAATTCTACATCACTTCAATAAATGGACTTGCCAGTTTTATGCCTTTACATATAAAAAAAAGAGTTAGAAAATGTGTAATAAAGTTTTGCGTTATTGAGCAGGGAATTTGAGTATCACCTTAAGAGATCTCTCTGTCTGTCCACGTTTCTCCCACCAACGGTAAAAAAAATAAGGTTTTGATTCCTTTTCCTGCCTTCTTCAACTAGAAGATGTTGAACTAAACGATTTTTCAAACCTTTAGCACCGTTAAAAGTCGGGCAGTTTTTAACCCGGTCAATGTTACTTTTGACAGTAGCTTGTGAACACTTGTTCAACGTCAGGGTTTTCTAGATACTGTTTCACGTTCTAATTCACGTGGGACTCTGGCACTCAACAACAAGATCTATGTCTGTGCATTTTCTCGCGTCTTCAAACATTTAAAAAAAAAAAATAAATAAAAGAAGAGCAAAAAAGTACATATATAAATAACTTTTGTTTACTGCCCTATAATCCTATTCTTTTGTGTCTTATTTTTCTTTCTATCCTCCGTGGGACACAGTCCTATTTTTTTTTGCCTTCAGAAAACAAAAGATGCCGAATTGGCTTCTGTCTGGCAAACGTCTTCAATGACTTTTCGACTTACACGTGAGTGTCAGGGATTCTTTTTCTTTCGATTTTTGGCTTTGGTCGTTTGCACGTGTACGAGGGTAGATGAGCTTTTGTTCTCTGTACCCTGACACTCTTGGAATACCTCCAAAGTTAAACTAAATAAAACCTCATTTGCTACGTGCTATAAAAAAATGAAAAAAAAAAGTGACTGTGGAAAATGGATTCATTTTGTCAGAAATGAAATCCAGAAAACTAATTACAGTAAAACCTCCCTAAAACGACCACGTTCAGTTCCAATAAAAATGGGTCGCTTCGAGAGGTGTTCTCTTAATGGAGGTCATGTTTAAATCTAGATTTTAATTGTTAAAAAAGGTAACAATTAATGTTACTATTTTTTTTCCCATTAGGAAAAAATATGAAAATTTAAGTATGAAAACAAAAGTTATTTACATAAGTTGATTACTGCAGAGCGTAAAAAATGAATACATTGACGTTTGCTTTGATTTTACGGTTTTATCTTTTATATTTCGAAGTTCAGTAAATAAATGCAATTTTCTTTTTGGACGGGAACAAACAATGATTTCATTAATTTATCAGTTTTCTTTGAGAGTTTCCTGGCAGAATAGGGTAGGAGAGTTTATTGACCGCCATTCTTAATTTGTCATCAGAGTTAAATTCATTGTCTAAAAAGGCACAAAGGGGTTTAAACACTTAAAAGTTACCGGAATAATAAAAGAAAAATCTAAACTTAGTTTAGAAGTTTGATGAATAATGCGCTCTCCGGAATTATTTTTCTAATAAAACCGAGCGACCAGGAAAAAACGGAATTTGTTTCATTTTCTTCAAAGAAATAGGTCGCTCATGGAGGGAGTTAACTGGGATGGTCTCTGAATGGGGGGTAAAATTAGTATTGAGCCTATGGGAATAAATTTCGTTCCATGAAAAAATGGTCGTTCAGGGAGGTGATCGCACAGGAAGGTTTCACTGTATATCGTTGTATGAGGGGCTCACAACCATAGTAGACCAAGTCCATTTTGAAACTAGTATGTTGTGGCCATCACAAAACTTTCTTTTATATAAATCACGTCAATTAAATCATTTAAATAGTACAAGAAATAACAACGATTTAGCACCAATTCATATCAAAGTATATCTGAATTTGAAGTTGGATGAAAATTCGTGCATTAGTTCTCGAGATTGAGCTATAGCGGAAATTCTGAAAAATGTAGCATAGCAGCGCCACCTGTTGAACGATTTACACCAAAACATAAACAGCAAAAATCGATATCAAGATAAACATGAATCTGAAGTTTGTTGAAAATCCAAGCATTAGTTCTTGAGATAGAGCTATTGCGGAAATTTTAAAAAAATGCAGCACAGCAGCGCCACCTGTTGAGAGATTTACACCAAAATGTATAAAGCTTCAATTCACGTCAGGGACTAACTGGATCTGAAGTTTGATGAAAATTAGTGCGTTAGTTCTGGAGATTGAGCTATTGTAAAAATCTTGAAAAATGCTGCATAGCAGCGCCACCTTTTGAGCTATTTGCACCAAAATCTAATTAGCACCCATTTATATCAGGCACTAACAGAATATAATTTTTTATTAAATTCTGTGCATTAGTTCTTGAGATAGAGCGCCCACAAAATGTGTGTCACATACATACAGACAGACAGACATTTTGTAAAAACATGTTTTTCGGGACCTCTGAAACGTGTAAATCCGTCGAAAACCGGAATTCGAAAATTTTCACGAATCCAATACTTTCTTCGTGTAAAGATAGAAGAAAGTAAAAAAAAAAAAAAAAAAAAAGACAGTCCATTTTGAAGGTGGATAAAATCTGTTTTATCCACTCCATCTGCAAACCAAGTCTGTAAACAAATGCTATATATGAGCAAATAAGTGAAAACAGACTTGGTTCACGGTGGCAGGGGAGAATACAGATTTTGTGCACCTTTCTAAATGGACTTTCCTTTTTTTTTTTTTTTTTTTTTTGTCAAAATTGACTTGGTCTACTATGGTTGTCAACTTCTCATATTGCCGTGAGAAATTAAATAAATGAAAAAACGGTCCATAATCTTTGTTATGCTGATGTGGAATCTTTTCATAAGCATATCATTTTCGTGAATCTCGAATTTTCCTGAATGTTTTCGAGAAATATTTGATTCCGAAGCAAGCATTTAGTTACGAAATTTTTAACCAACATCGCAGTCTTTGAATATGAACTGATCTTGAAAAAGTGGAGTTCATCATTCATAAACGTGTAAATATTCGGCAATATTTTCATTTAATTTGTGCTTTCATTTTGTATAAATCATATGTATCTCTGAAATAGCCGTTTTTACGTATACTATGGTAGAAGAGTTCTCTATAACCTCACATTTTTGGAATGCCTCCAAGTTAAAGTAAATAAAACTTCGTTTGCTACATGCTATAAAAATTGAAAAAACCATGATTGTGTGAAAATTGATTCAGTTTGTCAGAAATGAAATCCAGAAAACTAATTATATCGTTATATTGCCTTGAGAGAGAAAAAGATCTATAGCACATGTTAAGCTACGGAATCTTTTCATAAACATAGCATTTTCGTGAATCTCGTATTTTCATGAAGGTGTTCAAGAAGTATGTCACTCCGAAGGAGGTTTTTAATTTTGAAATTCTTGGATAGCATTGTAGCCTTTAAATATGAACTGATCTTGAAAAAGTGTAATTTATCTTAACTCATTTACGATAAGCCGCGAGTTAACTTGCCATTTAGCCCTCGCAGTACTAAGATGGGGTCAATTTCCCCACATCTGCACATTTTGGATTTTTTTTTTCGTTTAGAATATGTACGCTAAACTCCAGATAGCATTTTTAATTTGCAGAAAATTTGCAGTAGTCTTGCTTTGAAAACCTGCAAAGTTGCAGCAAGCTCAGCATGACAAGACTGAAAGTTCATAACAAGATTCCAGCAAGATAACGCAAACGTCGAAGTCACCACACTTTGAACTTGCAGCTAACTTGTCATGCAAGTTAAATTCATGCTGTATCAAATTTACTGCAAATTAACAGCAAACAATTAATCAAAAATGCTGCAAACTTACTGTAAAGCAGTAATATTTCCACGCCGCACTATCTGTTTACAACTGTTACATTATAAGTTTAACCCCTTCGGAGGGGCCCATAGACCTGATCAGGTCTATTGATGCGAACATACCGTCAGAAAGTTCATGCATCGTTTTCACCACCATAAACAAGTTAAGGCAATATTTGTACTTTTCGATACGAGACTTTTTTTGGTATTTGATATGCATAGCGTTTAGAAAAAACGGTGCCAAGCGAATAAAATTTCTGCAATTTCTGCGTATGTGCTGATTGTCTGTTCTCTCAACAGAGAGTTTTATTGCTTTCGTCAGTTTCGTGAATTAAAGACAGTCTTGCCATCAGTTTCACAACAAACTACTCATGCAAGTGAGGGATGGTATACCTTGCGGGAAATTTGCTGCGAATTTCTCAATTCAAATTTGTCACGGCAAGATAATGTCAGAAAAAAATCAAACTTGCTGCTAATGTTCATGATATCTGGAAATTTTATTTCTAGGAATCCTCCTATAAAGGTCTCTTTTATAATTTTGTCTACTTCATAAGTTTCGGACAGTTAATTTTTACTTTCTTCTATCTTTACAAGAAAGATTTGGATTCATGTAAATTTTCGAATTCCGGTTTTCGACGGATTTGAACATTTTAGGGGTCAGAGAACCGAAAAACGTGTTTTTACAAAATGTCTGTAAGTCTGTCTGTGTGTGTGTGTGTGACACAAATTTTGTCGGCGCTCTATCTCAAGAACTAATGAACGAAATTTTATAAAACTTTAGATTCAGTTAGTCCCTGATATAAACTGGTGCTGATTACTTTTTGGTGTAAAATGCGCAACAGGTGGCACTTTTATGCCCCATTTTTCACGATTTCTGCAATAGCTATATCTCAAGAACTAATGCACGGATTTTTTATAAAACTTTAGATTCCGTTAGTCCTTGATATAATTTGATGCTGAATAATTTTTAGTGTAAATTGCCCAACGGGTGGTGCTGCTAGGCTGCTTTTATCACGATTTCCGCAATAACTGTATCTGAAGTACTAATGCATGAATTTTCATCTAACTTCAGATTCAGTTGGTCCCTGATATAAATTGGTCCTGATTAGTTTTTGGAGTAAATCGACTAACATGTTGCGCTGCTATGTAGGTTTTATATGATGTCCGCAATAGTTCTGCCTCAAAAAGTAATTCATGGATTTTCATCAAACTTCAGATTCAGCTACAATAAGTTGTTACTGGTTAGATTTTGGTGTAAATCACCTAACCGGTAGCATTGGTATGCTTCATTTTTCAGGAAATATTAATGTGTATGAGATAGAAGAAAGTCTTGACAGAAGTGCAACAAATGTAGACAGTTTATGTGTAAAAGTCATATTTCATGTGTTATTTTGTGTCTTGATTGCCGGAAAGATGAGCAGTAGAACTGAAGGTACAGTAGAACCTCGATTAACCAAGCTTCGGTTAATCGAGGTTTCTGTTAACCGAGCAAATAACGAAGTCTGATTTTTTTTTTTTTTTTTTTTTTTTGTGATGAGCCTTGAAAAAGACCACGTTTTTTAGTTTACTGTCCGTACTACACAGGCTCTTCTGCCCCCAAAAGTACTCAACTCCCAAGAAACATTGGACCATGAAAAGTCAACAGCGAACAATGCTTTGTTTCCAGTGACCGTGTGAACTTTCGTAAATTTTTCAATCTGCTTTTTAAAATTTACTACTAGTGGTTGATTTCCTTGTTAAATTTGTTAACGTGTGAATCATAACTTTACATATATTTATTTTTATTATTTAAAAAATGTTCTATTGTTTTTTTATTTTAAGAGATGTTAAATTCACAAGCACTGCGAGTTTTTACACACAGTTTCTATTAACCAAGATTTCCGATATCCGAGGTACTAAAGGTCCCAATTAGCTCGGATAATGGAGGTTGCACTGTATTTAAAATGCATCATTACTGCTATTACTTCTTATAAAACTAGGGGGCTCGGCCCCTTACGAGCTACGCTCGCCAACCCCCGTCCAGACACCGTAGACTCTAAATGCACGCTAATTTGATCGGCTTTAAAAAGATTTCGAAAGATTGAATTATAATTTAAAAAACAGTGACGATCTCTCTATAAACGGATTTCTATTCATTTCTCTTTGATTGGGGAATTTTAACGCCAAATGCGTTGCGGTACTACTTGATTATCCCGTCGACCCATTTCGCCAAATTATATAAATCGCCAAACCACTCGCCAAATTATACAAATTGACATAATTTTTATTTTAAATAACGAAAAAACAAATAAATTAGTACAACATTAATAAAAATACAAATAAAACGTCGAAATAAAAATAGCTTGATGACGTAGACACGTGTAACAACATTTCAAAATAAGCTAATATAAAAGGAATTAAGTAAACAGAGTCTTTGTCTCCTGGTATTTTTTAACAAAGTGAAAAGAAAGTTCTTTTAAATGAGACATTTTAAAGTAATCGTTTTTAATCTGACGTAATTTTGACCAAACTATTCTTTCTCTTTTTAATATTCACGTGAAAATACTTGTGTTAGAAATTAAATATTATTTGCGCTTTCCTAACAAAAATAGTTGAAAAGTATTCTCTTAAAATATCAAATAAATGTCTAGCGCAATTTCTAAATTTAAACCGTTTTCTAATATTATTTTGTGTTCATTTTATGTAATAATTTTAATGTGACGTAAATATGACGTAATTTCTCCTATTTAAGACTTCTAACGCATGTTAATAAATTTATTGCTTTACAAATTCCTTTCTCTCTTAAAATTCACGTGTAATTATAGTTTTTATGACATAATTTTTAATAAGTTCCTGCTTTTTGTACATAATTATTTAATTCTAATTCCAAATGTTTTTTTCTGTTTATAATAGTCACGTGTAAATAAATTTTTAATTTATTTACACGTATAAATATTTTTTTTTTTGAAGCAAACATTATTGCTTCCGCTGTTTATACAGTTGGCAACAGTTTAAATTAATATCACTTTCTAAAATCTGTTAAAAATATCTCTAGAAATGCTGAAAATCTGAATTTAAAATAGAAATAAAACCTCAAAAAATGAGTCAAAATAAAAAAATTAATGCAATCTGCACTCCGGCAAATTCTAACGCATAAAATGATCTAAAAATGATTAAATTCCTATGAACAGTTTTTGCTCCTATAAAACTTTTTTAGTGGAACGATTTTGTCCAACTTTAGCATTAAATATCTCTTAAAATAATTCTTCGATCTGAAAACTGTCTGCATCAGCGTGTTTATCAAACATTTCTGTATAGTACTACCGATTTTCATATTTTTGTATGCATTATTTTTCTTAATATTAACGAAGAAAGACCTCCGTTCACAAAAAATTCAAAACCGGCGGCGGCGGTGACAGCGGTAGTTACTTTTTTTTAGAATAGAGAGATGTTATTGCTTTTTTCTACTTGAGTTTTGGTGCTAATTTAAATATTCGTAATAGCGTGGAAATTACATTTACACATCTAATAAATCTTGATTGTCGGTATTATGTCGATATTTTATCTTTTGATCCATTTTCCGGCCCAAGCATTATAATTCGCTATGGGGTCAAAATGACTCCATCTTAGGCATTTAAGACTAAAGCTACCGCGACGGGAAAGAATGACCCTTTTTACTTTCTTCTATCTTTACAAGAAGAAAGTATTGGATTCATGAAAATTTTCGAATTCCGGTTTTCGACGGATTTACACGTTTTAGGGGTCAGAGATTCCAAAAAACGTGTTTTTACAAAATGTCTGTCTGTGACTCAGTGAGTCTGTCTGTCTGTCTGTGTGTATGTGACACAAATTTTGTGGGCGCTCTATCTCAAGAACTAATGCACGGAATTTAATAAAAATTGATATTCAGTTAGTGCCTAATACAAATTGATGCTGATTAGTTTTTGGTGTAAATAGCTCAACAGGTGGCGCTGCAATGCTGTATTTTTCACGATTTTTGCAATAGCTCTATCTCAAGAACTAATGCACGGATTTTGATCAAACTTCAGATTTAGTTAGTCCTTGATATGAATTGATGATGATTACGTTTTGGTGTAAATCGCCCAACAGGTGGCGCTGTTATGATGAATTTTGCAGGATTTACACGATTTCCCCAATAGCTCTATCTTAAGAACTAACGCACGGATTTTCATCAAACTTCAGATTAAGTTAGTCCTTGATATGACTTGCTACTGATTAGGTGTTGGTGTAAATCGCCCAACAGGTGGCGCTTCTCTGCTGCCTTTTCCACGATTGCCTCAATAACTCTATCAATAGAACTAATGGACGAATTTTCATCTAACTTCAGATTTAGTTGTATGTTGACACAAGTTGTTGTTAATTAGGTTTTGGTGTTAATCACCCAATAGGTGGCGCTGCTATGCAGAAATTTTCACGATTTTCGCTATTGCTCTATCTCAAAAACTAATGTACGGATTTTCTCCAAATTTCAGATTCAGTCAGACGTTGACATAAATTGTTGCTGATTAGGATTTGGTATAAATCACCCAATAGGTGGCGCTGCTAGGCAGCATTTTGCTGAATTTAGACGATTTCAGCAATAGTCATATCTCAAGAACTAATGCACGGAATTTTATATCGTTATAATCCTCATGAGATGCATAGATTGCCATTTAATTTTGGCAGTGTGCTAGCGAATTTTGAAGTATTAACATGTATGAGATAGAAGAAAGTTTTGGGATTGGTACATCCGACTAGTTGAATTTGTTTTTTGAATTTCTTAAACTAAAACATTACGAAATTTCTTTATATTTCACGACTCTTATTAAAGTGTATGATCATATTATTTCTTAAAATGCCTCATCTTCGAACTACTTTTTTTTCCTAGAAAAAAATATTTTAGGCTTAACTATCGCAAGGGGTCATTTGACCCCTGAATAAATTTATGTGATATCATAAAGATATAAATGTTTTATTTTGTAAGAGCATTAGTAAATTGCGTATTTTTGCTATTACATCATTTATTCTACTGTATTGCATCATATTTGTTAACCTTTCCGGCGCGGTGTAATTCACTTTATAAACTGATGAAATAATGGACTGACACCAGAATTTATAAACGAATTTATTAGAAAATACGAACTTGCTTATTTTGAGGTACATTGTAAAATGAAAGTTTTAGTTAAATATTCTTGTTGTCGATTGTCAATTTTGGAATTCAAATTAAGTGTCCTTTTTAAAGGACACCGTCCTCGAAAGGATTAATATGTGATGGTATAGTTAGAAATTGACTTTACTCCGAGTGAGATTCTACTTTGAACATTTCAGGTTATATCGAGAGCAAAATAATCTTAAAAATATGAGGTTAACGTAAAACACATTTGCACAATATTTGTTTATCAAATTTTCGAATTTCTTGAAATGGTAATTTTTTTTTTAAATTTTTGCTGAATTATATTTTTTGTTTACTTTAATAAATAAACAATTTGTAATAATTATTTGAAAAAAAAATGTTTTATTCATACACGAAAGTGTATCAACTGATATATTTTTCGCAAATCATCGTAAAATTGATAACTTTTTATATAGGGGTCATTTGACCCCTTCCGGTAGGAATAGGTATAAAAAAATATCGGTACGTTTAGTGTTAAGTAATATTTTGATCTTACTAGTACTGCGAGGGTTAAGGCGCACGAAACCTTTAAATTTGAAAACCAGTATTTTAATATGGAAATTTTTCTGCTGTCGAATGATTAAAATAAGTGTAAAAGATCCTTGTCGCGAATGTGTTAGGGGACATACGACCCTAAAAATCTTTAAAAAAGCAATTTTTTGTTTTTTAATTCTTGACAGCTAATATTTTTCTGAACAAATTTGCCACAAACCGCATCAAAATATTCGTACAATTGCGCTCGTTATAGTAAAAAAAATTAAATTAACCTTGATCTGTTTCAAGCGAAACATTTATGTTTAAATTGATTTTTCTCAAAATCGATATTTTTTTACTTGCGCGCACGATAACTCCAAATGTATTAAAGGTAATGATTCGAAACTTTATATGTATCTTTACTAGATCATTTTCTTCAAATTGAACTAAAATCTAAGAAAGTTAACAAAAATTATTCAATATATGGGTATTCGAGGGACAACAATTATAAATTTTTGTTTTTTTATTTTTTGAAAATCAAAAAACTTTAGAATTTTTTTGTTTATTCATTAGATTTTAGTCCATTTTATTATTGTAATATTCTTAAACTTATATTAAAAGTTTCAAAGTTCTAGAGCAGGGACGGCGAACTTTTGGCACGCGAAAGAATAATTTAGGCACGGCCTTGCTTGTGGCTCTAAATCAAAATAAAGTGAGATTACACAAAATTGCGACTGATCTTTTCTAAATTCGATTAAATGGAAATTGAAAATTTTTAATTGCGGCATATTATATTCCAATCTAATTAATTATTGTTTCAAAAAATTTTTCAAAGAAAGACGATATTTGAAAACTATCGACAAAAATTGGTCATTAGACATTACTAAATTCTAATGAAAAGTTATAGCAACTTAGAATGTATTTCAGAGATATTCAGAGAAACTGGTGTTTGCCATTTTAACAGTTTCCCTGTCTATCTTTGATTTCAAGCCACTGTTTTCACAATTGAATAATATCAAAACTCAAACTGAAAGCATTTGTCAGATGAATCCGGCGTTTAGTTTGCATTAAAATTAACCTGATATAAGATGCAACAACAGAAATCAAATTACATAGCATTAATTTTTCTTAAATTAATTTCTAAAATATATTTGTTGCCATAAATTATTATAGTATAATACCTACATGTATGTTCCTCATATTTTTTAAATCTTAATAGAAAATTTTTAGCAATTTTAATCCATTATTTTTCCATTTTCATTCCTACTATACTTATTTTTTAATTGGCACGTCATGGGCCCGTAAAATATTTTTTGAACAAATTTGGCACGCGGCAACAAAAAGGTTCACCGACCCTGTTCTAGAGGGTATAGATATTTTTAAATCATGCGCGCAAGCTATATACATTATCATTAATTTTGACAGTGTTTAATGCAAATTATATATTATATTGCATGGAGAACATATTATAGTATTAAAAAAAAAAAAAAAACTGAAGTGATGTAAAAAGGAGTGCATGGGACCACTTTAAATATTTGTCTCCGAAATCAAATTTTTCATCTGTTTAAAGGGTCGCATGTCCCCTTAAAACTGCACTGTTGTGCAGATTCTAAAATATTGTCCTTTATTAAGTCTTGGAAAGAAAAACGAGATCTAATGAAGTCCATTTTTGACTATGGATTTTTTTCATAAATACCCCCACTTTCCTGAATATCATGTTTTTTTTTTTGTTTTTTTTTTTTGTTTTTTGCAAAAGGGTTTACAAGAAATATTTTATTGATATTAAAAAAATTATTTTAAACTGGATTTTTTTTTGCTAGAATTGTAAACTTTAATTGCTTTAAACGATCCGCAACTTTGATTCCCCCCCCCCCTTGATCTTGGAATCCTTTTGCCTTTTTGAAAACGAGATCTATAAAAAAATTTTGCTCATGGAACTTTTTTATAAACATATTGAACATTCCTGAATCTCTTGTTTTTATTAAGATTTTCAAGAAATATGTTATTCTGAGGAAGAGCATTTTAGATTGAAAAATCTTTGCTAGGATCGTAGCCCTTGAGCCCATCTTGATTTTTATTATCTTGATCTTGTAAATTATCTGGCCATTGAGCTTAAAAACGGATTCTTACCTGCGAAAATAATCCATTCGACTCTTATATTTATCAATGTGGAAATATTCTTTAATGCTCATTTTGTGTAAACCACATTTATCTTTTAAATAGCTGTTTTTACGCGTACTAAGATTAAGAGCTATTGTTCTCTATACCCTGACACTATTCGAATGTTTCCAAAGTTAAAATAAATAAAACTACATTTGCTACATGGCATAAAAAATGAATAATAACAAAAAAAAAAAACGTGTTTGTGTGGAAATGGATTCTGCCAAAAATGAAATTCAGAAAACTAATTATACAATTATACTGAAATGGACTAAAAGAGATCTACAATAAATTTTTGGTTAAATAACCCTATCCTAAACATACTACTTTCCTGAATCTCATGATTTTACGAAGGTTTTTCAAGAAACATTTGATTCCAAGGGGGACTTTTATGTGAAAATTTTTGAGAAGAGTCGCAATACGTAAAGACACGATCATCCATCTGATGTGATAGCTTATTAAATTTTTGCGCTGCTAAAAATTATACATGATTAGAAATTCTTTAATAAATTAAATGTTTCTTAATGAAAATTTTGGTAACATTATTTATTTTTATAACATATTCTAAAATATGCAGAAAAAACGCAATAATAGTTTTAAAAAAAAATCATTCATTTATTATGAAAAGAAGGCCAAAACATTCGGTTTGGTTCAAAATACTTCACTTAGAATCGAAAAATATGAAATTTTTTATATTAATGTGTCAAAAACATTGTTTATAAATTCATTCAATAAATTATAATAAAGTTACACATTATTATGGTGATGCTTCACTGATAATATTTTTATTTTATTTATCAGGTATGTAACTTTTTGATTTCTATGCATTTCATGTATTCGATCAATCAAAACATTATCCGACTTTGGAAGTTAAGGGGGCACCGCACAGGACCTTTGAATTTGTCGAAACAATAAAAAAAATAGCCACCAAAACACAAGTACACAAGTACCAAAACACAAACAATATGCAATTAAAATCATTTTTTCACATTTCTGCCTGAAGTGTATATCCTTAACTACCTTATCCAGAAAAATAAATGTTGTATCATAACACGCCTATTTCTAACTTAAAACCAAAATATACGCAAAAAGTTGTTTAAAATTTAATTTTAGCACAAAATAAAAAAAAAAAGTTAAAAAAATTTCAAAATATTTTTCAAGTTTTTCAAGTGCAAAAAAATAAATAACCAAACTATGTGAATTTTTTTGGTTTTACCATGTAGACTATAAAGAAACGCATATTTAGGTAATTTTTTTGAAGCTGTGGCTTACATAGTTTAAAAGTAACAGTGCGCGAAACTCCAAATTTACTAATCTAAGAAAACGCGTTTTAAAGTTTCAATGTCCATGGATCTTCAATTGTACTCTCCGTCTATAGACAAGAAATAATGCAGATTTTTGAATGGGGTTTTATTGCATATTGTTGAGAAATTTCAAAACATTGAGAATTAAACAAAAACCGAAAACTGATTTTTTTAAAGTTTATAGGTCCTGTGCCCCTTAAACAAGTTAAAAGTTATTATTTTCAGAATTCTTATAGAAACGAGTTCTTCGTCACCTGATCGTTCTCAGTAATCCTCATTTATGCTGTAACCGCAATTCTTCTTCGAGCGTCGAAAGAACCAAGCATTCCTTTTAGACAGGTATTCTTCACAAAAAGTCATCAATTTGTCTCGACATTCTTTGTAAAAAGAAAAAAAATCCCGTGAGTTGACTGAGAATAAGTAGGGGTAAAAACTTATACTACTTTCTATAAATACTTTTAAAACTTCAGTCTTTTATTATCCCCTCCCCCCCCCCCCCCAAGTAGTTGGGCAGCAACATTTCCCCCTCACTTTGCATTAATCGTCTGCCACTTTTTTTTATTCATAAAATATTACAATAATCAACAAAATGGGAGAGAATATTTCCAACTTTTGCTTAGAAATAGTATTTGGGTCATCATGTTTAACTAAAAATATTCGGATTCATAAAGCAATTAAAAGAAAACGAAATTACGGTTCTCCTTTTTATTCAACATTTTTTACTTGCCTGGTCGTTTTATCTCAATGAAAATAAAATTACGTTAGAAAATCTATCTTTCTATAAATACATTTAAAACTTAAGTCTTTTTTTATTTTTAACAAGGAGATGAATGGCAACGTTTCCCCCCCACAGTTTGAATTCATGGTTTGAATTAATGGTCTGCCACCATTTTTTTTTAAATTCTTAAAATATTACAATAATCAACAAAATGGGAAATGAGAGATTATTTCCAACTTTCGCTTAGCAATAGTATTTGGGTCATCGTTTAATTAAAAACATTCGGATTCATAAAACAGTTAAAAGAAAACGAAATTCCACTTCCCATTTTTATTCTGCATTTTATTCTTGCCTGTTCTGTTCATTTCATCATAATGAAAATAAAATTATGTTGGAAAATCTATCTTTCTGTAAATACATTTAAAACTCCAATTTTTATTTATATATTTTTTTAACAAGTAGGCGGATAGCAACATTTCCCCCTTAGTTTAAATTAATCGTCTGCCAGTTTTTTTTTTTTTTTTTTTTTTTTTTTTAATTTTTAAAATATTGCAATTATCAACAAAATGGGAAATGAGGGAATTTTTCCAACTTTCACTTAAAAATAGTATTTGGGTCATCGTTTAACTAAAAATATTCGGGTTCATAAAACAATTAACAGAAAACGAAATTCCTCTTTATTTTTATTCTGCATTTTCTTCTTGCCTGGTTGTTTTATCTCTATGAAAATAAAATTACGTTGGAAAATCTATCTTTCTATAAATAAATTTAAAACTTCAGTCTTTTTTTATTTTTATTTTTAAAAAGTAGATTGATAGCAACATTTCCCCCCTCAGTTTGAATTAATCCTCTGCCACTTTTTTTTAAAAATTCTTAAAATATTACAATTATCAACAAAATGGGAAATGAGAGAAATTTTCCAACTTTCGCTTAGAAATAGTATTTGGGTCATCATTAACTAAATATTCGGTTTCATAAAACAATTAAAAGAAAACGAAATTCCACTTTCCATTTTTATTCTCCATTTTTGCCTTGTCTGGTCGTTTAATCTCTATGAAAATAAAATTACGTTAGAAAATCTATCTTTCTATAAAAACAGCGGGTTCTACTTATATGGATTATTGTTTCCGCAGATTATTTGAGTTATTTCTAGCTCTTATTTCAATACTTTTGCATAGTTGTACTAGACATTATTTAAACATATGAATAAAACAAAATTATAGTTCAGTAAGTTACAAAATTTATCTGTCGTTTTGCCTTCTTCTTGATCTGTTATCGGAGAATTTAAGAGCAGTTTCATTTTACTGTAAGAAATACGTGAATCATTGTGTCCTCAGGTTATTTGAAAAGAAAGATAATGTATATTAACGATTACCTCATAATGGTGTAAACCCGAATAATGTATTCAGTAACTGAGAAAAGTAGTTTCCTTCAACAAAGACTTGTTGCCATTTAAAGAAAATAAAATATTCAAATATCACCAGAGACAGTCATTAAACCTCGAGTAACCTTGCTTTAATCCTTTAATTTGAATCCCCGCATTTATTTATTTATTTTTTTAGATGCCGGTGTTAAGAAAACTTACTTTTACAAATCCATATGCATAAAATATTATTTAAATGTATTTCCTTCTTTTTCTACTGTTGGAACAATTCTTTCATTGTTCCTAGTAGAATATAAATATTATTCTAGAAACTTAGGAAGATCAGTTGGTTTTGCCTGTTTTCATGATAATGTAGCTATTATCACCGGAAATTATTCATCAGGTTAGATGCTTATTGAGGCAATTTTTCTTTATAAAGCAATTAGTCAGAAAAAAAGGTTATATAATTTGTTTGCTTTTTTTGAGGTCAACATTCAACATTATTTTTTAATTGGGTATTTTTTTTTAAATGTTTCTAGTAACTATAATAGTCCAGCAATAGAGACCGTATAGGGCCTCTACTTAGCAAAATTCATGGTAGTTCTATAAAAAGGCTTACTATATGTTTTTTGGGTCGCTGAATCCGAATTGTTCACTTCCCACCAAAATTTCCCCCGGCAACACCCCCCCCCCCCAATTTTGGTAAAAGGCCCCTCAAAAAAGATTTTTATTAAAAAAATCATTTTTTTTTTTTTTTGTTTTAGGGAAAAAGTATCTAGAAATTCAGAAAGTAGACAAAATTTGCAACAAATTAGATATATGACATTATGACTTAGGATGAAGGGGAAGGGGGGATCTGCCTCGGAACATGCGCGCGGTGCTGCGTGAACTAAGTTGCACAATTCCACTTAACCACTCACACGTTTACATTCGCCCTCCCATCTCCCCTCCGAACTTTCTCTATAAGGTTTACTTTAAGTTTTTTGGATCGCTGAATCCGAATTTTTAACTCCCCCCCCCCCCCCCCAATAGTTGTTTTTAACTTAAATTTCTTATTGTTTTAGGGAAAAAGCATTACAAAATTCAGAAACTAGACAAAATTTGCAACAAATAGGATACATGACATTATGACGTAGGATGAACGGGGAGGGGGAGGGCTGCCTCTGAACATGCACTGCGGCGCTACGTGCACTAAGTTATGAAGTCCATGCAATAGGGGAGTTTACCTTGAAAAATTAATACTAGTTCTGGATTTCGACTCACTTTATGTTTTTGGGGTCGCTGAATCCGAATTTGTAACTTCCTACCAAAATTTCACCCGGCAACCCCCCAAAAAATTGATTTTTTGAAAAAATTTGGTTTTTGAGAAAAGCGCGCGGGGAATGTTCCGAGGCAGCCCCCTCTCTCCCCGTTTATCCTACGTCATAACATCATGTATCCTATTTGTTGCAAATTTTGTCTAGTTTCTGAATTTCGTATTGCTTTTCCCCTAAAACAATAAAAAAATTAAGTTAATGACAACTATTTTTTGGGGTGGGGGGTCGGGGGGTGGGAAGGGGTAAGTTAAAAATTCGGATTCAGTGACCCAAAAAACTTAAAGTAAACCTTATAGAGAAAGTTCGGAGGGGAGATGGGAAGGCGAATGTAAACGTGTGAGTGGTTAAGTGGAATTGCGCAACTTAGTCCACGCAGCACCGCGCGCATGTTCCGAGGCAGATCCCCCCCTTCCCCTTCATCCTAAGTCATAATGTCATATATGTAATTTGTTGCAAATTTTGTCTACTTTCTGAATTTCCAGATACTTTTTCCCTAAAACAATAAAAAAGTTGATTTTTTAATAAAAACTTTTTTTGGTGGACTTTTTACCAAAATTTGGGGGGTTGCCGGGAGAAATTTTGGTGGGAAGTTACAAATTCGGATTCAGCGACCCAAAAAACATAAAGTAAGTCGATTTCCAGAACTACCATTAATTTTGCTAGGTAAAATTCCCTATTGCCTGAACTATAAATATAATTCAGTGAAACCTCCTTGTGCGACCACCTCCCTGAACGACCATTTTTCATGGAACGAAATTTATTCCCATAGGCTCAATACTAATTTTACCCCCATTCAGAGACAATCCCAGTTGAACTCCCTCCATGAGCGACCCATTTCTTTGAAGAAAACGAAACAAATTCCGTTTTTTCCGGGTCGCTTGAAGAAGGTTTTATTAGAAAAATAATTCCGGAGAGTGCGTTATTTATCAAACTTCTAAAGTAAGTTTAGATTTTATTATTATTATTATTCCGCTAACTTTTAAGTGTTTAAACCCCTTTGTGCCTTTTTAGGTAATGAATTTAACTCTGATGACAAATTAAGAATGACGGTCCATAAACTCTCCTGCCCTATTCTGTCAGGAAACTCTCAAAGAAATATATAAAGTAATGAAATCGTCATTATTTGGTCCCGTCGAAAAAAAAAAAATACTCAATTTATTTACTGAACTTCGAAAGGACTTGGAAATAAAAGTTATAAAATGTAAAAAGGTAAAATCAAAGCAAACGTCAATGTATTCATTTTATTAAACTCTGTAGTCATTAACTTATGTAAAATTAACTTTTGTTTTGATACTTAAATTTTCCTATTTTTTCCTAATGTGAAAAATAAATTTTAGTAACATTAATTTTTACCCTTTTTCAAGAATTAAAATCTAGATTTAAACAGTATCTCATTAAGAGACCACCTCTCCAAGCGACCCATTTTTATTGGAAGGGAACGTGGTCGCTTTAGGGAGGTTTTACTGTCTTTTAATCGCTGATCTTATTAAAAAGGTCTTTATAAGATTCTATTTAACTTGTGTGTCCGTTCGTCTCAAATCTTGCAATCCAATTTAAACACACTTTCTGCGCTACAATTGACCTAATATTTCCTATTGTGACGTCTTACTGATAACAATACACCATTCTGTAAAAAAAAAAAAAAAAAAAAAAAAAAAAAAAAAAGTGAAATTTGCTTCCGTCACCCTTCAGGGGGCAAAAGCATTTATTTACCCAATAAAGGTACGTAAATGTCATCACCTATGTGATCACGCAAATGACATAGATTGCTTCAGAAATAAGATTATTTTCCGCGATTGAATCTTTGTATGGTTCGTAAATGCGCCATCTTTCAGTTCCGCGCTGAGTGTGAATGGGTGTGGGTTCAATCCTCAGGTGGACCTTGATCGATTGTTTTTTTTCTTGCTAGGAAGCGGATTTAAAATTATATATCCATTTTATTTTTTTAACTGATAAAAATATCGCTCACAATTTATTTCTTTTAAAAAGGCTATTTATTTCAATCAATTGTTCTTCAACATTTTTTCCCCTTTTCAGTACTTTATACTGTTATCTTTAAGACATGTTTTACTTTTGGTATTAGTGTATCATTAAACGTTAAGTTGCTAAAATGATTCTGTCCAACAAATTAAAAAAAAAAAAATCATTGATTTTTGAACCCATTAATAATAATAGAACGTATTGAGCCTGTACGTTGAATAATATTAGTAAATCTAGAAAAATGATTTAACTCCTATACGTGATGTGAGTTACGTATGGGTGACGCATAAATTGTTCAGAATACTTGATTATACCTACCAGTATTTTTTTTTTTGCAAATTTTGTTTTATTTAATCAAAGCATTTGTGCGATTAAATTAAGAAAAAATTTCCATTTCTCAAAACCGGTGATAAATGTTTAAAAATTCTGTAAAGGAAGCTCGTCGCGAAGCGACTAAGCAAGTTTTCGCCCGGGATGCCCGGGATGGCCACCCAGGGAAACCCAGCAAATGCTTTAGGGTTTTAGTGCAGTCTCTGGGGCAAGTTTTCGCCCAGTGTCTTTCAGTACAGCATTAAAAACTTTTATTAAAGCCACAATTCATTTGAATTTGATAGAGTGTGCTCTTAACTGTAGTCCGCTGACCATGCTCTTGATGTCTTACTTCGCAAACTTTCCGATTTTTTTTTTTTTTTTTTTTTTTTTTTTTTTTTTTTGTTTTAAGAAACGCCGTATACCCTCTGTTTCTGAAGTAAAATCAAGTGGTCCGCACCCGTAAATGATATTTTGTTTTGCACGAAAAATAAATTAAGTTAAATGCTTTTCTGTTAAGAATAAATATCTTCATAAAAATCGTATTTACATAGGTGCCAACCTCAAACTAATCTTCCGTAATACGTGCGTTAATTTGACCCTGGTTTAATATGTTTCGAACCAGAAATTTTTTGAAGAAATGAAATTAAATACGTTCCATGTAGAAACCTTGAATTAAATAAAATAAAGATTCTAGAAATAAATTTTCTAGTTCGAAAGTGGTTAACCTGGGTCAAATTAATCCAGATATTACGGAAGATTAGTGGAAGGTTGGCAGCTATGTATTTACGTATTCAAAGCTGTGGAGAGGGGTGCCAAAACGGTCAGTTGTATCGGACCTTGAGATGAAAATATCAGAGTTAGCAGAGAGCAGGTATATGCCGCAAACTTTCAGGTTTTTGTTTATGTTTTTTTTTTCCTAAGAAACGCCGTATACCCTCTGTTTCTGAAGTAAAGCTATAACGTTACTTTCCAGCGTAGGCGTCTTCCACCTTTTCGCCTGAAAGTCATTTACTTACCACAAATTCCGAAAGGCAATCTTCACCCTTTTTAATTGCAAAGTTTCTGTCATCAAATAAGTTATTTTTATGTTCTAAAATACTGGTACCTTGGTGGATTACGAGCCGCAGGTTGAAGACTTCCTACTCTAGCGTATACTCTCCAGTTATTTTACGACTACGGCACTTACTGTTATCTAGACACACGGCAGTGTGTCAGCCAAGTTCGCCTGACATAGCCGTGTGTTATTTACACGAACCATTTCGAGCTGTTTTCGTCAAATTTCAATGTTCTACTACTGAAAATCTATGAGACCTACGTACTTGTTATACCAAATGTGTAGTAAGGCCACCCTAACTACCTAAATTCCAAAATTTTATAAATAACGCATAATTAGTTTCCGAGATAATGACATTTGAAAATGTCTGATAATCGATAATTTTACCACTGACTGACTGACTGACTGACTCACTCATCAAAAAGATCTCGTATATCTACTGCAGCTACAGACTTCAAATTTGGTGCGAAGTTCGTTTACACTACAAAACTAAGGAAAAAAATAAAAAAATTGTGAAAATCGATGAATTACCCACCTGGGGGTGCCCATTTTTACTTTAACATTACGTCTATTAGGCGAAATTTTAATTTGCCGTAGGAAGGGATTCTGTTCTGTCGCCAAATACCGCCAAGTTTCTCGCCAATATGGCGATATATCGCCAAATTTGGCGGGCAAAATTAGTCGCCAAAAATGACGCCACCTTGGCGATATCTCTAATATTTCGCCAAATTCCCATAGACTTCCATTGTAAGCCTATCTACTTAATGGGGGGTTTATGTGGGTTTACTTGCTTACAGAAAATCAACAAATTGAGATATTCTGACCGTCACAGAGCCCGTTCTCAGAAACTATACATGTTGGAGACTTGAAATTTTGCATACTTATAGCTGAACACAACACATCATACGACAAATCATAAATTTTGAAAAAGTCGTACATTTAACCCTTTGGGCTCCCACATGTATATTTCAAACAATTCTTTCTATGTGAGCCTCTAACTAGGTTGGAAGCGTGAAATTTTGCATACTTATAGCTGAACACCTCACATCAAATGACAAATCAAAAATTTTTGAAAAAGTTGTAAATTTAACCCTTTGGGGTCTCACATGTTTATTTTAAACAATCCTTTCTAAGTGAGCCCCTAATTAGGTTGGAGGCGTGAAATTGTACATACTTATAGCTGAACACCTCACATCAAACGACAATCTATAAAATTTTTAAAAAGTCGTACATTTAACCCTTTGGGCTCCACATGTGCATTTTAAACAATTCTTTCTAAGTGAGCCCCTAATTAGGTTGGAGGAGTGAAATTTTGCATGCTTATAGCTGAACACCTTACATCAAACGACAAATCATAAAATTTTGTAAAAGTCGTACATTTAACCCTTTGCGCTCCCACATGTGTATTTTAAACAATTCTTTCTAAGTGAGCCCTAATTAGGTTGGAGGCGTGAAATTTTGCATACTTATAGCTGAACACCTCACATCAAACGAGAAATCATAAAATTTCGAAAAAGTCGTACATTTAACCCTTTGCCCCCCCCCCATGTGTATTTTAAACAATTCTTTCAAGGTGAGCTTCTAATTAGGTTGGAGGCAGGAAATTTTGCATACTTATAGCTGAACACCTCACATCAAACGACCAATCATAAGATTTTCAAAAAGTCGTACATTTAACCCTTTGGGCTCCCACATGTATATTTTAAACAATTCTTTCTATGTGAGCCTCTAACTAGGTTGGAAGCGTGAAATTTTGCATACTTATAGCTGAACACCTCACATCAAATGACAAATCAAAAATTTTGAAAAAGTCGTACATTTAACCCTTTGCGCTCCCACATGTGTATTTTAAACAATTCTTTCTAAGTGAGCCCCTATTTAGGTTGGAGGTGTGAAATTTTGCATACTTATAGCTGAACACCTCACATCAAATGACGAACCATAAAATTTTGAAAAAGCCGTACATTTAACCCTTTGGGCTCTTACGTGTATTTTAAAGAATATTTTCTAAGCGAGCCCCTAATTAGGTTGGAGGCGTGAAAATTTGCATATTTATAGCTGAACACACATCAAATGACAAACCATAAAATTTTGAAATAGTCGTACATTTAACCCTTTGGGCCCCCACATGTGTATTTTAAACAATTCTTTCTAAGTAAGACCCTATTTAGGTTGGAGGCGTGAAGTTTTGAATACTTATAGCTGAACACCATCATGCGACAAATCATAAAATTTTGAAGAAGTCGTACATTTAACCCTTTGAGCTTCCACATGCGTATTTTAAGCAATTCTTTCTAACTGATCCCCTTATTAAATTTCAGATTTGAAATTTTGCATACTTATAGCAGAACACCTGAAGCCAGGCGGCAAATCATAAAATCTCTAAAAAGTCTTACGCTTAACCCTTTGAGCTGCCACATATATATTTTAAGCAATTCTTTCTAAGGGAGCCCCTAATTCAGTTGGAGACGTGACTTTTTGCATACGTATAGCTGAATACCTCAGACCACACGACAAATAATAAAATTTTCAAAAAATCTTATATTATTTACTCCTCCGCGCTCTAACTTGTGTATTTTAAGCAATTTTTCTAACCTCCGCCCTTTTCACCCGGAGAGCACTTTTCAAACTTTTACCGACACCCCTTTGATCATTCTTTCATATTATGCAACTTAGCCTTACATATTTTAGTTCCACTTTTTAGCGCCAGGGGAGCCTTCTCATATCGGGTGCTATGACTCAGTCCTCTCGACTAATATAGCTACGGATAATATGTAAAACGGAGTTTCATTTGGTAGAGGTTTGTTTAGAATAGAGTGCGCCCCTGGTTGCGAAATGTGAAACTAACAGATTTTTCAAAAAGATAAAGTGTTTTGAAAAAAATATTAAACGAAACCCTCTGTGCGATCTGGGATCACACTTACCCACTTGTTATTTTCCAAAATCATCAGAGGAAAGTATATTTAGTTAATTAAATTTGAAAATCCAGGGAGGGGTAATGTCCTTCCTCTGCACTGTCTCTTTGCCGGTACCCATGGATGAATGATACATAGTGTGGCATAAGCACATAACTTTATTTTTCACTTTCAGTACAAAAAAGCAGGCCCAGCTATAGGATATTTAATTGGAAAATTTAATAGGAAAATTTAATATAGGAATTTAATAGGAATTGTTGTTTCAGAAACAATAAATATTTCGAATCAATACATTTCGTTTCAAAACATGCATTCAATGTAGTAGTATTAAAATATAGATTTTTTCCGCAAATTGACAGCCAAATAGTTTGTTGTAGGAAATTAAAATTAAAATTGAATGTTGCTTAGTGAATAAAATAGTCACATATAAACACATTAAAAAGCATTAAGTAAAGTGTCTAAATATATTGTAACTTTACAAAAAGTAATGATATCTAACAAAAACATAGCTGTGAAAAAAGGTAGCCAAGTTCTGTAAAGACAATGGCAAGAAAAGAAGTGATATCTAAGTGGGTGCCAAGTTCAAATAAAATTCACTCAAACTTACTTACTGAAGTATTATAGCATTTTTTAAATTGTTTAGAAATAAAAATTATTGATAGCATATTAATAATAAATCTAGAACTTGGCAAGTTTTTGATAAATGTTATGCCTATCAATTTCATGTCTTAATAAAATGGTGATGTTAATATTAATTTCAATGACATTACAAAAAAAAATTAATATAGTTATTATTATAAACAAATGACTCATGTTAAAAATTTGATAAACCAATAATTACACAAATACACTCCCGCTCGTCTTTGGTTATCACTCTAGCACTCACCCTCCAGAAACCGCAATGCAAACAGACTAAGATGCCTGACAAAGAGACAGATATACTTACGCTTGTTCTTCGTCATCACTCTAGAGACTGCACCCCTTTAACCCTTTCAGGGGCAAATAACTTTTATTCGTGAAATTCTGAAATGATTGAATCACACCGGAATTTAAAAACAAATTTATTTCAAAATGGGTAAAAGCTTCTTTTCACGTATTTAATAAAATTAAACTTTTTAGTCCTGAATTTTGGTGTCAATGTGGCATTTTGCAGTTAAATTAGGTGGAATATATTTTATTCCACCGCCCTTCAAGGGGAAGGAGCTCACTCAAATTAAGGCTTCCAATCATGAAATAACAAGATTTGATATAATAATGTCATTATTAAAAATAAATGACTCGTAGGTAAAAACTTGCCAAGTTCTAGATTTATTATTAATATGCTATCAATAATTTTTATTTCTAAACAATTTAAAAAATGCTATAATACTTCAGTAAGTAAGTTTGAGTGAATTTTATTTGAACTTGGCACCCACTTAGATATCACTTCTTTTCTTGCCATTGTCTTTACAGAACTTGGCTACCTTTTTTCACAGCTATGTTTTTGTTAGATATAATATACGCGCATGATATGGGACTGACGTTGAGTATAATCTATACCGGTTCTCTCATTTTTCGTCAAAAACCCTACAAGAAATACAAAGTTATAATAAATGATTAGATGATAGATTTTAAAATATATAGTTTTTTTCAAAACTATTACAATAATAATAGATATATGAAAGTATTATATGATATAGTAATTGCAAGTAATTGATATATGATTGTATAATAAGTGGTATATGAAAATAAAGAAAAGCATTCCAAAGTTGTTTTTTCCTCCATCGCTCAACGCTGGATTTGACGTGCGGGTAACGATGATTTACCCTAATTTATATGGCCACCAAAGTCCCTCGATCTTACACGTCTTTTGATTTCTTTTTTGTGAGGTTTACATCAAAGATCTTGCTTATGAACCACCATTGCCTAAAACACTAAAAGAAGTTAAAGAACGCATCAGTGCTGTATTAACAGCCGTTGACAGTGTAAAACTGCAAAATGTGTGGAAGGAACTAGATTACAGATTAAATAGACGAAAGGTTGAAACATCGAAAATTTTATAACTGAAAAAAGAAAAAAACTTGGAATGTTTTTCTTTATTTTCATACATCATTTATTATAACATTAAAACTTTTTTTTTTTTAATTAAATATCAGTAATTATTTTCTATTTTATTTGCAAGGTGTTTGTATTATTTTCTAACAAATATAGCCATTTCAATTCTTTTATCAACGATAATTGTCGCCAAAAAATAACCACTGGTAACCTTTTCGTCCAAAATAACAATAAAATATGATTTTCCTTTAAATCAAAAATCCTGATTATACCTGTATATTATACACATAAACTACCGCGGGAATATTCTCTATCGAATGGTACAATCTGCAAAAAAAATCCACAGGATAGTTTTTCAAATCACTCGGACCGTACTTTTAGGGCCTCCTGCTGTATGATATAATATATATGATGTGTAACTGTTTTGAAAATATAAATTTTTAAAATCCGGTTCTTCGTTTATGCTACCCCTATACTATAATACGTGCATGCATGGTTTATATGCGTCTTACATGAGTGTAATCTATGCCGGGTCTCCCATTTTTCGTCAAAGACCCTGCAAGCAATACCTGAATGCTCTCCAATCTGTAACAGCCATTTCTACGTTTCGAAGTAATCTGCAACATATGGGAGGAACAGAGTGGGGAGGAAATCATTGAGGGTAATGATTACCAGACGTTGCAAATAAAATTAATCAATCTTGAATTAAATCTGTAATGGAGTTTCACATCTTTTCTCATGGAATATGTTTTATCCTTTGAAATTCTATTTTAGTTATACTGTAAGGTTTCACTTTGTTTTATAAACAGTTTCAATTAAGTATTCTAAGTTATTTTTTTATGGTAATAGATTAATAAGTAATGGATAACATTGCTTTCCAAATTTAACTTGCCCTATATCATAATGCAAATGTACTGTTACTCTGCATATAATATATGTATCCATAATAATTATTAATACCATTATACATTCATTTATAATATTTTTACCGCAGTTTGTTTATTTACAAAATAAAGTAAAAAATATTAAAATACATATAAAAGCACAAATAATTGTGCAAAAATTACTTTCAGGTGTATAAATATAATATAAAGATACTTAAAATACAAATTAAAAATACCTTAAAATACATCAGAAAAACATAGAACGTTTTCAACCGTTACAAGGCCGTCATCAGTAGGATTTAAATGTTGTTATTATTTTCTTTGCACTTATTCGAGAATTGTCCAGAAGAAAACATTGTAATTTTATATGTATTTTATTTAACTCAAGGTGAATACAGCACAAGAAATTTAACTTTCATTTATTAAAAAAAATATGTTGGACAAAACGAGTTTAGGAGCTGAATAATGGACGCAATGAATTTTAGAACTTGTAACAAAACTCATTATACAGGGTGTCCGGTCTCAACGGTGTCCAATGGCTAATTCCTAAACCGTTAGTCATAGACATATAGTTCCAATTACAAAAATGTTTTAAATCGGGTAAAGAAATATTTTAAAAGCGATTTGGGTCAATAAAAAAAATTCTTAAAAAATTACGAAATTTAAATTTTTATACGGTCCCCCGGTTCTATAAGTTATATTTGGTGAAATTTTCCTTTTACACTGACAAGTAATACAAAAAAGTCATGTTATTCTACGATTAAAATTGACCGAGTAATAGCTGTTTAAAGTTGGAGCATATTTTTTGCTGCAAATTGGGGGTCATTCACAAATTTAGTCGAAATAAAATTTCGTCAGATATAAAAAATGTTTTGGTGTAAAATTAACATTGCAATATAAATTTGAAATCTTTAATCATTCTGGCATATTAATGGAAAATATACAATTTGTAATAAACATTTGAGAAGAAAGAAAAAACAGAATTATTGTTAAATAAAATTATTCTAAATTAACAGCCTCAATTCTTTACAAAATGATACGTATTTTAAAATATTATTGATTGCACAAGCCTGCAAAAGTTGGGTTATGTCATGTTTTTAGCTTTTGATAATTGATTCTTATAAATTCTGTACCGCTGAACCCGAAATTGACCTTCATTTTTAACTATCATATCAAGATTTTTCGCAAATTGCAAATTTCAAAGTTAAGAAATTCAATGTTAAAATTGAGTTTCCTCCCCCATCTCATCGGACCACTCAGCTGTTTAGCTGTAAGAATCCCAGGATAAGCAAAAATATCGAATAAATTTTTTAATCAAATCAAATAAAATAAAATAAAAAATGTTTTACATATGTTTTATAGTATGAGATTTTCGCTATATTTTAACTTACACATTTGCGATTTGCAAATAAAATTCTAACGTGATGGTTAAAAATGAAGGTCATTTTCAGATTCAGTGCTAAAAAGTGCGTAAAAATCAATTATCAAAAGTTAAAAAACACAACCATCTCCTCTACTTTATAGTATTCGATTTTTGTTATTCTTTAAATTTGAAAATTTATGAATTGCGAAATATCCTGACATGATGGTTAAAAATTAAGGTAATTTTCGGATTCAGTGCTAAAAAATACATAAAAGTTAAAAAATCCAACAATCGCAGTTTTGTATTATCTAATCTAAAACTTTTTCTTAAACTCCTTGGCAGAAATCTATCCGAAATTTTTTGTGTTATCCTGTAAAATAAGTATAAATGGTAACCACCGAAAATCTTAATAATATTATATTGTTATCGGATTTGCGTCAGTATGTAAAATGCAATCTCGATCGGATATTTAAAAGTGGGTGAAAGTTCGAGTACAAATTTTGAACTAGAAAAACATACATACGATTGTTGAAGTAACATAAAAACTTACAAAAAACATAATTTTTGTTAAAAGAAATCATAAGAGAAACAGTCTCAAATCCTGACAAAATAAAACATATGTTATTTTAGCCAATTTGCGACTTAATCATAATACTTGTAGGATTTTTTTTTCAAAGCGCAGATACACATGAAGTAAGATCTTCGAATACTTTAAACACTTGGTATATGATCCCTCAAAGCCAAGCCGAACTCATTTGTTTTCAGAGTAGAAAAGTGGCATAAGTCATGCATTTTTAAAGTTTCATAATTCGCTCAATTTTAGCGGTATATGAATGGGACTTTTTTTGTCTTACTTGTCAGTGTAATAGTAAAAAATTACTAAATATAACTTATAGGACCGGGGGACCGTATAAAAATTTAAATTTCGTAATTTTTTAAGAAATGTTTTTATTGACCTAAATCGCTTTTAAAATGTTTCTTTACCTGATTTAAAACATTTTTGCAATTGGAACTATATGCCTATGACTAACGGTTTAGGAATTAGCCATTGGACACCGTTGAGACCGGACACCCTGTATAGTATATTTCAAATCATTCAATAAATATACTTACAAAATCAAGATACAAAAGGCAACAGTTTTACAAAACTTTTTTATTATCTTGAGAAAAACTTCTAGGCCTAGGCCAAAAACACTGTCTAAAAAAAAATTAGTTTTTTAACAAGTGGTAAGCACTTTTAAAATATTTTCCTGTTCAAAAGGTATGTCACCCACCAGCATCTTCCGTAGCTATGACGTGTTCCTGGCCGTTATAAAATAACTTCTTGATCAATATTTATTTATTTATTTTGTAAAACTGGAGCTTTGGCTTTAAATGAAATTCGTGAAATACAGAAAAAATGCGACGGGAACAATGTTTGTGTTAGAAAAATATATGCCTAACAGTTCATGGCGCGAGTTCTCACCCTCCTCAATTAATTAAATTCTAGGAACTTAAATAGCACTCTGCCTCAATACAGCAAAAAAGAGGAATAAGTAATTCGCTTACCTTTTTATAGATATCCGTATCGTGCACCGGTTAGGCAGGTATAATGAATTATTATGGAGAGCGCAGTATCATTCTCAACAATCCTGTATCCATTGACAGTTGTTCTCCGTGCTTAATCGTCTTATATCATTGTGGAGAGTGTCATGTTGTAGTTAGAAATTATCTACTTTTGTGAAGAAATAAAGAAAAGGGAGTTTAATTAGACATATTAAGAAAGAGCTTAACATTTTCGACTCTCTTAGCCGAGAGCCGATAGAAAAGTGAGCTTCAAAACACAGTTATATCGCGTAGTGTACATCATTAATTTTTTACATGTATATATTTTCTGCACTTTGTTGCAATCATCCAATTTATTATAAATAAATAAATAAATAAATTGGCTATAATTGACTATTTATATTAAATTAAAGTCAAAAGGAAATAAATGTTCGGTGAAAAAGTTCAGTGTATAAGTCAATTATAATGTTTATAAGTTCATATGCAAGCCAGAAGGAAATACGCGCGAGCATGTGGCTAAAGCATTACATATTTCACATGATCCGAAAAAAGAAGAAATACAGACATTCTAGTTTTTTGTCTGTCAGCTGCTAAGTGTTCTTCCAATGCTTTCATATTTAACAATGTTATTTTCTGTAGCAGATGAGGGAAAAAGGTTTCGGATCTTGATTAGGTGATTATAGATTGAAATATCTTCCATCAGTTTGGTGATTTATCACCTGCTCCTGGCTAACATAAAAATACCGAATTCTTGATTTCTCTATCAGTATCTTCCGATTTGGTTAAGGATTGAGCAAGTAAATTAAATTATAACAATTAAAAATAAAAATAACATAAAAGTAATATAGGATATAAAAGTAACACAGTACAATGCTTAGCAAGCATACATTTAAGCGAGACCAAACTGGCCGCCAGGGGTGGCTAGTAATATAGTAATTTTCCAAAAATACATTTTTCCTTTTTACACCCCCCTGGATATATCAAAGACTTTTTCTGTAAAGATCTGCAAAAGCATCCAGTAAAGTGTTAAAGTACCCGTTGGTCGTTGGGGTAGACTTTGCGCATTTTGCTTTGGAGCATATTTTATCCTTTTTAGAGTGTGATGTCTGGAGAACTTTTCTTTGGCTTGTGCTGGCGCCATTGTCACGTGATACGTGGGCGCGGAGATTAAGGTGAGACGCTGTTTTTCCAGAGTGGAAGTGTGAGGCATATTATAACTCACACATTTAAAACTAAAGGTCTGGCCGGTGATGTAATAGTGGAAGTACATTGGGATGCCTCACAAAACCCATATTGTGAGCTCTTATCCCCAAGAATTTGACTGCAACACATCAAAAGTTATAGGATGTTATTTATTGGAAGTTCCGTGAAAACAAATATGATGGGGTGGTCCATTAGCCAAACATGCCTTTACAGTATCAGAATATCAGGCCGAATGATGGCCACTTGCATAATAATCGTATGCCAACATCCATTGGAATACCAAGCCAATATGAGAGTTAAGCAAACGCCAAATTATCCGTTGCATAGAAAAGCAATGGGAGAGAATTTAAATTATTGGCGAATAAACTGATAAAGACAAAATCGCGAAAAAAAACTCAAGCAACCCTACCGAAACATTTAAAAAGTTAGAATCTATTTATATTACAGATGACAGCTATCATCTTATGATTAAATTTATTGCCTGAGTTATAATACAAAAAATGGATAAAATCCCCTTGTTAATAAAAATGATCGCTTTCTTTTATAAACAAAGTAATAAAATTACTCACATAAATCACGCAAATAAAATAGATTAGTATTAAAATTTAATATCGAAATGACAAAAATGTAATTATCGTAAATCTTTTAAGTATAATATAAGCTGTTGAATTGCAGATATAAAATAGCGAAATCAAAATGATAATGAATCATTTCGTTAAAAAAAGACATGTTTATTACTTAATGTTTTACTTCCGCATGAAAGAGACGAGAAATAAGCCTGAAATTACTTTTTAACAAATCCATTTATGATTGACTGAATACATGGAAAGAAAGAGTAAGATTAATTTAAAAAAGATTAAAAGGGCAATATATGATGATTGCATCATCATAGGAGGGTAGAAGTATTGTTTATGCCGGCCTGTGAGCGCGGCGGTGTGTTTGTGAGAAACCAAAAGTTGGTTATAAAAAATCTTTCGGGGTGCTACGGCACGAGAAGGGGAAGTAATTTAATAATATAGTGAGGTGGAGATTTTGGTGTGTTAGAATAATATAAAGGTGTTGTGCATCCATGTGAAACCGATAATTAATTGTATATAGTGTGTTGTCATCTATAATGTCTTTATGTAAATAAACTGCGTTTTCTGTGTTAAAAGAATTAGTGATCTATAACCGAGGAATACACCTCTGACGATTAGCGGGAATGGAGCGTTACGTAGAGAGTCAAGACAATAGTTTTCTGGCTTAGTAATCAGCAAAATTAAGATATCAATTGAATAATCTTTACTTTATTAAAATTTACTTCACATCCGTAGATCCGCGTAATACTGGTCTGTTTGCAGTGATGTTTCATTCCGCATAAATCACTTCTATAAGCGATAAAATGCAAATAGAAAGATAAGATTACAAACTAGAAAAAAAAAGGTTTCTCTCGCATATACTAATTTAGTTTGATTTTTTGAGTCCTTCATGACTGGCGCGATGCTTCGCGTCTCCGTGACAAGGAATCACGGAATAAAAAAATAAAGGGAAATACTAGATGAGTCACTAACTTTATTCTTTTCTCGGGCATCCCGCATTTATTTAAATGAAGAGTTAGTGTTTTGTTTTGTTTATGTTAAAAGGCACAGTGATTCAAAAAGCCGTTTAACATTACTTTGCGTTTGCATATATGCACTGCACAGTGGCACAAATACAGATTGGATGACGTGGCTCAAGACATGGTCTTCGATTCTCTGTACCAGGGCTGTCCAAAGCGGCGCCCTTGGGCACCATGCCGCTCCTTGGAGGTTTTCCTGGCGCTCTTTCGTATGTTACTCAGTTTTTGTAAAGATGAAAGTCCGTTTTAAAATAATGCTTTTTCTAAATAAATAATATTTTCATACAGTTTTTAAATTTTTATTGCATCAATTAAGTTTTTGGCTCCTTTCCCTACAAAACCTTTTGCATAGCGCACCCCTCCCTCGCTTTTAAAAAAATGTGAGTCTAAATTTAGTACAATTTATATTATCTCATCAAATTGTTTTTACACAGAACGCCTGAATCATAGAAAAATTATGGCTACCACTATGATATGTACACGTGCATCATATAAGACTATCACTAGCAGGGTTGCGGAGTCGGTGGGAAAAATGGCCGACTCCGACTCCGGGATATTTTAACGACTCCTATTCCAACTCTGAGTTGGCAGCACTAGTACTCGTGCTGGTGTACTAGTGTTGCCTGTTGGTTAAAATAATGATGGAATGTAAGAAAAATAAAGCTAAAATCTCACTATTTCGGCATTGATTATCTTTTTAGGGCTTCAAAAATAAAACAGAAGGAAGTTATATTTTCCGCTTTATTAATTTTACAATTTCGCCCCCGCAAACCCGAAAAAATCCAACTATCGAAGCCCAAAGAACACAAAATGGAAATTTTACTATTTTGGATCTGCGGAATGAGAAGAGAAAGTGAATCGTTATAATTTAGTTGTTATTTTGCTCCTCCAGACTCGAAAAACTTATATGGAAAGGAGGAAAAATAAAGATAATGAAATAATTTTAAAAGAAATGCATTTTTTAAATTAAGTTTACAATTTTGGCTTTATTTTGGGTTCTGCAGATCTGAAAAATCCGAAATTCAAAAGTTGAAAGATAACGAAATTTCACTAGTATTTTGTTACTTTGAATACCACCGATTCAGAAAAAAATTACTATTTCATCTTATTTTGCACAAAAATAAATAAATAATGGAAGGGTATTTTAGAATTTTGACTTTCGGTCATACAGACTAGAAAATTTTGAGGGATAAAAAAAAAAAAAAAAAAAAAAAACGGAAAAAGGCTTCTATTACAATGCTATACCTGGCTCCAAAAATAGCACAGATTGTTAATTTTCGTATTACCTCCAGTAAGTGATCTGCATTAACCAAAATTTTAATCCCGTACTCTAAAACGTTCCGTCGTGCTTTTATATTTATTCTCACTCCAACCGTGCCTATTGTAAATTGCTCCTATTTTATCGGCGTAGTTTGATTCTTTCAAATTTGTTATATTGGGCTTGTCAGCCTGCTCAATATTTTTATCAGTCTGATCCAACTCGTTAACATAAATTGTCTCAATTCTACTTACCTTGCCTATTTGAAAAATTGCCTTCATATTCCGAGCCTTGTGTCCTTCCAGACCTTTGTACCTCGGGTTCTGTCCGCAAGCCCCAAAAATAAGAGGGGAAGTACTTATATACTAAATGTAAAATAACTACTACAGTTATGAATTAAAACAGTTTTCATCTACTCTGTACATGGGTAGTAAGTAGTACCTTATGCCCACCCCTGTATCTATTTTGTGCACCGCAGTAAATCGGTCATTTTTAAATTGAGTAGTCGCTGATATAGTCCATAAATAACAATAATAATATATTTTATAGATTTAAAATTACATATGATTAAATTAATTTCACTTTAAAATGTCTAACAAAAAAATCTGGAGTTGGAGTCGGCTTGTTTTTTAGCGACTCCGACTCCGATTCTTTTGCTCAAAAATGGGTCAGACTCCGCAGCCCTGATCACTAGTCATGGCTTGATTACCGCAGGGGCAAATGTCGGCCATTATTTCCGAACTGTACATTTTCGCCCTATTTATGACAGAAATTATTATTACTCTGTGAGTGGGAGGGGATCTAACTTAATGGATTTTAAACCACCATGTCTTTCTTTTAAACGAAAAGTATATCGATGGACCCTTTTCAATTTATTTTAGGCTTCTGTGGTTAAGATTTTGAATCTAATTTTAAATTAGAAACAACTTGCATCCAATGCTCATTTTATAAGGCTATAAATCTATAATACTATGATGCTATAATACTATAATGCTATAATAAATTTATAATTTTTTAATTCGATCTCTCGTAATATCTATTCATCGAATTTGAATGCACTAAATCCGTAACTTTTTCGGATGTTACTGGATTTATGTTTGATTTCTATGTTACATATTTGTATGTTTATGGTTTACACAGAAAACACTCAAAGAATTTCATTATTATTTTTACTATCTACTATCTTTACAAGAAGAAGTATTGGATTCCTGAAAAATTTCGATTTCCAATTTTCGACGGATTTTACACATTTTAGAATGCCCTGAACACAATTTAGTTGTTTTTTAGAAAAAGTCTGTCTGTGTGTCTGTTTGTATGTCTGTTTGTCTGTATGTGACACAAATTTTGTGGATACTCTATATCAAGGACTAAGGCATTGGATTTAATCAAACCTCAGGTTCAGTTAGACCTTGACATAAATTGGTGCTGAGTTGATTTTGGTGAAATCGCTCTACACGTGATATTGCTATGCTGCATTTTTTTACGATTTCCGCTATAGCTTTATCTCAAGAAGAAGTGCACGGAAATTCATTGAACTTCATTCTGTTACCTTGACATAAATTGGTGGTGATTAAGTTTTGGTGTAAATCGCCCAATAAGTGGCACCGACTATGCTCTTTTTTTCACGAATTTCGCGATAACTACATCTCAAGAACGAATAGACTGTCATTTAATTTTGGTCACAGACGATTTTATTTATATAGAAGAAAGTTTTGTGATGGCAACAACTTACTAGTTTCTTAAAGCATTATCTTCTTTATATCATAGGTCTTAAGAGAGTTTTCGCCCCATCAGGTTAAATTCTACTCTGTTCAATTTTTTCTAGTGCAAAAACCTCAGAGTAACATCAGATCTGAAATAGACATTTTTCCAAAGGTTCTTCTTCTCCGAAGGACATTTCTTCTGTTTTTCACGAATTTCGCGATAACTACATCTCACGAACGAATAGATTGTCCTTTAATTTTGGTTGCAGACGATTTTATTTATATAGAAGAAAGTTTTGTGATGGCAACAATTTACTAGTTCTTAAAGCCATTATATTCTTTATATCATATGTCTTAGGAGAGTTTTCGCCCCATCAGGTTAAATTCTACTCCGTTCAATTTTTTCTAGTGCTAAAAACCTCAGAGTAACATCAGATCTGAAATACAGACATTTCTCCAAAGGACATTTCTTCTGTTTTTCACGAATTTCGCGATAACTGCATCTCAAGAACGAATAGATTGTCATTTAATTTTGGTTGCAAACGATTTTATTTACATAGAAGAAAGTTTTGTGATGGCAACAACTTACTAGTTTCTTAAAGCCATTATCTTCTTTATATCGTCATAGGTCTTAGGAGAGTTTTCGCCCCATCAGGTTAAATTCTACTCCGTTCAATTTTTTTCTCGTACAAAAACCTCAGAGTAACATCTGATCTGAAATACAGACATTTCTCCAAAGGTCAAGACCACTTAACCTATTGCCAGATAAAAGGTTTACAAGCCGCCACACCTGTTTACTAACTTGACAGGATAAAAACAGTTTTTGCTTCTCTTTTCCTTTGCAATTGCTCAGTTGCCATTTTTTCTGCCTTTCTTTTCTTTTCCCCGTATGTGTATTTTTTTGGAAACGGCAAGATCATAAGGATGAGCAAGACCTCCAGAATGTAGTTAATCCGATGTAATGTCTTTTGACGGAATTCTCTGAATTGCCGCTTATTGTGTGATTAACGCTAAGTTCTGTTTTTAAATGTCGAAATCTTTAGTATAACGCATGTCATCAGTGTAATAAAAGAAAGAAAAAAAATGAGAGAAAGAAAGGAAAAACTTTTTGCGTAATTTAATGAATATTCAAGGATGAAAAAAAGAATAAAAAATTCTTATAATTAGAACATCTTTCTGTGTCGTTGATGAATTAGTTATGTTTTATTTTATATGAAAATACTAGAAAACAGGAATTCTGCTTTTTCAGAATTTAGCTTCGCCGCCGTGGAAAAAAAAATATATGTATATATAAATAGTACAAAACATATTTCAATTTTAAGACTTAAAGCACACGCTTTTATTTTATGTAAAATGGCGTCATTCGCATCCGCTTAAGAATTTCACATTTACGATCCACTCTTAAACATCTACAGTAAAGTAGGCATAGGACGTCACTATCGCAAAATAATACACAAATGCAGCAAAAAGATGGCGTCATTAAAGAAACTCGACAAAAAAAGGCTATCTCATGATTCATATGCCTTCATTTGTTTGTAACATTAATATAGATACTTAAAATTAAATATAGTTTATAATAGCTCATGTTTTAACAGAAATCATTCGTTTATATTTTTTCAAAATAACACGTATTTAATTACATTTTCTTTCGGTTGTTATGAGAAAATGGCAACAAAAATATATAATTGATTTTTTTAGAACTATTTTTCCTTTACTTTCTAAAGAAATGGAGTACTTCCATTGCCAATATTAAGCAAATGGCTCTAAAAACTAAATAATAATAATAATAATAATATTTCAAAAATAAATGGAGATACAGTTTTCAAACAAATTGCATTTAAAAGTATTTTTCTTTTCCAATACGACGGTATAAAAATTGAAAATGTGCGATACTTAGAACTTTAAAAAATTGCTGTAGAGTATTTAATCGTACATTGATATACCTGCTTTGTTTTTACGGCTGGCTTATACAACGTAACGTTATTTTTTGGAGACGACACAAAATAAGTTGGGAGAAAGACTTAGTATACCGGGGGTTAATAACATATCCACCGGCGGTTTAATTTTGTTTTTAAATAATTTTATCTTTAACCTTTTCGGCCCTGACCTCTGTTCTTTTTCTTCTAAAAAATAAAATTTCCGATTTTTTGGCATTTTCACATCACTTTTTAATAGCTAAATGTTTTTTGCATTCAAAACAAACGAATACATGGCAGCATCTAAGCCAGTGGTTCCCAACCTTTTAATGGCCACGCCCCACCAAAGCATCTAAAAAGTCATGATCCCCCCCCCCCACACACACACACACACAACTTTGTAAATTATGTGTGTGTGTGTTTTTTTTTTTTAAAGGTGAACTTTATTCATATGGGGAAAGTGTAACACAGCTTTTACAAAAACTATTTATTTCATACTTTCTAACTTGTCAAAGAGGTGAATCTTCTGTTACAAAAATGTTTTTGATATAATTCTATAAATGAAATGAGGCTATACATCTTCACCTTGTACCAAAAAAAGTTTTTATTACTTTTCCAACTTACCTCAATGTTAAAGAAATTTTTTATCTTCACAAAATATCTTGAAGACAGACTTACATTTAGCATTAAAATTGGTAACATTTACACAATTTATAGTTCATTTTTGGTAACTTATTAAGAATTGGTAGAAAAACTTTTAGCACTAAATTTTCTTTCTATAGATGACACAAGAAACATTTTAAGATATTCATCTTTATTAATTTTAAGTAGCCATTATTCCCCCCAAAAAAACACATTTTCTCTGTTTTCCTTTTACCAATATCATTGTCTTCCATGCATTATCTGATTTTTAAAATTTAAAATATGTATGTCATCATATAAATTTATTTACTGTGTAGGATGCCTGCACTATGAGCCATAGATATTTACTATCTACCCATATTTTTTCTAATGCTATTAGTCCAGGCAATGGAGACCGTATAGGGGCTTTACCTAGCAAAATTCATGGTAGTTCTGGAAAAAAGGCTTACTAATTGTATTTTACAATTTTTCGTAAGGCTTCCGATTCTTTATTGAATAACCTTTCAACACCTCCCTTTTATTGAATTCACTCTGCTATTCGCCACCCTAAGAATCTTTTGTACATGAAAATATTTAAAAATATACATAAGTCTGGCTTTCTTGAACATACTTAGCCTAAAAAATATATGAAACATCTGAACATCGTACTCTACAAAATCGAACTCTACAAAATTTATAAATCTTAAATATAGTCCAGACAATAGGGAATTTTACCTAGCAAAATTAATGGTAGTTCTGGAAATCGGCTTACTTTATGTTTTTTGGGTCGCTGAATCCGAATTTTTAACTTCCCACCAAAATTTCCCCCCGGCACCCCCCCCCCCCTCCGCCAAATTTTGGTAAAATGCCCCCAAAAAAGGTTTTTATTAAAAAAATTTTGGTAAAAGGCCTCTTAAAAAAACGTTTTTATTAAAAAAAAAAAATCAATTTTTTTTATTGTTTTAGGGAAAAGTATCTAGAAATTCAGAAAGTAGACAAAATTTGCAACAAATTAGATATATGACATTATGACTTAGGATGAAGGGGAAGGGGGGATCTGCCTCAGAACATGCGCGCGGTGCTACGTAAACTAAGTTGCGCAATTCCACTTAACCACTCACACGTTTACATTCGCCCTCCCATCTCCCCTCCGAACTTTCTCTATAAGGTTTACTTTAAGCTTTTTGGGTCGCTGAATCCGAATTTTTAACTCCCCCCCCCCCCCAAATAGTTGTTTTTAACTTAAATTTCTTATTGTTTTATGGGAAAAGCATTACGAAATTCAGAAACTAGACAAAATTTGCAACAAATAGGATACATGACATTATGACGTAGGATGAACGGGGAGTGGAGGGTTGCCACTGAACATGCACTGCGGCGCTACGTGCACTAAGTTATGAAGTCCAGGCAATAGGGGATTTTACCTGGAAAAATTAATACTAGTTCTGGATTTCGACTCACTTTATGTTTTTTGTGTCGCTGAATCCGAATTTGTAACTTCCCATCAAAATTTCACCCGGCAACCCCCCCCCCCCCCAAAAATGGATTTTTTGAAAACATTTGGTTTTTGAGAAAACCGCGCGGGGAATGTTCCGAGGTAGCCCCCTCTCTCCCCGTTTATCCTACACCATAATGTCATCTATCTTATTTGCTGCAAATTTTGTCTAGTTTCTGAACTTCGTAATGCTTTCCCCCTAAAATAATAAGAAATTTAAATTAATAAAAACTATTTTGGGGGGTTTTCGAGAGGGAATATTTTGGGGGTAAGTTAAAAATTCGGATTCAGCGACCCAAAAAACTTGAAGTAAACCTTATAAGGAAAGTTCGGAGAGGAGATGGTAAGGCGAATGTAAACGTGTGAGTGGTTAAGTGGAATTGCGCAACTTAGTCCACGCAGCACCGCGAGCATGTTCCGAGGCAGATCCCCCCTTCCCCTTCATCCTAAGTCATAAGTCATATATCTAATTTGTTGCAAATTTTGTCTACTTTCTGAATTTCTAGATACTTTTCCCTAAAACAATAAAAAAAATTGATTTTTTTAAAATAAAAACCTTTTTTTTTGGGGGGGGGGGTTACCAAAATTTGGAGGGGTTGCCGGGGTGAAATTTTGGTGGGAAGTTACAAATTCGGATTCAGTGACCAAAACACATAAAGTAAGCCGATTTCCAGAACTACCATTAATTTTGCTAGGTAAAATTCCCTATTGTCTGGACTATATTTAAGATTTATAAATTTTGTAGAGTTCGATTTTGTAAAGTACGATGTTCAGATGTTTCATATATTTTTAGGCTAAGTATGTTCAAGAAAGCCAGACTTATGTATATTTTTAAATATTTTCATGTGCAAAAGATTCTTAGGGTGGCGAATAGAGAGTGAATTCAATAAAAGGGAGGTGTTGAAAGGTTATTCAATAAAGAATCGGAATCCTTACGAAAAATTGTAAAATACAATAATAACCAGAGAAATTATAGAGATAACTAATACTACAAAAATATATCAAAATAATTTAAGAGATTTCCGTACAATTTATTCTGGTGTGGGTTTATTTTAAATTTTTGTTTGAAAAAAACTTAAAATTTCGATAATTTTTTTTTTTTTTTGCCTGTATTTCATTTATTTTAGTCTACAACTATACTTTTCAGAAAAAAAAGGTGGAGCATCAGAAAGTAATAGCGAATGTGTGAGTAACAAATTTGGAACTGCCCCCTAAAGAGCCAAATTGCCCCCCGGTGGGGCGTACGCCCCACTTTGGAACCACTGATTCTAAGCTGATTCGCACATAAAAATTAAATGTTACTTTCATCTAAGTTTGCAAAATGCCTAAAAATGACCCAGAAAGTGAGAAATTTTCGTAAGTATTTAACTTAAATCTTTTCAGTAAAAAAATTTTGAGGATTTGTAGATTATTTACTTGTTTAAAGCTCTTAAATTTGTGATTAGGTTAATGGTTATTAAATTGATGTTTTAAGGGTTTTGTAGTTTTAGGTCCATATTTTTTAATATAAATTACTAATCGCCTAAAGGATCCATTTCAGAAAAGATATTTTTTTTCTGTCATTTACGATGTCATTTTGTTTGGAAAAAACCAATGAATAAGCATTTGTATTATTATTTTAGCTTCGGAACTGAAGAGATAAAGGCGCTTTATTTCTCAAAAAAAAAAAAAAAAAACAATCTCACTGGATAACTCAAAAATTTCAGACATATTCATAAAACCATTTTTATGTCCAAAGTAATGCGAATTGCAGTGCAACCACCTACAAGAAATTGGTTGAAAAAGTTGAATAACCGAAACCTAAATTATTCTTTACACAATCTAATAAAACTCTTGAAATCATTCGAAATACAAAGTTAGATGAAATTAAGAATTGTTCTGGAAATTTCTGATTATTTCAAATATGATATTTCATTATTTATCCTTTCACATTCTAAAAAAAAAAAAAAAAAAAAAAAAAAAATTCTCGCTTTATTATTCCAAATAAAAATATCTCTTGAAAAAATTGATATGTCTTACTTCAAATCTTTAGTATATTACTAAACTACTAAATACTGAATCTTTATAATACTAAATACTAAATCTTTAGTATAATACTAAACTAGTATAAACTAATTACCTGCGATTTTTAGACAACGTGAGGATTTTTATCAGCGATATCAAGTACTTAAATATTTAATGACTAGCTGATCCGTTCAGCGTTGCCCTGACCCGTCAAACAATAGCATACGAAATGAGGAAAAGCTTTAAAAATCGCAATAAAAAATCGTGAAAGTTTGAAAATCGCGATTGCGAATAAAATTTATTGAAATGAGAGCGGTATCTATATATATACTAGCCGCCTCTGGCGACCAGTTTGGTTTCCTTTAAATGTATGCTAAGCATTGCATCATATTACTTTCATTCTTAAACTAATTCACTTGCTCAATCCATCCTTCCCCGCGAGTTTAAAGAGAAATCAAGAATTCTTTGTGCACTTGATAACATTTCATACATTTTTTTTTTTTTTTTTTTTTTTTTGTTATGCTTATTTCGTCTTTTTTGACGAATGCCTCTTAATTTCCGTAGCTGTAAAAATGAGTGAAATTTCAAGTGCTTGAACTGAGATTTGTTCATAAATTATCTAAATTAAACTTATTTTACTTAAACATGCCGTTACTACAATGTTATTTTTTTAGTATTAATAAATTTATTTAAATTTTGAAAATCATGCATTTATAATTTTTTTCACTACTTAATAACTAAATAAGGAATATATATACTTTTGTTTTTATAGATTTGATTTCTGAGTTCATAAATATGACATTAAAGTAACGTAACTAAGAGAAATAGCAAAATAAAACCCTCGTGAAAGCAAGCCGTTAACAAACGTTAGCGCCGCCAATTTACATACTATGACGTCATAAGAATATTGTCCATTCATTGTTGGAGTTTGCGAATGATTACCTCCATGGCCTAATATTTTCTACCGTTTATAATGAATGAATCTCTTGTATTTATTTACTTTATAAAGTGAAATAGAAAGCTGTCAACTTAATTTCAATTGAAATTATCTTGGAATATACTATATTTATTTGAATGTAAATTAGAAACAATACTTTGATGTTGAAATGAAATATTTTAGTTTATGTTGTTATTATTACGATTAATTGCTTATTTAGGTACTTTTCTAGTACATGGGGCTTGGCTTCTTTTTTTTTAAAGTTTGGTGCAATTCGGGCTTCAGAACGTAAAATACGTTGATTAAATATATAAATAGCTATGAAAATAAAACTGGTGAACTTTTATTTTTATTTATATGTATTTATTTGCATATAAACATTTTATTTACACATATATATACAATATTTGTTTAGATACAAATTACTTCTATTTTTATATAAAAATAGATTATTGGCTTCTTTAGATTAAGTAAATTGTATACATATAGAAAAATTGCTTATGTATATGAAATAGGATTTAGATTGCCGGAAAATACGATGCCAATTTTTTTTCACGCCAAGAACCTATGCTGGAAAAATATCTATTTATTTATTTATTTATTTATTGTATTTTAAGTGTGGTAAATGAAAGATGTGTATTTTAAAAGAAAGTTATGTATTTTAAATGAAATGAGCGATAGATTTATATTTTAATGAAATGATGGCGATGGAAGAATATTTGGCGATTTATCACCTGCGCCCGACTAATGGTCGTTTGCATATAAAAAGCGAAGCGGTCAGCCCGGAACTATTGATGACAGTCACATGACTTTGGCTTTTATTATATATATTACGCTATCGTGCGTGGCACAGAAATCGCGATTATTTGTTAATAGTTTAATGGCAACGCGCGAATGAAACGCATATCATTGGTTATTGAACAGCATTTAATGCATCTTTTTACCTATAAGGGGATTACCATAGGAGGGACCCTGTTCTGTCGCCAAAGGCCGCCACGTTTGTCGCCAACTTGGCGATATATCGCCAAATTTGGCGACCAAAATGAATCGCCAAAAGTGACACAAACTTAGCGATATCTCTAATATTTCGCCAAATTCATATAGACTTCCATTGTAAACCAACAGGGTTTACTTGCTTGCAGAAAATCAACAAATTGAGATATTTTAATGCAACAAAGACTAATATTAGCTTAAGGGATTATATTAATTATATTTAAGTGAGTCCAAGTAGATTAAATTATGAATAAAAGTAACATGATACAATGCTTAGCACGCTTTCCCAAACATAAATTTTAAGGGTGACCAAACGGGTCACCAAGGTCTGATAGTTTACTATATTGGGCTAGAAGACTGAAACTGTATTCCTTTTACTAATGTGGGAAAATCGCAGTGAATCACGCAAAAAACGCTAAAAGTCGCGAAAATTTAGATTTCAACTGTTAGATTTTTTAACTGTTAATAATTGATTTTTATGTATTTTTTAGTGCTGAATTCGAAAATGACCTTTTTTTTTTTTTTTATAGAACAATCACTTACGGATATTTTGCAAATCATGCATTTCAAAGATAAAAAGTAAAAAAAATAGTGAAAATTTGATACTAAAAAATAGAGGAGATGGTTGCTTTTTAGCTCACAGGCTATCTTCAAAGCCTGAGAGCCAATGTGCCCGCCGGTTCTGTATGCATGTACGTAACGCGATAACTCTTGATAGAAATATCCTATTTGCTTCAAATTTTGTATATAGGTTCATTCTGATAAGGCGCTTCCTTGATTAGTTTCAGGTGTTCATTGGTTAAGTATAAAGGGGGGGGGCTAATCCCACCCCCCTTAACTTACATAAATGGGTTTTTCATGCAGAAATCAGAACTTCTTCAAATTTGATATACCGGTTAATTCTGATAAGCCGCTTCCCTGATTAGATTTGAAAGCTCATTGTTTAAGCTTAAAGGGGGGGAACGGGGGGCTAACACTCCCCCTTAATTTAGGTAAATGGGTTTTTCTATCCGATTTGCTTCAATTTGTAATACCGGTTTATTCTGATAAGGCGCTTCCCTGATTAGATTTGGAAGTTCATTTGTTAAATATAAAGGGGGGAGCGGGGGGCTAATACCCTCCTTAATTTAAATAAATGGGGTTTTCTATCCCACTTGCTTAAATTTAGTATATCGGTTTATTTCGATAAGGCGCTTCCCTGATGACATTTGGAGGCTCATTGGTTAAGTATAAAGAAAGGAAAGGGGAGGCTAATACCACCCTTAATTTATTTTTTGAGGGGCATTATTCTTTGAAATAAGAGTATAATATACAATTAGGGTGTATAGCCTGTGAGCTCAAGGCCATTAGTTTAACTGGGCACTTTTCTTTTTTGTTTTTTATAACAATCACGTAAGGATGTTTTGCAAATCATACATTTGAAAGATAAAAAGTAAACAACAAATAGTGAAAATTTGATACTAAAAAATAGAGGAGATGATTGCTTTTTTAAACTTTTGAATATTGGTTTTTATGAATTTTTAGCGCTGAATCTGAAAGTGACCTTCATTTTTAAACATCATGTCAGCATTTTTCACAAATCATGAATTTCAAAGTTAAAAAATAGCAAAAATCTGATACCATAAAATAGAGGAGATGGTTGTGATTTCTAACTATTGATAATTTATTTTGATGTACTTTTTAACACTGACCTTCATTTTTTGACCATCAAGTCAGCATTTTTCACAAATCGTAAATTTCAAAGTTAAAAAATAGCGAAAGTCTGATACTATCAAATAGATGGAAAACATTTTTAATTTAATTTAATTTTATTTGATTCAATAGTTTATTTAATTTTTTGGCTTATACTGGGGATTCTTACAGCGAAATAGCTCACCAGTACGAGGAGGTGGAGGGGGTTCAATTTTCACTTTTTAACTTTGAAATTTAGGATTTTCGAAAAAAACCTGACGTGGAGGTTAAAAATGAAGGTCATTTTTAGATTAAGGGTGTTCTCAAATCCAAAAGGGCAACTTTCTGACATAAGTTTTAATTTATTTTTGTTCGAAAATGCATGAAACTAGCTAGTGTTGTTGTTCAGAAACTATGTCATCGAGCTGTTTTTTTCCATTTTTTTTTTTTTTTTTTTTTTGCAAGCGCAATAGATTTTTCAGAAAAGAGTGTCAAAATAGGCGTTTTGAACCGAATTTCCGCGAGAAGGAAGAAAAAGCACTCAAGAGCGGGCGAAAAACAGGTTTGTCACGTGATCCAAAACGCTTCTTACTCAATAGGTAATGGATTGATTGAAAAAGGGAAAAAAACAGTTTAATTCCACATCACTTCCATGGCCAGGCTTTCCAATTTTATATCTTTCCGTTAAAAATGAATTTGTAAATGTGTGAAAACGTTTTGCGTTTATTGAGCAGAGCAGTTAAGAACAGCCTTAAGTGGTAAAATTACATAAAATTCAGTTATCAAAAGTTATAAAACACAACCATCACATCCATTTTATAGTATCAGATTTTCGTTATTTTTTTACTTCTTAACTTTGAAATTTACGATTTGCAAAAAATTCTTATGTGATGGTAAAAAATGAAGGCCATTTTCCGATTCAACGCTGCAAAATATATAAGAAGCAATTATCAAAAGCTAAAAAAACATGATACAACCCAAATTTTGCAGGCTGGTATATTTCATACATGAGAGAGTCAATTAATTGTCTCAAACACAGGGTGTTCCAAAAGTTCGGTGCGAAAGTAAAACTCGATAAAAAAAGATTTTTGGGTCGGAGAGATGTGCGGTTTGCAGATAAATATTCAGCGTGGTACGGGATTTTTTATGACACCAACAAAAATCATTCGTCAAAATCTCGACAATAGAGGGCACTATTGGAGATAACTCCACGGAATCATTCCATATTGTTCACACAACGCATGATTTGTGTAGAGAATGTTCAGAATAATGAATCCTTCTTGGTATTTTTCTTATTTATCAGAACAATCACAAAAACACAGATCTTGACATTTACAAATACTTCACACACAATGAAATAGACAGTTGAAACAGTTCTTGTTTTTGAATCATATTTGAATAATTCAACATAACATTCTAATTAGAATGCTTTCATCACATGAAAGCCTTAAATTACATTATAAAATATATCCCCTGCCTATACTGGGTGCAAATAAATTAAACAGAATCAAAACAAAAATGCAACAGGAGCACCATGCCCCATGCAGCACTCTCAAAAACCAAATATCAACTAACTGAATGATGTCATACATAATTAACATTTCAACACAACACAGAATGCATAGTGCTGCTATCTGTTAAAAAACGGAAGAACTAAATCATAAATTGGGTTCCTAATCAATTTAGATGCACTGAACAATTTGGTTCAAAAATTGTACATGTACATGCAGTATTCCCTAATGTTTTTGTACCCAAATCTTACGTTGTATGAGCAACATGGAATTATTGCAGGGACTTTTCTGCAGTAGTGCCCTCTATTGTCGAGATTTTGAACTAATTTTTTTCTTGGTGTCATACAAAATCCCGTACCAAGCTAAATATTTATCTGCAAACCGCATACATCCGACTCATAGATCTTTTTTTTTTTATCGCGCTTTACTTTCGCACCAAACTTTTGCAACACCCGGTACTATGATAAGCTGAAATTAGAATCTTGTTAAAAATATGCACCCTCAACTCAACTACCTGTTACGTGAGTTACAATAATAGATTAGTTACAACAAGTTACGTCAGCGACGGGCGTCACCTGAGTGTTGATTCGAGAAATTGTCCTTTATCTCTGTCATTGGAAAGATATTCTCGTTAATGTCAAATGAAGTAAGTGTCTTTTTTGAATGTACGGAGAAGGAAATTACCTGACAAGTCGTTAATGGCACAAGTTAATGACACTTATACTATAAAAAGAAATCATTTGTCTCAAGAATGGAGGAATTTCACAAAAGAATGAAAAGTATTTTGGAAATGATAAATATTATATCCCAATGCGGTGTATGGGTCAATATCTCAAAATACGAAAATTGCAGTCCGCACAATAAAATTTCTATTTGATGTTATAATAAGGCAATTTTCTTTTTTACATTCTAATAAAATATATTCTTAGAAGTATTTTCAAGCGATATTATATTCATAATAACACAAAAATAAAGCAACTAAAAGACTTAAAATATCAGATTGTCATTTTCCTGGTATATCACACTGTGATGTGTGCAAAGTGAAAAGCTCTCGTGCAAAGTAAAAGACTTTCTGCTATCATGTACAAATATCTTTTTGTTTTTTTTAATATCTAATTAATAATTATACCTCATATAACACATATGTGGAAGGTAACAAGTTCAGTATTTTACAAATAATTTTCCATAATTAAAATAGGATTGTCACTGAAAATGAATGTCATTGTCCTGGCATGCTCATATTAGTTCTTTAGAGTTCTTAAGATGGAGCTGCAGAGTAATTCTTCTTGTTTTTGACACAGTACAAGTCAGAAGTAGTAAAATCATTGCTACCAGCAAGATATTTTAGATATTTCTTTGAAAATAATGTGTTTAAAGGCTTTGTAAAAATTGAGTACACTTTTATTATGTCATTTTCCTGGCTTCAATAAATTACAAATAAAACTGAACATTACACTGACTTTGAGTTACTATAGTTGAAACATGTTCCTTTAAACAAAATTAAAATGTTAGATCTTAAACAAGAATGTGAAAAATGTTTTAGAATGAAATTGTCATTATCCTGTCGGTCATTATCCTGGCATACATATACCAAGAAAATGACATATAATTGTAATTACATAAAAATGAACTTAAGCTCTTCAAACTTTAACAATTTTACCTATAAATTCCTTTCTTCAACTGTTCAACCAACATTTTTAAAAAAATCAGAAGCTTTGAAACGATTTAAATTTTCAAAATTTTTGTTTTCAAAATCTCACATTTTGTGATATTCACCCGTATACATCCTGTTAAATCTTATTTATTTATTTAATAAAGTAGACTCTCTCAAATCTGCATAGCTTGGGATCAGAGGTTGCGCAGATTATAGAATTTTGAGGATTTCTGATAACTGTTTTCTTAACATTTTTTAAACAATAACTTGAATGTAATAATGCAGTTGAAATTGTATTGAATGTTTACAATAAAGTAAAATATTATTACAATTAAGTAAAATAATAAAAATTAAGAAAATTAAAAAAAAAAGATTAAAATATTAAAAGTAAAAATAAAAAAAATAATAATGCTTAATAATGATGAGATGTATTTTCCTGAATTGTTCAATTAACCTTTTATCTGCTGATGGAGATGGTACCATTAAAATAACTTGTTATAAAAAATTCATTTAATACATCAATTAGTAGTAATACAGTTTAGAATGAGTTATAGATGCATTACTTTTTCTTGTTCCAAAAGCATTATCGGTTACACAAAACAAAAATATATTTTTTAAAAGGATGATTTCTTTTGCCTTTGCATCTTTACAGCTTTCTTGGCGTTGAGGAGGGGGGGGGGGAGGGAATTTCGTTCCGAAATATTTCTATTGTAAGAACATTATATTTGTACATTTCCTAATTCTGCAAAATACTAAGAAAAATATTTAAAATAATAGATTGGAGTGGGGTTATAAATAGTGCACAAAATCCCTATAAATTCAAATTTAATTAATCCTTCAATCCTTCTAAAATTTATTAAATGATTATGTAAATCTTCTAATGTAGTTTCAAAAAATCCCGAAAATTGCTTTAGAAGATAAAATTTTCACGAATTCATAATTCAGTACATAAAGGGTTAAACTAGCGGAACAAGGTTACTCTAATAATTTAGATAAAAATAAAAAAAATAACAAAGTTTTATTTCATGTTTAGCCAGACTTAATAACCAAAAAAGCTTGATTAATACATAAATGTTTTCGGTAAAAAGAGCGTGATCGCCACTGATATAAGCGTTATCTTTTTTTTTTTTTTTTTTTTTCCGGAGATAAATTTATATTTCCTTCACGAGGAAGCATGACATATTAACGACAATTACATATTAAAATGTGTACAGAATGATTTAAAAAAAAAAAAATCTTGAATTTTTCAACTGGTTAATAGATCGAGAGCCGGCAGCACAGACAATCACCTCATCGAGTTCACGGATGAAATTCTAGGATTAGTTAAATCTTGATTCGCATATTAAAATGCAATCGGTCTGCCAAATCATATCTTGGTGAAAAACACCTGAAAACCCGATTTTAGCACTAACTCGTAGGTTTACCATCGTGTTTTCCTGCACAGGAAAAAGGATGCACAGGGTGAAGGAAAACACAATGGTAAACCTACGAGTCAGCCCCTAAAATCGGGTTTTCAGTAATAGTACAACAATTTTTATTTCATTTTGTAGTTCTCTTTTTTTTTTTAAAGGAAGTAACTTTTTTTACAATTAAAATAATTGTTTTTTAACTGCTATAGATTATTAGTTAGATTTAAAGACATTTTTAACGATGTGGTAAGGTAGAATAAATTTTCCCCACTTAATTCAATAACAGCTTAATCGAATAATAGATGTTGGAAACATACATATTCGTTTAAGCGGGGTCGACTGTAATAGATTTTGAACCTACTTCCTGATATGCTAGAATTATAAAAATTACATCCACAGGTATGTTTCCGATGACAATACAGGTTTTTAATATTTTAAAAACTTAGTTATAAATTAATATGTTAATTTTAAGGTGTTTTTCTGTTAGTCTGCCTTTATCCGACTATCCAGGTCTACGATACTTGTATAGAATGTCTGTGCTGCAGGCTCCCGGTCTATAACTGTAACTGTAAGATTTACTGTTTAGATCTATAACGATGATGTGCAGATTTGAGGCAGTCTGTTGAATTTAGTATATTTTATTCATTTATATTATTTTTACCAATTTTCTTGCAAAATTTATTAATTTTTTTATGTGTGTTAAGCGCAACAATGTACAAAATATTTTACTGTTACTTGTCCAAATTTTTTGTATTTTATCCTTTTTTTAGTCTAAAATTAATAGTAGGTAATTACTCAGAACTCACCATTTCATGCGGCATGAATATTCTCTGTTATATACAGGTTTTGCTTTCACAGGTTTTAGAGCAATTGCTTCAGAAATTGGTGTCATGTTAAAGAAAACGCTCTGGAATGAAAATAAATCTTTACTAAATAACAGCTGTCAAAGTTAACAATTGCATTATTCATTTAAAATTTAAATTGAAAAAAAAATATTTTTTAGCTGAAAAATGCGAAACTTTCGAACACATTTTTCGAACTCATTTTTAAAAACAAAAGCATGAAACTAGCAGGGATTATTATTGAAGGGATTTACATCCGAGTAGTGTTTTCAATTTTCGATAAATGAATTGCAATTTAATTTGTAAGTGATTGTTGTCTGAGAGCAACAGATTTTTTTCTTTTCCAACACTGGGCCGTTGCATCCGGAAATTTGGTTCGAAACGCCGACTTTGACAGCATTTTCTAAAAGACCTTCTGTATTTAATAAACTAGTCGGATATGCCAATCCCAAAACTTACTTCTATCTCATACATGTTAATGCTTCAAAACTCTCTAGTACAGTACCAAAATTAAATGGCAATCTATGCCCATCATGAGGATTCTAAAGATATGAAATTCCCTGCATTAGTTCTTGAGATAGGACCAATCGCTAAAATCGTGTAAATCATGCAAAATGCAGCATATCAGTGCTGCCGGGTAGGTGATTTACACTAAAATCTAATCATCAACAACTTACGTTAACTTCTAACTGAATATAAAGTTTGATGAAAATCCGTGCATTAGTTTTTGAGATAGAGCTATTGCAGAAATCGTAAAAAATTCCACATAGCAGCGCTACCTGTTGAGCGATTTACACCAAACACTAATTAGGACCAATTTATACTAGGGACTAACTGAATTTGAAGCTTGATGAAAATTCATGCATTAGTTCTTGGGATAGAGCTATTGCGGAAATCATGAAAAATGCAGCACAGCAGTGCCACCTGTTGGGCGATTTACACCAAAAATTAATCAGAACCAATTTATATCAAAGTCTAACTGAATCTAAAGTTTTGTGAAATTCCGTGCATTAGTTCTTGAGATAGAGCGCCCACAAAATTTTTGTCACATACAGACTTATAGAGTGACAGACAGACATTTTCTAAAAACCATCAAATCGTATTCAGGACCTTCTAAAACGTATAAATCCATCGAAAACCGGAAGTCGAAATTTTTCACGAATCCAATACCTTTCTTGTAAAGATAGAAGAAAGTAAAAATCTGAAAAACTGTTCGATTACATAGTTTCTGAATACGAGCACCTGCTAATTTCATGCGTTTGACGGTAGAGAAAAAATATAAATGTGTTAGAAAGTAAGCAGTTTAAATTTGAGAGCAGACTTAAGAAAAAATTGTTTTCAATGCAGTGAAATATTTAAGCTATATGTCAAAAAATTTCTCTTAGCAGACCATTTTTTTTACATTCTTCAAAAATTTGCTTTGTACTTGACATCTAGACTGGAATCGATACCGCATAAGAGGGTGGGAATATCTGGTAAAAAAAAACCCATGAGAAATCGAATTAAAAAATTCCTCTAACAGGTTGACATCATCAGACCAATTTAAAGCCATTTATATAGACATCTTTTATGTATCCCTTATCCCCACCTTCTGCTTTTTCACGCAGAAATGTTTCTGTTGCCCTAAATATTCCGCCCCACTATACAAATTTAATCCGTATAATGATCAGCTATTGAAGAAATGAAAATAAGGTAGGAAAAAAAAAAATGCTCGCTTAACTGCTGGGGATGAAGCAATTTTTTTTCCATCTCCTTTTTTTTTTTTTTTTTTTTTTTTTGTGGGTGAACTAGGGGAGGGGAGATCTTGGAGGTCAGCTGTTATTGTGCTAAGTGCCTGGGTGCGTATAACGGGGATTTAAATGCAGGTTCAGTGGCCCTTATGCAATCTCACGCGATGAAAGCGGTTGGGGGGTAGTTTTAAGTAATACATATTTTTTTTTTTCTAATGTTGATAAAATATGTTGGGTGAATCAGTTTTTACTTTTAGTTTTTTGGTGCTTCTGTCACACACGGTGCTTACAATTTCGTATATAAATGCAGTATTAGCTCATTTGTAAAAATTTTTAAGCTTTGAAAAAATACATGTTACAATTTTTTGATTATTCCAATCGGGGTCGAAATTAGCAATACATATGCTAACTTAAAAAATCTTTGATATAAACAAAAGGACTACGTCTTAATACATTCATAATTATAATTTTTTTTTTTTCGAAATAACAGACATTACATTACACTACATTAAAAGATAAAAACCCTAAAAATAATTTAAAAGAACGTTTCGGATTCATTCTGAATCCCTCATCAGCTAATTCCTAACGTAAAAGTCATACTAAGGTGTTAAAGTTCAACAAGCAGAAAAACATTACATCAAGTTACCAAAAAGAAAATTATAGTTATAGTTATAATTATAGTATGGTATAGTATAATTATAGTTATATTATAACGAGGCTGCATTTCTACCAATAGAATATTCAGTTTTGTTTTAACTATAATTTTCTTTTTGGCAACTTCATGTAATGTTTTTCTGCTTGTTGAACTTTAACACCTTAGGATGACTTTTACGTTAGGAATTAGCTGATGAGGAATTCAGAATGAATCCGAAACGTCCTTTTAAATTGTTTTTAGTGTTTTTATCTTTTGGATGTAGTGTAATGTAATGTCTGTTATTTTGGAGAAAAATTATAATTAAAAAATCTTGTTTAATTAAACAAATTTAGCAGATTTCTATTATCATTAAATAAGCATTTACAATTTTCTTTTAACTAAATAAGCATTTCTAATTTTGTTATATTAGATAAGTACACTTTCTGTTGACAAAATGGAAGCTCTTTGGTTATTATTGGCTATAGTATTTATATATTTTTTAAATCATATTAGTGGTCCGTGGGATTTAAGCCCTTGAGGAGCGGTGGGATATATTATATCCCATCTAATTTTAATCAAGATTCGCACCAGAAACTTTTAATTAAATTTTACTTCTTTAACTTTGATGGAAAAACTTAAAAACTTGATTTTCCTTATTTTGAAATAATTTTTTCGAAAATTTCGGTGTGAATTAAACATTACAGAAACACTATTGCTTGCCCCTGAAAGGATTAAGAATCTGAATTTAACGTTCCCTGAGGTCCGAAAAGTTGGATACTCCTGGTCTAGAAGAAATAGTGTGGTAACCGGCTATTTCAGTAATCTATATACAGTCTGACCCCGTTATCCCGACACCCGGTTTTCACGTCACTCCGCTTATCGCGTCAGTTTTTCAAAGTCCCAATTTTCTGTATATGATTTTAATGTAAATCACCTCCGGATTTTACGTCGTTGAATACTTTTCAACTCCAGATATCCCGACGGTTTAGGAAAAGTGTCCATTTTTCAAATCCATCTTATAAACACGGAAATTGAGTGGTAAGAAATGTCTTAGCCAAACTTTCACAAAAGTGTTTAAAATACCCATTGAGATAAATCAGAAATTTTAATTCAATCCTTTATCTGAATAAATAAACCCATACATTTTGAATGAGCTCCAGATAGATGCCCACTTAAGCTCCAGATAGACGTAACAGTTTACTGGAAGTCTTTTTATTCTGGTCAGGAGGCGCTGGTTATTGTGGTTACACGGCGTTTTTCATCCGACTTAAACCGAAACATTGCATTGCATTGAAAGGACGAGACATTATCTAGCATACATTTCTGAAACAACGAATATTGATTACAATTCATTATATAATAATGAAAAAATAATTGTAGGAAGCACATATTAGAGGTCTGCACGGGCCGGAATTTCCAGGCCCGGGCCCGGCCCGTACAAAAATCAGTGAAAACAAGCCCGGCCCGGCCCGGCCCGGCCCGGCCCGACTCAATTTCTACAAAATAAATCCGTTTTTTCTTGACATACAATTAAGATTCTTTTAATGAATACTACATACATACTTAGGGGAACACTTTATACAGTATATTTTAGATTACTATGTGTTCGCAAAACAGAAAACACACAATAGTAAACATTAACGATTACTTACAGTGTTTTAGTCATCGTCTCTACAGATATTTCAAAATTCAGATAAGGATTCATTAAAAGATTAATGCAGTAGAGAATAAAGGATTAAAAACATGATAACTTTTGAAGCTGTATAATAAAAAGTAGATTTGTGAAAATATTTCTTTCATATTCTCAAGTCCAAAGGAGCTACATTTCGATACATTTATGAATTTATTTCTTTTCGGAAACGCGTAAGATTGGCGGGTATTCTTATTCAGAAACTATTCTTTCTGAAAATACTGCCAAAGTTAGCGTTTTGAATCGAATTTCCGGAAGCGATAGCACAGGAAAGGAGAAAGACGTACAGTCACGTGACAAGAATCTCTGTTATCTCTGTAAGTAATTTATCAATTATGGAGAAAGCTATTCGTTTCCAAATGCCTTCAATAGTCAGGCCTGCTTTTATCCTTTTATAGTTAAAAATGAGTCAGAAAATGTGTCTGAAAGTTTCACATTGTTGAGCAGTGAATATGAGAACCACTTTAAGGTATATTTCCAAAGATACTGTTAACATAAGTTCATTATCACTATTAATACTTTGTTTTACAAAACGTACTACCTGTCCTACACATCCTGCGATCGATTAAGACCAGTTCCGTCCCGGCACGAGTCGTCTGACTCCGGGTTTAATTTTTTTCAGCAATCTAGTAACTGCCCGATGCCGATCTCTACGATGGACATGTTATATTTCTGTATTGATGTTGTTAAACTCGCATCGGCTTGTGACACACATTTATACTTCTCATATATCATATTCATTGAAAATGGCTCGTATTTTATCTGCTTCGCTTGAATTCTTATATCGGGCCGACAGGCCCGATTAATTTTTTTATCGGCCCGGCCCAGCCCGTTAATTTTGTCTGTCGGCCCGGCCCGGCCCGTTCAAAAAATTGTCCTAATTCTGCCGGCCCGGCCCGTTTGAAAATTCGCCTTCATTCCGCCGGCCCGGCCCGCGGGCCGGGCCGGGTACGGGCCTCGGGCCAAGCCCGGGCCCGTGCAGATCTCTAGCACATATCATCATAGATCTGATTTTTATTCTTTTCAATTTTGTTTTTGCGTTTATTTTGTTTAATAATAATGTCTTATTGCTTAAAACTGCAAGAACAGTTATGAATTTCAAATGGTCTTAAATTAATAAAAATACAGCTTTTTATAAACATATTTTACTCCAACTCCGATTACTGCGACACTCCGTTTATGACGACACATTTTTCTGGTCATTAGAGTGTCGGGATAACGAGGTTCGACTGTATTACATTACGCTATCATGCGTGGCACAGAAATCGCGATTATTTGTTAATTGTTTAATGGCAACGCTCGGATGAAACGCATCTCATTGGTTATTGAACATTTAATGCATCTTCATAACTATAGGGGGGGAGGGGATTACCGTAGGGGGACCCTGTTCCGTCGCCAAATTCACCAAGTTTGTCGCCAACTTGGCGATATATATCGCCAAGTTGGCGAGTACAATTGATCGCCAAAAGTGACGCCAGCTTGGTGATATCTCTAATATTTCGTCAAATTCCCACAAACTTCCATTGTTTGGGATTTACTTGCTTACAGAAAATCAACAAATTATGATATTTTAATGCAACAAAAACTAATATTAGCTTAAGGGATTATATTAATTATATTTGAGGGAGTCCAAGTAAATTAAAGTATGAATAAAAGTAACATGATACAATGCTTAGCATGCTTTTCCAAACATAAATTTTAAGGGATACCAAACTGGTCGCCAAGGGTAGCTACAGGGACGCCATTTCAGAATTTTCTTGGGGGGGGGGGGGGGGGGGGGGCAAAGATTTTTTTGAGGGAAGTTATATTGCGATGGGTAAGATCGATCCGGGCGTCTACCCCCTCGCGAACCAGAACTGATTCATGCTTACAAAACTTTGAATACGGTAATTCAAGAAACAATGAAATATTTCGTTTTAAACAGGTTTCCGTCTTAGCATGTAAAATTTCAATACATTGAATATGAAATATTGTCTTTTTAGACAGGATTCTAATATAGGTTCCATTTCAACAGTTATCTTCAAAGACTGTTAAACCATCCACTCTATAGTATAGCTCTGAAAAGAGCCATATTACTGTAAAACTTGTTAAAACGAAGCCTATCTGCAACAGAATTCTTTTTCAAAGGGGAAAAAAAATCAAATTTCGATGAAAAAACATCATACAATTACTTTTACTAACACAGAGACCTCTCTAAAATGGAACTTTTTTCTAGTCCCTTTTGACATCTTTTTTTAAGGTTTTACTACAGGGGCGCCATTTCAAGAGTTTCCTGGCGGAGGACAAGGAAAAATTTTCTTGTGCAGAACTGCACAAATCTCACAGAAAATAGGAAAATCCCGCACAATAAATAAAGATTTGTGCGATTTTGTCTCCTTAACTTCTTCCACGGACATTCAGCAAATATTTTTAATTTTCGTGAAAGTCCACGATTTTTTTTACTTTCTTCTATCTTTACAAGAAGAAAGTATTGGATTCGTAAAAAAATCCGACTTCTGCATTTAAAGGATTTGTATGTTTTAGAAGGTCCTGAACACGATTTGATGGTTTTTAGAAAATGTCTGTCTGTCACTCTGTGGGTCTGTATGTGACAAATATTTTGTGGGCGCTCTATCTCACGAACTAATGCATGAATTTCACTTTAGATTCAGTTAGAACTTGATATAAACTGATGCTGATCAGTTTTTGGTGTAAATCGCCCAACAGGTGGCGCTGCTATGCTGCATTTTTTCTGATTTCCGCAATAGCTATATCTCAAGAACTAACGCACGGATTTTCATAAAACTTCAGATTATGTTACTCCCTGATATGAATTGGTGTTGTTTGGTTTTTGGTGTAAATCGCCCAACAGGTGGTGCTGTTATGCTGCATTTTTCAGGATTTCCGTCATAGCTGTATCTCAAGAACTAATGGGTGAATTTTCATCAAGCTTCAGATTCAGTTAAACCCTAGTATAAATTGGTCCTGATTAGTTTTTGGTGTAAATCGCCCAACATGGGGCGCTGCTATACAGAATTTCTTATGATTTCCGCAATTGTTCTGTCTCAAAAATTAATTCACTGATTTTCATCAAACTTCAGACTAGTTTTCAGTTAGAAGTTGACATAAGTTGTTGATGATTAGATTTTGGTGTAAATCACCTCACCGATGGGCTGATCAGCTGCATTTTTCAGGAAGTATTAACATGTATGAGATAGAAGAAAGTTTTGGGATTGCTACATCCGACTACTTTTGTTTCGAATTCCGCAAAATCAATTTATCAATGGGTCACAGAAAAAATCGCGAATTTTTTATATTTTGAAAAAAAAAATCCCCAAATCGTCGCGGAAAAAATCACTAATTTCTCCAAACAACAGTGGAAAATATTGTTAATTTCATCAGAGATCGCAGAAAGAAATGTAGATTTCTTCAAATGATTGTACAAACTAAAATCTCGAATTTTGTAAAAGGATTCCGAACAAAATCGCGAATTTCGTCAAAAGATTGCACAAAAGATCACAAAAATTTCGTCAAACAATCGAGGGGAATTTCGTCAAACGATCGTGAAATAAGATACAAGATTTCGTGTAACTATCGCGCAAAAAATTACTAATATTATTAGTCGGTGGTAGAAACAAAATAATCACGAATTTCAACAAATGATCGTGAAAAAGAAGCGCGAATTTTGTCAAAGATCGCAGAAACGAATATAGAATTCCGACAGTTAGTCGCGGAAAAAATATTGTGAATTTAGTCAAATGGTCGAGAGAAAAAAAAGCAATTTCGATAACGGTTGCAGGAAAAAAAATCGTGAATCCGTGAAACAGTCGCGGAAAAAATCGCAAATTTCGTCAGATGATCGCGAAAAAAGAATCTGGAAATTCATTCAGTCATGAGATAATCAGCCCACGAACGTTATGAATAGGTCACAAAAGTTACATATTTGAACATTAATGAATACTGTATGTATCTTCACTTTTCTACATAAAAGGTAAAATTTATAATTAAAGATATAAATGCAGTCTTTTTTTACAATAATTGTAGTAAAATATGCATTCATTTTCTTTCATTTCGATTCGGGTTGCCTTTCAATGGAATTCTTTTTACCAGTTTTCGCATTTACATGAAATTACAGAAATGCATCAGGATAGGTTCATGTATTTTCTTTGTTGCGAGTGAGGTGCACTTTGGTTTTTCAGATTGTGCTTTATCTCTTTCGGTCGGAGTCGGGATGATCTGGTTTTTAACAAGGAAGTCCTGAATATCTTTCAAATAAAAAACTATAGATTTGACTATTAATGGTGGCCCATAGTAATAACCTACGTGTCCATTTCTGTACATAAGGGATAAAATTATACATTACTTTATTATAAACGTGTTAAAATATGGAGTAATTTTCTTTTACTCTGGAATTTCGTGTATGTTTGTCGGTTTTGGGGTTGAAGAAATTGTTTTGTCGGGTGCGCGCAGACTCCATCCCTAGGCGCTGAAGAATTTTGAGAGTGTACCATATATAATATGATTCAATAAAACAAATAATTAAATAGTTTGATAATATTGCAATAATTGAAGTAAATATAATGTGACACTAATAATCCAAAAAAGTAAAAAAGTCGGATAATTAAGAACTTGAATTATACTCACCCCTTCAATCCCCCTCCCCTCCACAGAAAAAAAAAAAAAAAAAAAACTATCTGAAAAAACTCTACCCCTAAATTTCTAGCCATGAGGAGACTAGTTTTTCTATGATCAAGTGGTACACAACTGAGAAGCAATTGATAAAAGAAAATGTCTCTTATGTATTTTTTAAATTAACCAAAGTACGATATATATCTCTTACATTAAGAAAGTTGGAATAGGAAAATTTTTTGATAATTATTAATTTCTATGCATAAAGCATTTATTTAATGCATATATTTTTATTGCAACCAAATCTGATAAATTATTTTAGCATTTGAACAATATTTTAATGTTTGTTTGAATCTGACAATTGATGGTTGATAAATTTTCTGAAAAATCAAATTCCTTGGGGGGGGGGGGGTGCTATTTCCACACCAGCCCCCTCAAATGGCGCCCCTGGGCGGCTAATGCTTTAAAAAGTGCTAAAAAATTAAAGTCAATAAATGTCGAGCAATGCTGAACGATAAATATCAATCGAGGGAACATCTGTTAGCTCTTCGCGTTTTCTCAATTCAATCCTCTTGAACATAGCTTTTAATGCGAATAGCCGAAAAGGTAATTTTAAAGCTAAAAAGTAAAAATCGGGTTAAGTTTTCATTTTCGGCCTAAAATGTGAGTTTCGCTGAAAATTCGTTTTCGGCGAAAATGCTGCCGAAACTCGATCAGAAACTATCTGTATTCCAAAAATCTCATATCTTCCTTCGGAAATATTCAACATGACTCATTGATTTGAGCTGTATCGGCTCAAATGAGATACTCTTTATTTATTGCTTGAACTTCTCTGTTTATAATCTCAGTCACGACTGACTCAAGACGCGAGTGCAAATTATAAAGCGAGCCATGACTTAACTTTGTAGACGCTTTTCACGTGCTCAGTAAAAGCTGCAGACTTAACAGTCATAGAAAATGTTTAGTTTAATACCGCAGATGTGTTTCGAATACTTTTTGAGAAAGTTCTAGTATAACAGATGATTATTCGCAAAAATCATTATAAAAGATAAATTGAGGTATGTATACCTAAAACATTTTTTAATGAGATGAAATTCGTATAATTCGAGAAACATTCTGTGTTATTAATGAATTAATTACATTTTATTTTATATGAAAATAAAATGTCTTAGTCAGAGATACAGAGAGTTAACTTGGGCCACACGTATAATTGATTAATAATAATGTATGTTTAGTAAATACGCGTAATTAATTAACGATTATATATATTTATGTATGTATTAATTACTTAAAAAAAATTTTGGACATTTTCGTTTTTGTTTTTGGCCGAAAATAGGAAGATCACCAAAATTCGGTTTCGGTCGATCATTATTAAAAAGTATTTTATTTATCTTAACCACACTCTCGAATGAATATATGTTATGATAAGGCACATTTTTTTCTCCATCTTTCTTCCTTTATTAAAAGAATCCACGGATCGTGGATATATGTAGTTTTTCCCTTCTCCGTCCATTGTCAATTCATGAAACAGCTCTTTAGTATCATTATGGGTCTTATTTAGGTTCATTGTTACGGAAGAGAGGTTGTGATGGCTGTGAGGTAAGCCGTGAAGACGGTTCCGTCAATCTTCAAGATATCAACAGATGACACTATACGAAACAGGGATTTTTTTTTTTTTCAATTATTATTATAGGATCACATTTCGATGAAGAATGAAAAAAAATAAGAAAGGATCAGTTATTGTGCTTTTTAAAACCTTTTTAAGTGTTCGTGACATACGATGAATTAATTATAATGAAACTGATACGTGCTTCATTGTGTCATTTTTGGGTTCTGCAAGTGCAAGATTTTGAGCAGTATATATGTTAGTCATACAGTTGCTATCATCTTAAGGTATCCATAAAGCTTTAAAACTTCAATTTCGATCAAATTTCAGTTTTCTGTTCTTTTTTTAAAGTAATTTACAATTTCAATATTTTTCTTTCATTTTTGAGCTTTTTAGATATTAATATTTCTTACAAACTTTAAAAACATAGTTGAAAGTTGTTTTATAATTTTTCTCAAGTGTTTGTAAAATTGTGTTGGAATAATTGTCATAACTGGATAAATAATAGTTCAATGATCACAAAATTTGAAAATTGTTTTAAATATGTATATAAAGGAAGTAAACTATTCTTATACCGACTTATTCTAAAGTTTGTGAGTTACAAAAGTTTTAATTTATAAATAACTAAGCTGACCCGCCCGGCGTTGCCCTGGCCTGAGATAATAACTTTAAATGAACCTCAAAATTGTTGTTATTTTATATCTTTAACTCCATTTTGTCTAAATTTATATTTTTAAATGAAAAAATTCGCGAAAAAATATTGAATTGAAAGTATGTGCTATTTGGTATTTTATTTTCTACGTAATTTGATTTTTGGAGTCTAGCGTAATGAAAGCGAACGAAACAGCGACGAAACAATGAGGTTTTTATTGATTTCATCAAAATTTTCTCACATTTTATTACGTAAAAAATATTTCTACCTATCCGAACGTTCCAAAATTTTTTTAGGTGATGTAAATCTAGTCTACTGGGATACTCTAAAAATATTCTGTTAAAATATGGACGTTTAGTTACTTTTAGTGAAGAAAAAATATCGTCTCCGTGAGGCGCGAAGTAACCTGCGTTCGCCGGTGTATTTGAAAGGGTTAAAGTTCATATTTTTAAAAACCAATTACATCATCGATTAGAAGAAGGTTTCAGCTTTAAAGGACATATTTTTGGTTTGTCGGTACCTCTAAAATTGCGCCCTGAAAGATCGTTGCCATAAGGGAGAAAAACGTTTTTCGAAAAAACGACCCTTTTTGAATTTTTTTCCAAGGGTTAACTGCGACATTTTTTTTAATCGTTCTCGGCATTTGAGACGTAAGAGCACTATCTTTTAGAATATAGTTAAATTCCATTTAACGTAAGTTCAATGATTGAGTAGACTCGTAAAACGAATCTTATTTTCACTCTGCTGCGAACTATCATGTAGACTTCTAAAAACAAGCAGATATAATCTTTAACAGATTCATTTACTTAAAACACAACACAATTAAATCAAGCGCGATAGTTCACTAACAACATTTCACAAAGTATAAAATCCACCACACTACGCTTCATTTCTCTCTTGCCACAGCATTCCGTCTTTTTGCAGCTCTCCGACGATCGCCCTCTCGTTGCCATTTTTTACTTGCTTAAGGGGACTTATGTGATGTAGACCGTGAGGCGAAACTCAGAAACTCTATATAAATCACATTTCGTTTGCCAACCCTGACAACTATATGATTTGATTTTTTTTTTGTTTTATAAGTTAATAATTAAATAAAATCATTAATGTTCACCAAAAACCACATGCACATAACTTTAGAATAAGCTGAATAATTTGGAACTATATCACAATTGTCTAATCACATCTTTTGTCATATTCTGCCTCAAGATGGCGCTGTTTCATAAATTTTAACACATCAAACTATTAATATACGTATCATAGTTTTTATTTAAACATAAATTAATAATACTTAACATAATACTAAAATTAATAAACAAAGAAATGAGCTAAAACTAATGATTTTAAAATCTTTATATCATAATATAAACCAAAACATTGTATACCTCCGCCGAATGACTTCTATTATAAACATTGAAATAAAAGCAGACGGATCGTTCATTCAACAACAAAGTATAAACACAAACACTTAGTTACGACATTAAGGTTTCTATTTTAAATATTGGTATGAAATATAAGAAATTTCAGTGGTAAACATGTAACACAGTACTAAAAACAAATGATTTTACTTTTTTTTTCTTTTTACAGATTAACAGGACAAATGCACAACACACACTTCCTTATATTAATATCAAATGAGGCAAATAAACAATTTCTGCTTAAGTCTAATCAAAATGTGCCACATTTGTTTTTTTGCTAATCAAATTAATTAAAATCTGTAAAAGAATTTATATTATACAGTTCAAATGTTGAAAAATAAAACAATGTTGCTACGTTACTGCAGGTACCTGTGTTTAATTTTAAAACAATTATATTTGGAGAAACAATTTGAGTTACATTTCTTGTGATGACATTTAGATTTCTATTTTTAGAACTAAATAAAAATTGATATGAATTATCAATACTAAAAACAAATGCTCCCCCCCCCCCCTTCTACAGATTAATAGGGTTAATACACAATACAAACTTCTCACAACTTCCTAATTATTTAATATCAAATGAGACAAATATGCTAAAGCACACAACATTTAAAGTCTTTAAATATCCTTTTTTTGTTTATTCTATTTGTAAATGTTTAGTAAAGCAAATAAATAACCAGACATAAACAAGAAAAAAGAAAAACGTTCAAAGGTATACGATGCTGGAACAATTATTTAAAAATATATATATATATACATAATAGATAACTTTTTGAATGCAAAACAGTAATAGCACGAAAAAAGAAAAACGTTGAAAGGTACATGATGCCAGAACAATTTTTTAAAAGGAAATATATACACAATAGGTAACTCTTTGAATGCAAAACAGTAGTAGCACGAAAAAAGAAAAACGTTGAAAGGTACACTATGCCAGAACAATTTTTTAAAAGGAAATATATACATAATAGATAACTCTTTGAATGCAAAACAGTAGTAGCACGAAAAAAGAAAAACGTTGAAAGGTATACGATGCCAGAACAATTTTTTAAAAGGAAATATATACATAATAGATAACTCTTTGAATGCAAAACAGTAGTAGCAAGAAAAAAGAAAAACGTTGAAAGGTACACGATGCCAGAACAATTTTTTAAAAAGAAATATATACATAATAGGTAACTCTTTGAATGCAAAACAGTAGTAGCACGAAAAAAGAAAAACGTTGAAAGGTACACGATGCCAGAACAATTTTTTAAAAGGAAGTATATACATAATAGATAACTTTTTGAATGGAAAACAGTAATAGCACGAAAAAAGAAAAACGTTGAAAGGTACACGATGCCAGAACAATTTTTTAAAAGGAAATATATACATAATAGGTAACTCTTTGAATGCAAAACAGTAGTAGCACGAAAAAAGAAAAACGTTGAAAGGTACACGATGCCAGAACAATTTTTTAAAAGGAAGTATATACATAATAGATAACTTTTTGAATGGAAAACAGTAATAGCACGAAAAAAGAAAAACGTTGAAAGGTACACGATGCCAGAACAATTTTTTAAAAGGAAATATATACACAATAGGTAACTCTTTGAATGCAAAACAGTAGTAGCACGAAAAAAGAAAAACGTTGAAAGGTACACGATGCCAGAACAATTTTTTTAAAAGGAAATATATACATAATAGATAACTCTTTGAATGCAAAACAGTAGTAGCAAGAAAAAAGAAAAACGTTGAAACGTGCACGATGCCAGTAACAATTTTTTAAAAGGAAATATATACATAATAGATAACTCTTTGAATGCAAAACAGTAGTAGCAAGAAAAAAGAAAAACGTTGAAAGGTACACGATGCCAGAACAATTTTTTAAAAGGAAATATATACATAATAGATAACTTTTTGAATGCAAAACAGTAGTAGCACGAAAAAAGAAAAACGTTGAAAGGTATACGATGCCAGAACAATTTTTTAAAAGGAAATATATACATAATAGATAACTCTTTGAATGCAAAACAGTAGTAGCAAGAAAAAAGAAAAACGTTGAAAGGTGCACGATGCCAGTAACAATTTTTTAAAAGGAAATATATACATAATAGATAACTCTTTGAATGCAAAACAGTAGTAGCAAGAAAAAAGAAAAACGTTGAAAGGTACACGATGCCAGAACAATTTTTTTAAAAGGAAATATATACATAATAGATAACTTTTTGAATGCAAAACAGTAATAGCACGAAAAAAGAAAAACGTTGAAAGGTATACGATGCCAGAACAATTTTTTAAAAGGAAATATATACATAATAGATAACTCTTTGAATGCAAAACAGTAGTAGCAAGAAAAAAGAAAAACGTTGAAAGGTGCACGATGCCAGTAACAATTTTTTAAAAGGAAATATATACATAATAGATAACTCTTTGAATGCAAAACAGTAGTAGCAAGAAAAAAGAAAAACGTTGAAAGGTACACGATGCCAGAACAATTTTTTTAAAAGGAAATATATACATAATAGATAACTTTTTGAATGCAAAACAGTAATAGCACGAAAAAAGAAAAACGTTGAAAGGTATACGATGCCAGAACAATTTTTTAAAAGGAAATATATACATAATAGATAACTCTTTGAATGCAAAACAGTAGTAGCAAGAAAAAAGAAAAACGTTGAAAGGTACACGATGCCAGAACAATTTTTTAAAAGGAAATATATACATAATAGATAACTCTTTGAATGCAAAACAGTAGTAGCATGAAAAAAGAAAAACGTTGAAAGGTACACGATGCCAGAACAATTTTTTAAAAGGAAATATATACATAATAGATAACTTTTTGAATGCAAAACAGTAGTAGCATGAAAAAAGAAAAACGTTGAAAGGTACACGATGCCAGAACAATTTTTTAAAAGGAAATATATACATAATAGATAACTTTTTGAATGCAAAACAGTAGTAGCACGAAAAAAGAAAAACGTTGAAAGGTGCACGATGCCAGAACAATTTTTTAAAAGGAAATATATACATAATAGATAACTTTTTGAATGCAAAACAGTAGTAGCAAGAAAAAAGAAAAACGTTGAAAGGTACACGATGCCAGAACAATTTTTTAAAAGGAAATATATACATAATAGATAACTTTTTGAATGCAAAACAGTAGTAGCATGAAAAAAGAAAAACGTTGAAAGGTATACGATGCCAGAACAATTTTTTAAAAGGAAATATATACATAATAGATAACTTTTTGAATGCAAAACAGTAGTACCACGAAAAAAGAAAAACGTTGAAAGGTATACGATGCCAGAACAATTTTTTAAAAGGAAATATATACATAATAGATAACTTTTTGAATGCAAAACAGTAGTAGCACGAAAAAAGAAAAACGTTGAAAGGTATACGATGCCAGAACAATTTTTTAAAAGGAAATATATACATAATAGATAACTTTTTGAATGCAAAACAGTAATAGCACGAAAAAAGAAAAACGTTGAAAGGTGCACGATGCCAGAACAATTTTTTAAAAGGAAATATATACATAATAGATAACTTTTTGAATGCAAAACAGTAGTAGCAAGAAAAAAGAAAAACGTTGAAAGGTGCACGATGCCAGAACAATTTTTTAAAAGGAAATATATACATAATAGATAACTTTTTGAATGCAAAACAGTAGTAGCACGAACAAAGAAAAACGTTGAAAGGTATACGATGCCAGAACAATTTTTTAAAAGGAAATATATACATAATAGATAACTCTTTGAATGCAAAACAGTACTAGTAGCAAGAAAAAAGAAAAACGTTGAAAGGTACACGATGCCAGAACAATTTTTTAAAAGGAAATATATACATAATAGATACTCTTTGAATGCAAAACAGTACTAGTAGCAAGAAAAAAGAAAAACGTGGAAAGGTACACGATGCCAGAACAATTTTTTAAAAGGAAATATATACATAATAGATAACTCTTTGAATGCAAAACAGTACTAGTAGCAAGAAAAAAGAAAAACGTGGAAAGGTACACGATGCCAGAACAATTTTTTAAAAGGAAATATATACATAATAGATAACTCTTTGAATGCAAAACAGTACTAGTAGCAAGAAAAAAGAAAAACGTTGAAAGGTACACGATGCCAGAACAATTTTTTAAAAGGAAATATATACATAATAGATAATTTATTAAATATAAAATAATAAAATACTTGGTATTGACCTTGATATGCAGGGTGAGTTTTTTTGGAAGGAGGGGGTACTTTCTCAGGATTTTTTGAAACTTTCTAATTTGTTTACAAAGTGTGTGTGTGGGGGGGGGGGGAGGCATTTGATCAGGAGGGCCAGATTAACAAGATTTTATGGTATGTCAATTAAACTCTCCGAATCATAATCAGACTCGTTACAACTTATACTGTCAGCGTCACCTTCAACGTTCAAACTTTCTTGAATTTTATTCCCACAACAGTCATTGCATTTGCACAAGTCACTGCATGACAAATTCCTCAATTTGCAGCTACATTTATTAGTTAAACAGGCAGTTTTTTTGCAACTGCATGCTACTTGTTTAATTAAGAAATCTGGCATGGGAGGAATAGTATTCCATTGAATTTCCAAAATTTCGTTCTGAAGAATCCAGCCATGTTCTGTTGGACTTGGTGCTTTTATATAATTTTCATTACATTTTTTCAACAAACACGCTTGGTAATTTGCCCGTTTAATATGCAATGTTAATGAATCATGGTTTGGAGGGAGAGAAATTCCTACATCTAATTTTGTTTTGAACAACAGTTCTCTTGCATCATTCACTCTTTTGCATTTTGGCTGTCCATAGAGCTCACATGTAAAAATTTCAAGTGTTTCTATGACATCCAAAGATACATTAAATGATGATCCCAGTTTCTGGAATGCTGCAATATATGAAGGATTATTTTGCATTAATTTGAATGCTTTGATTTTTCCTTTACCTTTAAAAGAACTGCAGCTGTCGCATCCCGTAAAACAGTGCAACCCTATTAAAGCACTTGAAACGTTATGTCCCAATTTATTTTGAATTGCTGAAACATCCACAACTGTTGGATATGTAGAAATTCCTGGCAGTACATAAGTATTTGATGTTATAAAATTGCATATAGCAATGCACAACACAATAACATCTGTATCAGAACTTTTTATCAAAATTGAGTCTGCAAATTTTGAGGCATAAAATGCATGCAATAGCATTTTGGTATCTGCTTCTTCTTGGTTGCTATTTAACTCTACTATTTCTGAGCATTCAATTTTATTTCCCAAAGGAGTAAGCTGATGGCACATATTTTTGTGAGTTATTATTATGTTAATGTTTTGAAAAATACACGATTCTGTTTTATTCCACTGTTCAAATAAAAACTCTACCAGACTTTCTTTATTTTTTCCTACTGAAAGAAACTTCTTAAATTGACTGGGTATTCTTTGTTCAGAATTTATAATACGTATTACAACTGCATCATCTTTGCCTCTCCGCCTGTTTCTCTCACAATTTTTAATGCTGTGCTCTGGATATGTATCTGTAACAAAATGAATCGTGTTGACTTGGTGGTATATTGCTATATTAATAAGCTTCTTTAAAGAATATACAGCAAATTTTCCAAAAGATTCTGCTGTACTTTTAAGTTGCTGCAAAAAAGCCATTCCATCTATAATAAGAACTTTTTTGCCAGGGATGTTATCAAGCAATGTTATGTGGTCTACGGAACTTAAAAGGTTATGAATTAATGCTGCTTTATTTGTTTTAGCTAAAGTTCCATCTTCATTTGAAATAGCAGGTGGAAAGTCACTCAAGTTAAATGACATAACCTCATTCATATTTACTGTGGAGGATTGGCCTGTTGTAATTAATTGAATTAGTATCTTTGTGGATGTTTTAAGATTTTTTGCAGCTTGCAATTTCTTTTTTTCTTTTGTGGTGCTAGAAAATGTTAAAAGATTATTTCTTTTTAGAGGAGTTAGAATGTCTTGCTTACTGAGAATTTTATGTTGATATTCCTCGTAACATTTTTTCCCAATATCTTGTGCTGTCTCAAGGTGCTTTTGAATATTTTCACTTGCAAGTACACCACTTGCTATGTTTACTAGTCCACCTTCTTCATATGTAAATGGATTAACCATTGAATCGACTGAAGAAATAATGCACTGAATTGATTTTTCTTCTTTTTTAATCTGTGCTTCACATAAATCATTTTTAATTTTTGTTTGACATTTTTTGCCAGAAAGTTGCTCACAGGATGTACTTATTTGAGCTCTTAAGTGGTGTGATAACATCCATCGATGAACAGCACCAGGATTCCTTGTAAGTCCAATTAGGCCTCCTTTTGTTTTTGAATCTCTGTTTGCAGTTTGTTCAATCACTTGATCAAAAGCAATACCTGAGAAGCCAAAATCAATTTGTCTTTGCGCCACAAATCCACCAGATAGCATATTAGCATGTATGTAAGGATGTGTCAGCTCTAAATTTATCATTTCCAACAAATATACAGGTAGATATCTGGAATAATTTACTTTATCGTATGCAAAAAACCACGGAATCATTTCTTCAACTGTCTTCAAATGCAACTGCCAATCGCCTGTTCTTGTTGCACGAACAAATCTTAAGAGACAAGAAACTATTTGAAGATATGTAATCCAGAAGAAGAATGTTGGGTTTCTTTCGCAATTTGTCACAACAAACTCATTATATACATTCATAATTTCAGTGAAATTTGCGGGTACAGTGTTTATACTCAGATTTCCATCAAAATATAATTTGCATAGATGTTTTGAAAGGGAGTGAACTTCAGCACAAAATTCCTCTGTCATTGATTGTAAAAATGCACTCCATAACATTCGACTGAAGGCTTCAAATACAAGCTTGTGGGTGCGTAAACTTCTGTTGTAATGTTTTCCTGAAATTACACCATCTACAGATCCTGCTGCAACAATCTCCGATTCAATAACAATATTTATTAAACCTGCATCTTTGAAGCGGTTTCCTATAATACTGAGAAAAGCCATAATAGTGTGAAATTCTCCCAGACGAACTACCAAACGTTGATTGAATATGTCACTGTTCCATCTAATTTGTTGAATTTTTGAATAGATTGCTTGATCAGAAACCAAAACTAAACTATCAATTTCTAGCTTGTCAGCGATTTCAATACTTTTAAGAAGAATTGTATATATTGCAGACATTTCAGTTGGATTAGCTTCAATTACAGGTAAATATTTAATGCTGCATAAAGGAAGATTATTTGGGCACATTTTTATATTAAAACCAGTCCATCCAGGGAAAATATCAGTACTATTTAGAAACAATTTACTTAAAATGTACACATTATCGATTTTTTTGGCCAAGTACAATTGTTTGGTGTTTTCGATCTTTGTTAAAACATAATCATTAAGGATGCATGGGGTTTTTTTTGCATAATATTCGAAAATGTTTGCATCTGGTGGTTTAAATGTTCTTTTCCCAGATTTTAAACCTTTCTTAGGAACGCTTACATTTGTTGTGAAATTGTTATTTTGGATGATTATGCCGTTTGTATGGTGGGTAGTTTCATGTCCACTTTGCGTTTCCTCACGAAAATCAATGTTATCCCACACTATTGTGGTGAATTGTTTTTTTTTCAATATTCATTGGCAGATTATTACATAGATCTAGTTGCATTTCTGCAAGAGCAGTATCATACTCCAATACAGCTGTATGTGATATGCAATGACCTAACCCATTTATTAGGTTTGTCAATTTTGAAGACCCTGTAATGTGACGAATGGACATAGCCAGAGAATAATGTTTAGGCGTTGGTTTTCTACCTTTAGAAGAAAAGTAAATAATGTCTTGAGCAATGGATTGAATTTTGATTTTTTTAGATTCAGGAATTTCTACGAAATTATCCATTTCTACTTCATCAGTTTCACCCGAACACCAGGCAAGAAAGTTAAATAATAAAACTGGTATCATTTTCATTACATTACTGTCATTTAAATCTTCTGCAGTAGGTGGCCAAATGCAATTTATTGGTGGTGGTTCACTAATAATTCTTTTTAGATACAATCCAGATTTATACAAATTGTGTTTTCTTCATCTTCAACATAGTTATGAGTTGGTAATGTTTCCATACTATCGGCTTCAGATGCAGAAGTATCAGTCGAATTATCATTTATAATTGTGATTGCAGATTGATTGTCAGAATTGCAAAGAACTAGCTCTGATAAATTTCTTTGTTTTGGTTGAACAAAAATTAATTGAGGATAGTCTTTTACCAGCCATCGTTTTAATTGTCGGTTAGTTATTGTAGGAATTTTAACTAACAATTCAGGTTCATGTTTCATTATAATATCCATAAGATTTTTATTTAATTTGTTCATGTGCATGATCTCACAATTTGAAATTATTTTGCTTTCAATTATATTTTTACAAAAAGTTTTGTAATGTATATAACACGGGTTTGTATTACAATCCTCAGCTGTGTCTTTGTTTTTTAAGATTCTTGTGTATGACAGAAAGCAGCTTTTGTGGTACTTCATTTCTTTAGCAATACAATCTACATCTCGAATTTTGCATAATAGTGTTTCATCAGTTTTCAAAGTTGCTGATCTAAATAATGCATCACTAGCATTGTATGTCTGGCACAATACAAGATTTTCTTTTTTTCTTTTTCTATCAAACTGATACACATAATGATCTTTTTCACAAATTATGCATGTATTTGGGAAAAGCGAAGCATATGAGCGGCATGTAGAACGGCTTAAACGTTTTTGCTTACAGCTATTTTCAACGTCTGGTTTCGCACGATCGATTCTTTGCTTGGCTTTTTGTACTCTATTTTTGTCAGTGAAACGCATGTAACATTTCCTGTGATAATAAACAGTATGATCTTTACCATCTTTCAGTAAACTGTCTAATTCAGAGGCTACAATCTGCTCTATATGATCCAAATTAATCCACTCTTGAACAAAATTTGCAATTCTACTTATACTTATTTCGCTACTTTCAATTAACTTTTCGTTATCGGATAAATTAGTTGCAACATGCAAGCAACAAGTTTTAAAACTTGCCATATTTAACTTTTATTAAGTCAGGTTTCAGTCAAAGCTTCCGAAATTTTAGATCACATTCCTAAATTACTTGTTTGTTTACAATATTAAAGAGCTCGCGGCCGGCTGGCGCGTGCGTAGTAATACAATGTTGTCTCTTTAATCTATAACTTAAAATTTTAAGAAACTGACTTGCAATACAATACTTCACATATTAATTTTAGTTTTGATATTATTATTAATAATAAACTGTGATTTTTTAAATTTAAGACATAATTTTGACGTTTGAAAATTAAAAATTACACAATGAGCGCCCTCTACCGGCAGAAACGAAGCCTGCACGGTGATTAGAAAACATAATATAGTTCCAAATTTTTTGCTATTTAAAAAACAAATGTGCAACTTTACGTTGGTGAACATTGCATGTTTAAAACAAGGGATCAATGAAAAACATGATCGCATGAAGTTTAAATAGTTGCCATAATTGGTAAACGAACCTGTCGATTTAAAAAATCGGCCCACAGTCTAATGGGGAAGAAAACTAGTCGTTGGGGGCCACCGTGATACTTACCCATCATGGATATACATAATATAAAATATGAAACATGTGATATATGCTAAGCATTGTATCATGTAACGCACATTTTTTCTTTAACAGCGTAGTGAGAAATTTACACTAATCTTTTTAATTCATCCATATAGAATATTGCATGCATAGGCGTAATTTCCGTATCATCAAAATCCTAATTCTTTATTAAATAATAAGATACACTCAAAATATTAAATCTATAATCGTAATCTATGGGGACTTTTTTCGCCCCAAGGGATCAAAGATCATTGAGCTGTTTTTTTTCCCAATTCCTACCCCAATTCTTCCACATTTGATAGTGGTAGCACTAGATTTATATTACACTTAATTTAAGGAAAATTAATTCACTTTCTTTATACTCAATGAAGTCCATTAGTTTCTCCGTTGCAAGTGAAGTTGTCTAACATAATAATGCTGACAACAAACGGAAAACTTCACTTGATGATGAAACCTCTCTAGGACTAGTATATCGCTGGGTTGAGGAGGATGCTCGGAATTTTAGAAGGTCGGAAAAATAATAATTACAGATAGCTCACATTCCTAGAGAATACTGGGGGTGGAACACTTGGCCTTAAAGTAATTGTTGAGGAAGTCGAAAATCACCGGGTACGTCAAGATACAACATGGGAGAATTGTGTTTAGAAGCGGAAAAATTCTTTTACAATGTTTCATGTCGTTGCGTGGAGAATTTTTGGAAATTAGATTGAAAATGGAATAGTGTATGGAGAACGAATGTGCGAATTTATAGCATAAACCAGGGCCGAAGCAAGCCTTTTTTGCACGCGGTGCAAACATGGGTTTTGGCGCCCCCCTCCCTCTTCCAAAAAGTATATTTACAAAGACAATTTTAAGGAGTTATTTTCTTCTGATGGACTGATGACTTCCATTATTATAAAACCGCAGTTATAAATGAAGTGTTAGGTGAAGATGAAAGAGCAGTCGTAAAAAGTTAGAACTCCGATTTTCTGGTCAGAATGGGGGGGGGGGAATGGCCATAATTTTTTTGGGGGGGGGGAGGTGTAAAAAACATGTAAAGTACAAACATGTCTGTCCCTTGATAAAGATTTTTATTTATAATGAACTATAAAAAAAAAAAAAAAAAAAAAGATAAATGGTTTTTGATCTAGCAAGACGGTTTAAGAAAATATAATAATATAACTTTACTCATTTAAAGAAGTGTTTTGAAATAAATGTTTATTTTGCTGCTCGTAATTCTCGGAAACGTTTCCGAAGAGTTTAATGTTAAAAATAACAAACTCCAAAATTTAAAAGCAACATATTTATATTCTAAATACATCATCGGATATTTTTTAATTAAAAAATGACTGTACATCAACAGAAAAATAATTAAATTTGTAAAATTTGTTGTTTGATAGGCCTAAAAACGTTTATATTCTCCAAAAATGTCAAAAGTAAAACAGTCAATAATAACGATTCAAGTAAATATAGGGCTTCATGTTGCAACATATTCAAACTAAAGAAGAAATGTTACCATAATCAATGATTTGTCGCTCACGATTAGCGAGGACACGTTCTTCTGACAACTTTAAGGCGACCGTGGACCTTTATTTGAGAAAAATCGAAAGTTATTTTTCTGCATATTATTTATTATTCTCCAGTTTGTTCTGACCCGTTTGCGAAAAACCGTATGCATATGCCATTGTTTTTCGCAAGTGTTTGAATTTTGTACACAGATAATTTTTCGGCCCTTTAATATAATTTTAATCTGTTTTCTCAAAAGTCATTTTTCAACGTTTTTAGATTTTTAAAATGCTACATGATTCTTAATTTTTTATGAAAATTCGTGAAACTGATAAGGAAGAGTCCTAATATTGCTTACAAAGAAATTGTGGATGCATTCTTAAATTCGACTTCATTAAGATAATTAAATTTGATTTATAACTTATTAAAAGGCAAAATTTTGATGAAAATCGATATCGAATTCAGAAAAGAAATTTCTAAAATATTGACTATTCAAGGGATTAAAAAATCGATACATAGATTTGTTTGTAATAAAGCTTTAAGTGATTAAAAGGGAAAATCGAGCAAACATCTGAAAAATTAAGAAGCATGGAGCATTTTAAAATTTCGTTTTATAATTTTAATCTTTAAAAAAAATCTTTAAATTATAATAAGATTGGGCATTTCTTTTAAGGTATTCTATATACTTATGGTGAAATGTATATTTCCACAAACTTCCATATCTCTACGATCAAAATAAAAAGGAAAAAAAATAACTTCCACCCTCCGTAAATAAGATTTTGCTATTTAATTGCAAAACACTTTTCACCCTTATCCTCAAACTTATTAATATTGAATTGTAACGTTCTTCCGTAAAATTATACAGGTCGGTTTTTTAAATTAACAATCGTTAATTTCTTAAATTTTTTAAACATGCATTTTGATGATTTTAATTAAAGACCATGGTTAAGGTGTGGCTCTTATTGTGGTAGACTAATTACAAGTTAGAGATCTTTCTTTGCAATTAAAAAAATCCTTCCGGTTACCTTAATTGTTAGTTTCGGTATAAAATGATTTATCATAAGACACAGCTTTGAGAAATGTTCGTTTTGAAGTAACAGAATAAAAGGAAAACCTATTTTTTATTTTCAAGAGAAATATTTCCAACTTAGAAGATTATTTTTTCTCGGAAAATTTTTCATCCGATTAAGTTGTGCTTAAGATTTTTTTTTTCCTCGAGATCTAAAGACCTTTTTATTTTTTGTAATTTTAGGTTACAATTAGTTCGTATTAATTAAGAAGTTCTCTTCGCTGTTTTAGTTTTACTCTTTTGGTAGGATTTTTTCTTTCTTCCTTTCTTTTTTTTTTTTTTTTTTTCAGATTTATTATTCTGATAATTATTTATTATAACGCATAGCTTCGAAAAAGTGCCGTTAAGAGATAATAAAAAGAAACACTGTAGAGTCTCGATTATCCGAGTTAATATGGACCAAGCTCACCTCGGATAAACAAAAAACTCGGATAAAGCTGATTTACACGAATCGTCACCAACTAAGAGATGAAATATAAATTTTCACTTCGTTCATTCATTTTTATGGTAGTAACATTTCTTTCATGTGCATTTCCGTTACTTTAAAGAAAAACGGGCAGTGAAATTGTTTATTTGAAAAAGCTCTTGATAGTTTTTTGTTTGTTGAATGTCGATTTTGCTGCTGTATTACGCTACTGCATAACTACCAATTTCTAAGATCTTTTTTCTTTACCACTAAATTTTGCCTCATTCAATCGCCGAAATCTAACAATTGTCAACGATTAAATAGGGCAAAATTTTGTATTCAATTTTAGAGGTAACAAAACCGTAAACATTGGCAACGATGTAATTCTATTAGTGGTATGAAAATTGCAGGTGTAACCTCTTCTTTCTGCTCAAAGTATTAAATAATTTTTTTTCAGTTGAACTTATACCTTTGGAATGGATCATTTTCTTCTAATAGATTGATGGATTCCATTATTATGAAACAGCCATTATAAATGAAGAATTAGGTGAAGATGAAAGAGCAGCCGTAAAAAGTTAGAACTCTGATTTTCTGGTCAGAATGGGGAAAAAATGGCCATAATTTTTTTTACAACTGCTCTTTCATCTTCATTTATAATGAATGTTTCATAATAATAGAAGCTATCAGTCCATCAGAAGAAAATAACTCGATTAAGCGGGACCAGCAAATATTTCACTGATTCTTTATCCTTTTTTTTTTTTTTTTTTTCAAATCCGGACTTCCCGGTTTACAGAATATAAGAGTAAAACATTTTTTATATTAATATATATATATATTAGATTGCCCACTAACAATACCAAAAGCATTTTTATTTAAAAAGTATCAATTTTTCATTTGAATAAAGTTTTGAAAATTTTTAAAAGCTTTGCTTTCATATAAGTTCATAGCCTCAGAAATTTCTAAAGATTTCGTTATTTACAACAGTCATTTATAATTCTGACCATTTCAATTATTTAAGCGTGTAGTTCAATTAGACGTCTTTTAAATTTCTGTTTTATTTATATTATATTATTTTGTTGATGAAGTTTTAACTTCGTTATCGAATATCACTAGGAAATAAATGCTGAACTATTTATATTAATTTAACTGCAAGCCGATTTATCTCTCATATCCGTCTGCACGCAATAGAGTTAAATTTAGCAAAGAAATTCGTGCTTCAAAATTATTTTAGAAGCCATACAAAAATGAGTAAGTTGCGATACAATTTTCAAACAAATTAGGAGCTACTCATATATAGCGTTATCATTTTAAGGGAGAGGTGGGAGGGGGGGGGGGGTCTGGCACATGATATCATAAGATATCTCTAAGGGGAGAGGAGCTTGTTTTTTGATATCATTATCATTTTTTATCCCTTTTTATTTGTAACTTGGTCTTTACATCAAATTAATATGTTATCTATTTTTAGTATGTTATCAATTTTTATGAAAGTACAAGGTTATATTAAAATCTTTAAATGATTATAAAAATTATTTAATTCCAAGATATGTAATACCCCAACGTTTGACATTGCTATTCTTCTGAAATACGTGTATGCATATGTAATCCTCTGTTTGACAAACCATGTGCGAAGTATGTTTGAAATGATACTTGTGTTTAATATTAAATAAAAGAGAAATAATATTGTCCACCTGTTTTGCTGATAAAAAGTTCTGTCTGCCCCACCCCGTGCAGGGGCAAGTTCAAAAAGACATTATTACTGTTGAAAGCATTATGTATCAAAAAACTATTATTAAATACTTTTAAATAGTAACTATTTCTTTTAAGTGTTATTTGTAATATAAACTAATATTTTATTGACTTCTCTTCATTTTAATCAATAAAGTATGCGAAAAGCATATGTAACGATATTTGTATATCCCTCCAAGCAAAAGAAAAAAATTCAAAGAACCTGAAAAAGTTTTATACATTGATAACGATATCATTACACGGGGGCGAGGGGGGTTCGACGGGTTATAACGTACGATGTCGTAAGGGGTGGAGGGGGTACAAAATTACCAAAAAGTTGATAACGTTATATATGCACAGCCTCTTACAATGCAGTTTTGAAAAAAATTGGATATTTAAGGGTGTATTCCGATCCAAACTGCTTATTTTCGGATTCATTTTTAAATTCATTTTTGCTCTCAAGCGCATCAAACTGGGAAATTCTCTTATTTAGAAACTAAATAATGTGCCGTGCTTCTCGATTTTTTGATAAATGCAGAAAATATTGTATAAAATGCTGTCAAAGTTGGCGTTTTCAACCGAATTTTCGGAAGCGGGAGATCTGGGAATGAAAAAAATGGTCATGCAGAGAAAATAATTGTTTAAAAATCAAATTCTAATTAATTGAGCGAAAAATGAAATCACACGGCCTCTTTTACATCTCTTCAAAAATCACCCCATCAAGTTTCATGTTTTTACTTTTAAAAATGAGTCTGAAAATGTCTCAGAAAATTTCGAGCTGTTGAGGGTGGAAAAATATTTTTTCGAATACACCCTTAAGTGCATTTTTTTTTCTTTTTTTTGTCAATTCGACCGTGTGAAAATTGAAAATGTGCGATGTTTAGAAGATGACTTCTGAAGCAATTTGGAATCGAAATGAATTTTCTATTTTTTTTTTTTTTTTTATCAAGTTATAAGCAATTTTGATCACGTGACCATTGGTTTTACTTCTCTATCACGGCATCGCGTCCGGAATTTTGGTTCAAAACGCCAGCTTTGACAGTATTTTCTGAAAGATCTTCTGCCTTTAACAGAAAAAGGAAAACATCTTTCGATTACATAGCTTCTGATTAACAACACATGCCAATTTCATGAGTTTCCGAACAAAAATGAATTAAAAAATGTGTCTGAAAGTAGCCTCTTTGGATTTGAGAACAGCCTTAAGTGTAAAAAAATGCGCCTGATGTACCTGAAAATACGGAATCTCCTTCTCCTTTTTATAGTGAAATAATTCCGTCTAAGACGGAGATTTTTGTTATTTTCCCTCCATAATTAACATTTTTATTCGATTAAATCGTTTTTAAATATTTTGTTAAATTAAATTTAAAGAAAATTATATATTTTTTTTATCCATTCATTTGAAATGAGTCTGTCAAGTCCACTTGTTTACTTGATCGATTATGTTAAGTATAGAATATTTTTCAAACAAAAATTTCCCTATTGAAATTAGTGAAAGGAATCGATATTTTCCAGTAACCTAGTTCGCATTTTGGAGAAATATAAATAAATATCAATTTAAAGCTTTTTTTTTTTTTGTATAACTCTCGAGTGCATTTAGTGATTTATTACAAGAAAGGGAAAACTGCAAATGTGGTATTAGATGGATTTTCAGTTTTTCTTCCAGTATTATATAAATGCTCGTTTTCGAGTTTTTCAAATGAAGGTTTTTATTTTATGTGTACTTTTATGTTAGCCGCGCGCTAATCTTGTTAATAACATTTTTTCTCGCCAATAGTAGCTTTTATTCTTTCCGTGTGTGAATTAGAAACTTTGTTTTAATGCTGAAATATAATGTTCCTGTTTAGGGTATCATTTCTTATTTTAAAAAGGTATTTTTAGCCCCCGGTATGCTATTTCTTTCTCCCACCTATTAATATGCCGTCTCCAAAAAATAATGTTACGTTGTATAAGACAGCCGTAAAACAAAGCAGATGTATCATTGTACGGAATAATCTCTACTGCAATTTTTTTAACTTCTAAGCATAGCACATTTTGAATTTTTATACCGTCGTATTGAAAAAAAAAAGTACTTTTAAATGCAATTTGTTTGAAAACTGCATCTCCATTTATTTTTGAGACATTCATTTTTTTGTAGTTGTTAGCACCATTTGTTTCATTTTGACATCTCAAGTACTCCATTTCTGTAGAAAGTAAAGGGAAAATAGTTGAAAAATAGCAATTATATCTTTTTGTTGCCCTTTTCTCATAAAAATTATTAAAAAAAAAAATAATAATAATTAAAATACGTGCTATTTTGAAAAAATATAAATGAATGATTTCTGATAAAACATGGAGCTATTATAAACTAAATTTAATTTTAAATATCTATGTTGATATTACAAACAAATGAAGACATGTGAATCATTAGATAGCCGATTTTTTTTTTTTTTTTTGTCGAGTTTCTTGACTGACGACATCTCTTTGATTTGTGTATTATTCAGCGATAGTGACGTCCTATGCATTACTTTACTGCAGATATTGTTTAAGACTGGATCGTCAATGTTGAATTCTTCAGCGGTTGCGAATGACGTCATTTTATATAAAATAAAAGCGTGTGTTTTAAGTCTTAAAACTGAAATATGTTTCATACTATCTATATTTATATACATATATATTTCTTTTTCATCGTGGACGACACTAAATTCTGAAAAAGCAGGATTCCAGTTTCCTAGTATTTGTTCAATTCTTTTAACACAAAGAAACAGCTAACTAAGGATAAACTAAGGATTTCCAACCGGTGTGCCACAAGAGCATCTCATAAACAAATTATAATTTTTTTTTTTACTTAGTGAAAAGTATCCAGTCCGGGATTCAGACCCAAGACCTTGGGCATAACACTCTTCCAACTAAACAATAACGCAAGCGATGAGCAATAGATTGTCTTTATATAGGTATATGAGAGAGGTGGTATATGAGAGAGGTGGCATATGAGAAATAAAATGTTATTGGTTGAAAGAATTTTGGACAAGATCCTAAGCGGTGAGTAATTAGATTGCCTTTATAAATAAAGTGACGACATACGAGTTCGAAAAAATGTCAGAAAGTTTTATCATCATCATCATCAACAGGTTTACGGAGCGCCTACAGCGAGTGAACACCTCGCTGAGTAATCTCCAACGAAGTTGGGCCGCAGAAATTCACTGCAGCATTATATATATAATGGCGCAAAGTGTATAACGCTTCCGGAGTGAACTCATCCGGATCTTGATAATCTTTCGTTAAAATCAGCCATTTTATTTCGGCCATGTTAGACTTAAGCATTCCGATGCCGTATTATAAGTCAAAAAACTGCCTTATTTAATCTACGTTGTAGAACATCTATCCTTCTTCAGTTTTTTAAAACCTTCAAAAACTATAAAATCATCATATATATTAAAACGCAAAGGTAAAATTTTAAGTAGACCCATTTCGGGACATCTGCATACGCATCAACCCTGTTCAATTTAGAGGGATTAAGAAGGAGTTCTCGGTGGCTAAGCGGTCTAAAGCGCCGATATTTTGTAGTGGATAGCAGGTTCGAACACAATGCCCGGCAAAATGATTTCTGTATTTTTCGCGATAAGTTATTTCACTAATGACATATTTTATTAGGAGGAGAAGTTATATGATTTTTATTTTATTATTATTATTATTTGACTGCTTTATGATTAAATAAAATTTAACGCTGACCAATATTTAAAATAATAATAATAGTTTTATATTTAAAGTATTTAAGCTAAAATATTTTTAATGTAATTATCAATTAAATAAATTGAGCTGATCTACAATTTTTGTTATATGTTCTGACCATTATCAAGAATATATGTGTGTGTGTGTCAGAAAGAAAAGTTTGCCTTTCTTTTCCTTAAAAAAAGAAAACGGAAAGAAAGAAAGATATTCATATTAGATCTATATTAAAAAAAATTGCCTTGATATCCATTGTTTAATATTTAAAAAATGTATAAAAATGTAAAATAAAGCTCAAGTAATAAAAATTATATGCTGCACCAAGTTTCAAATTTGGGCTTTTAGAGAATGAGACTGATAAAAATAAAATTCATGGCAGCTTTTAATGGTCATGTAGTTAAAAAATCATAATAAATAAATAAAAATAAAAACTGTTATTTTTTCGAAAAAATGAGACCATAGTAAATAAAAATAAATGCTCTACCCGCTATTTTAAATTAAATTTCTGGTAAAAAGAAGCATAATTGGTTGTAAATTATAAAATTAAAATTCTGTGATTTCATTGAATATGTTTGGCTGACTGCACCCTCTATCGCTTTAAAGAAATAGGAATCACTTATGCAATATAGAAATTTGTCACAATTTCAATAATTAATTTAAAAGCAATTCATTAAAATTTCAAGAATTTTTCTAATGAAACATTCAAGTTATTTACCGTCAAATCTTGACGGGTACCATCTAGTAGGAATATAACGTTGATGTGCCGAAGATAGTAAAATTGAGCGGTGGTCAATTCCAGCTGTGCTGAAGAGACCAAGTCAGGTCGCTCAAGGCAATTTTAAGTGTGAATTCAGGCAAAATGGCGAAAAATACAGGCAAAAAAAGAAAAAAAACTGGTTGTTGAACAGAGGAAAATATTTTTTCTAGAATCGCCTTAAATCTAACCTCTAGGCCACTTGGTTATCCTGACTTTGTCCAACATGTTCTGCAACAGACAGACATTTTTGTACTTTAACACCGTCCTCAAAAGAAAACAACTTTTAAAAAAATGCAATTTAACAAATTACTACGAACATTTGGAAAATGATTTTTTCAAAGACTAAAATTTAAGACATAAGAAATAGCACGAAGTTGATCATACATTACGTACGCCATGAATTAAACATTAATAGTGTTATTATACGTAAAAATTGCAAGCGACAGAAATCGCCTACGACTCCTCACATTTCCTGAAACTTACGTATTATCCACCTGAAACGTACGTATTATCCAAGCATTTCATTGGCTGTTCGGGAAAAGGCTTTTCCATCGTCAGATTTCCAAGAAATTTGACGGCTCATTTTAAATGAAATTTATTTCTTAAACTTTTAAACATCCCACAATATTACTTTTTATATCCTCGTATAGAGAAAAAAATGAACTTTTAAATGCAATTTGTTTGAAAGCTGTATCTCAATTTGTTTCTGAGTTATTAATTTTTTTTTTTTAGTTTTTATTACTTTTTTGTCATAGTTGCAACACTCTGTTGTCCATCTCTGTTGAAAGTAAAGGGAGATACAGATTACTGTATGGACCAATCAGAAAACGAATGAAATGATGATTAAACCAATAAAAAGACTTCAGATATGCTTTTGATTTCCTACCCTGACGAGGACAATAACCATTTTTCCAAATGGTTAAAAAATATTTTTCTCCGCTTAGTAACATGAAACTTAATGACACATTTTTTTAATCAGTTTTAAACATAAAAGCATGATACTTGCAGGTATGACTATTGAACTGATTTGTAATCGAACAGTTTTTCTTCATTTTTCGATAAATCAATTGCATCTTGAGTTAGAAACGATGATTGTCTCATGTTATGATTCCTTGCGATTGTGTTTTTCTTTTCCTGCTCTGTCGCGTCTAGAGATTCCGTTCAAAACGCAAACTTTGACAGCATTTTCTGAAAAATGTTCATATTTTACTGAAAAAATGTTCGTCTTTTACTGAAAAACTGTTCGATTACATAGTTTCTTAATAAGTGTACTTGCCAATTTGATACATTTGCTAACAAAAATGAATTAAAAAATGCGTCAGAAAGTAGCCAGTTTCGGTTACAGAACAAACAGCCATAAAGAAATTCTAGAAGATACGCTTTGTTAATACAGTCGAGCCTCGTTATCCCGACACTCTAATGACCAGAACAAAGTGTCGTCATAAAGCGGAGTGTCGCGGTAACCGGAGTTGGAGAAAAATAAGTTTATAAAAAGCTGTATCTCTAATTAATTTTAGATAATTTTAAATTCATAACTGTTCTTGCAGTTTTAAGCAATAAAACATTATTATTAAACAAAATAAACACCAAAAAAAAAAAAGTGAAAAGAATAAAAATCAGATTTATGATGACTTGTTTTTTTATTGTTACATGAAATATTGATGAATTAAGGTTTGCTTATACCTAGATATACTTCCTACAATTCTTTTTTCAATATTATACAATGAATTGTAACCAATATTCGTCGTTTCAGAAATGGCTATTAGATAATTTCTGATCGTTTCAATGCAATGCAATGGTTTTAGTCGGATGAAAAATGTCGTGTAACCACAAGAAAGCGCCGCCTGACCAGAACAAAAAGACCGCGAGTTGACTGATAGGTCTATCTGGAGATTAAGTGGGTCATTCATAGTGTGTGGGTTTATTTATTCAGGTAAAGGATTGAAGTGAAATTTCTCATTTATCTCAATGGGTATTTTAGACAGTTTTGTGAAAAGTTTGGCTGAGACTTTTCTTACCGCTTAATTTCCGTGTTTATAAAATGGATTATGAAAAATGAACAGTTTTCCTGAACCGCCGGGATATCCGGAGTTAAAAATTATTCAACGACGTAAAATCCGGAGTTTATTTACATTAAAATCATATACAGAAAATCGGGACTTTGAAAAACTGACGTGATAAGCTGAGTGACGTGAAACCCGGGTGTCGCGATAACGAGGTCCGACTGTACTTTTTTTCCCCCTTATTTTATCTTTTAGTTATTAGATGATTTAGTTAATCTAGTAGTAATCTTATGAGTTACGGTTAATCTAGTTTATTGTCTGATTGCTTGCATTTTTTTGTACTCGCGTACGGATTGGTGTAATTTTCAGGCCTTTATGTAAGTCGTGGATTATTTCAATATTTAAAATGCTTTTTAATTATTTTCTTTCTATTTATTTATAAACTAACAATTTTTCGTTCTGCTCTATTAGAATTTTTAGCTCAATCACTGAATGTGTGTAAAGTTAGAATGAATATCAGCCTGCATAAACCGAATGATTTTATTATTATTATTATTAATTTAAGGTATCTGAGTAATCTGATTTAAGGTATCTGAAAACGTCAATTTCGATTATAATTTCAATTCAAAAACTTTTTAGGTGAAAAAAAGAGGGTTAACTTTATGATCTTTGACGCTTTTTAAACAACCAAAAAAAAGAAAAGTTCAGCGTTAGCTTTTAATTTTCCTCAAAGGTGATTTTTTGTAAAATTGTGTTAAAAATCGTCAAAACTCAATAATACTTCAGTTATTGCAAAATTTTAAAATTATGCTTTAAATATGTATTCAAACTATTCCTATGCTGATTTATTGAAAATTTATAAATTATACAATTTTAGTTTATACATTCTTTTCATAAATTTGCAACGTTGTTGTCTTTTCATACCCATAACTTTTAAAGTATTCATTACATTGTCATAAAAATACTCTAATTTATCTAGAATATTTACTATGTTTATTATGGAATTCATAAAATGCATATATTTTTAACATTTTTAAATGTAAATAGTTTTAAGAAAATAGCAATTTTTCCGTTAATTATACGCTATTTTAAAATAATAGTATTATTTGTATGTTTATATCACATTTTTAATAATAATTAGCAATTTTAAACTTAAAATTAAAAAAAATTAAAACAAAATTGCTTCGAAGGAATACTGATATATTAAATCAATATGACATTCCGTATAAGTCTAAACAGTGATATTTTTACTAAAATTCGAGCATTTTTCTCCCTGTCATCAAAAGCATATCATTGATTTAGTTCATATTTTTAAAATTTCGGTATACTCTTCAGTGTCTTACAAATAAAAACAATATTTTTTCAAGAATACTAGTTTTCTTTACTGGAATTTTTATTTAGGCATTTTCATATAAAATTTTGTCCTTTTACAGACTGAAATGCGAGATTAATATTTTTGACATGGATAAGAGAAAAAAAATTAGTTGCTCAACTTTCAAATCCATAAATTGATTTCCTCGTTACAAAGCTCATTTTCTTGGCTCGTTACATTTAGATTTTTAAAAGGAATTTGTTCAAGAATGTCTAAACTCAAACTTAATGATCGAATGTTATGCACAGAAAACCTACTTTAAAATAATGATTTTTAAAATACTGTTTTTTCACAGAGTATTTAAAGATTTCGTTTGATTTCGAAGAAGAAAAAATGGTGTTTTGGGGGAATAAATCTGGCTAATTAAAGAAATAATATTTCTTATTTTGGAAGTAATGCAAGCGCTTGTGGTTAGCGGTAAACATAAAATAAATTGTTGAAATGTTAAAACCATGTCAATGTATAAAGTATTTTAAGATACAGTGAAACCTCCCTGTGCGATCACCTCCCTGAACGACCACTTTTTATGGAACAAAATTTATTCCCATAGGCTCAATACTAATTTTACCTCTATTCAGAGACCACCCCAGTTGAACTCCCTCCATGAGCGACCCATTTCTTTGAAGAAAATGAAACAAATTCCGTTTTTTCCTGATCGCTTAAAGAAGGTTTTATTAGAAAAATAATTCCGGAGAACGCATTATTCATCAAACTTCTAAACTAAGTTTAGGATTTTTTTTATTCCGGTAATTTTTAAGTGTTTAAACCCCTTTGTGCCTTTTTTAGGCGATGAATTTAACTCTGATGACACATTAAGAATGACGGTCCATAAACTCCCCTGCTTTATTTTGTCAGGAAACTCACAAAGAAATACAGGGTGCGGAGAAAGTATTGATAGTAAAATCAATCTCTACTACAACGCCATAGATACAATTATTTCAATAATTTTTATTGCGTAAGATTAACAACTAAGTATCAATTGATATTCTATCATTTTCGATTCGGTCTTTTTTTGCCTTGATACACTCGCGTAGAATGTGCGGGAAGGCATCCACGGTGCGCCGCAAGTAGTCCGCATCGAGACCGTTCCATTTACGCGTCAGAGCAGCATTTAAAGAAGTGATATCTTTGTGTGGATTAGCACAGGCTCTTGCTTGCAACACTCCCATACTGAGTAATCAAGTGGATTAAAATCCGGAGTATTCGGAGGCCAGTCTTGAGATGAAATGAAATCACGAAGATTTGCTTGGCACCACCGTTGCGTTTGGCAAGACTTATGGGATGGTACTGAATCTTGTTGAAACACATATGGATTGTTTCCAAAATGAGAATTTAGCCATGGAAGGACCTCCTTTAGAATATCGTTGAGATAATCGATCTGATTAATCTTGACACCAGCATCATCAAAGACCGAAGGGGATTTCCCATTGCTTGTGATGCTGCCAAAAACCATCACGCTGGCTGGATGAGCTTTTCTGGCTACTATGCCACCACTTGAATTAGCAGTTTTACTGTTTTTGGCTAATATGCAGTCATTCTGATGGTTAACAGCTTATTCAATAGTGAACAGTTTTTCGGCACAGAAGACGTAATGCAAACAATAGCCCAAAAATACTTACTTATAATGCAGTATTTATATTATAAAGAGCAAATGTACACAAAAAAATAAATCTACATTTAAAAGACACACACAAACATTAAGAAAAAATTATCCATACTTTTTTCCGCACCCTGTAGATAAATGAATGAAATCGTCATTATTTGCTCCCGCCCAAAAAAAAAATTGCTTTTATTTACTGAACTTCGAAAGGACTTGGAAATAAAAGCTATAAAAGATAAAACCGTAAAATCAAAGCAAACGTCAATGTATTCATTTTTTAAACTCTGTAGTAATTAAATTATGTAATTAACTTTTGTTTTGATACTTAAATTTTCATATATTTTCCTAATGTGAAAAATAAATTTTAGTAACATGAATTGTTACATTTTTTCAAGAATTAAAATCTAGATTTAAACATGACCTCCATTAAGAGACCACCTCTCGGAGCGACCCATTTTTATTGGAACGGAACGTGGTCGCTTGAGGGGGGTTTTACTGTATTTTAAATACCTTTATATTATATGTATGCACTTGAAAGTAATTTTTGTACAATTATTTCTGCCTTTATATGTATTTTAATTATTTAACTCAAGGTGAATGTAGCCCTAGAATTTTAACTTTCATTTATAGTCAATAAAACCTTGTTATGTTCAATATTTTTTATTGGAAGTTTTTGCTAAAATGCTGCTAATTATTTCCACTTTATGCAGATTTCCATTTGAGATTATATTTTTACACTCTTTGATTTAACTCAAGCTAGTTTTTGTATGAAAAAAAATGGATTTTTTTAATCGATTTTTAACCAGCTTTCTCATACTAGATTAATTTTAACACAATTATTCTAATCTAATTGGTAAATAAATCATATTAGATGTAAATTTCCAACTGGGCGAAAAATGTCCGGACCAGGATTCGAACTAGGGATCTCCTGGCTGAAGCCGCCAGTGCTCTGCCATCTGAGCTATCCCGGACGAATCTGGTGGAACTTTTCCACCCACCTAACCTTAATGATTATAGCATCTGGTCTGAAACCTGGTTCAGCCCAACAGAATAAATCTCAGGTAATGGAACTCCAGAAAACGCTGGATGCGAAATTAGAATAATTGTGTTAAAATTAATCTAGTGTAATTACGTATCCAGCGATTTCTGGAGTTCCATTACCTGAGATTTATTCTGTTGAGCTGGACCAGGTTTCAGACCAGATGCTATAATCATTAAGGTTAGGTGGGTGAAAAAGTTCCACCAGATTCGTCCGGGATAGCTCAGATGGCAGAGCACTGGCGGCTTCAGCCAGGAGATCCCTGGTTCGAAACCTGGTCCGGACATTTTTCGCCCAGTTGGAAATTTACATCTAACAGCTTTCTCAGAGGCTAGAATTATAAAAATTACACTCACAGTTGTGTTTCCGATGAAAATGCAACATTTATAATTTTTTAGAACTTAATTATAAATTAATAACTTAATTTTAAGGCATATTTTCGTTAGCTCGCCACAAGTGATAAATCGTCCAATATTCTCTGTAATTTGTACAATTGTTTTAGTAGTTGAAACAACGATGGATTTAACGATGCGCCAATATGAGGCATTCTCACAAAATTTTTAACTTTCAGGAATAAAAATCTGGTGAAAATAAACTTGCTAAAATAACATTTTAATCTAATACCCGAATGCTTTAATGATTCAAAATAAAGGAAAAATGGTCAGCAGGAAACTTTTTTTACTTAACTGAGGTTCAAGTTAAACTTGCGAGTTTAATTTTCCTTACCATTTTACCACTATAACTTTTTATTTTCTTCTAAATTTTTACTTATAATGAATTTGCATAGTACCCACAAGACATTCAAATAAGAAATAATAACAGTGTAGTATTTTTAGTACAAAATTTTGATATAACATTGTCTTAAGGGGTGTTGAAGAAGGAACGATAAGGGAAAAAAAGGGGACGGTAAGGGAAGGGTCAGGATGGGACGGTAAGGAAAATGACCACCTATTTTTAGGCAAATCATATTAAGACTAAGTGATAGCCACAGTGTTCATTGATTTTTAGCAACAGTGATTTACATTGAGTTAAAAAAGAAAAGTGCAGGAATAAACCTTGGGGACCGTAAGACTACCCATAAAGCCACGATGCTTGAAATTGATATTTAAATGCTGATTTAAATTCTGCTGTAAATTTCATGTCAAAGAAGTTTAGTCAATCTTTCTCTAAGATACTTCTGCATGAGAAAACAGTTGAAAAAAAATTCTGTGGCTGCATCTGAAGCGATTTTCTGTATCATTTTAGCAAGAGGGACGGTAAGGAATCTAAAATCCAGGGACAGAGTTAAAAAAAAATTAACAATCGTAAAAATGTGTGCAGGTTAATTTTTTGCTACATATTTATATAAAACACTAGTCCCAGTTTCTACAAAACATAAATTACATCAATTACTTTTATTGAAACAATTTTATACAGACAGCTCCAAACTTAAAAATCAGCATCACAGGGACACGGGACAGTGAGACATTTCGTGGTCTATTTGGACCTCCAGCATCGTCCAAAACATATTTATCCCATTAATATTGTTATACAGTCATGCAAAGGGATGTTTTCCAGTATAAGAAATTAAAATAAAAACCAAGAATAAGTGCTAAAATTAAAATTATTATTCAGGGACTTAAAAGTCAAAATTATGTGAGAACGCCTCATAAACGCTCGCCAAACTGTGTCAAATGGCTGCGAAACTGCAAAAAATGAAACATTTTAAAATAAATTCAAGTTATAAGTAAGTTATAAGAACGAAATACCCATTTTCATTTTATATACAGGGTGTCCGGTCTCAACGGTGTCCAATGGCTAATTCCTAAACCGTTAGTCATAGACATATAGTTCCAATTACAAAAATGGTTTAAATCAGGTAAAGAAATATTTTAAAAGCGATTTGGGTCAATAAAAACTTTTCTTTAAAAATTACGAAATTTAAATTTTTATACGGTCCCCCGGTCCTATAAGTTATATTTAGTAAAATTTTCCTTTTACACTGACAAGTAATACAAAAAAAAGTCCCGTTGAGCTACGATTAAAATTGACCGAATAATACCTGTTTAGTTGGAGCATATTTTTTGCTGCAAATTGGGGGTCATTCACAAATTTAGTCGAAATATAATTTCGTCAGATATATTAAAAAATGGTTGAGAGTAAAATTAACATTGCAATATAAATTTGAAATCTTTAGTCATTCTTACATAATAATGCAAAATATACAATTTGTAATGCACATTTAAGAAGAAAGAAAAAGACAGAATTTTTGTTAAATAAAAGGATGCTAAATTAACAGCCTCAATTCTTTACAAAATGATACGTATTTTAAAATATTATTAGATTACACTAGCCTGCAAAAGTTGGGTTATTTCATGTTTTTTAGCTGTTGATAATTGATTCTTATGTATTCTGTACCGCTGAATCCGGAATCAACCTTCATTTTTAGCCATCACATCAAGATTTTTCGCAAATTGTAAATTTCAAAGTTAAAAAGTTCAATGTTAAAATTTAATCTCCTCCCCAATCTCATCACACCACCCAGCTGTAAGAATCCCAAGATAAGCAAAAATATCCACTAAATTATTGAATCAAATAAAATAAAAAAAAAAGTTTTAGATATGTTTTATAGTATGAGATTTTCGCTATATTTTAACTTACACATTTGCAAAAAAATTCTAACGTGATGGTTAAAAATGAAAGTCATTTTCAGATTTAGTGCTAAATAGTACGTAAAAATCAATTATCAAAAGTTAAAAAATACAACCATCTCCTCTACTTTATAGTATCCGATTTTTGTTGTTCTTTAAATTCGACAATTTAGGATTTGCGAAATATCCTGGCATGATGGTTAAAAATTAAGGCAATTTTCGGATTCAGTGCTAAAAAATACAGAAAAGTTACAAAACCCAACAATCTCCGTCTTGTATTATCTAATCTAAAACTTTTTCATAAACTTCTTGGCGGTAATCTATCCGAAATTTTTTGTGTTATCCTATAAAATAAGTATAAATGGTAACCACCGAAAATCATAATAATTGTTATCGATAAATATAATTTAGATATCATAAATTAATCAAAAATGAAGTAAAGTGCTTTTTCCATTCAATCAGAAAGATTTATTGCTATCATAATCCTTTTGTAAATTGCTAAGTAATATTTATTGATGTTCTACTAATTTTGTAAATCATTAAGTGTTGTTTATTGCTTTATATGTTTATCTTATGTTACGCAGCTGTGCCCAATGACGTCAGATACTCTTTCTGACGAAAGTGTAAACGGGAAATAATGTTTAGTATGCATTAAAGTTTTGATCATGTAACTGCTTTTCGTAATCTTTGAATCAGAGTTATTTTGTCGCTTAGAAGTGCCGTTAATTGCTATGATAACTACAGTTGTAGTTTTTACGAATTTAAATTAAGTTATTAGAGATAACATTTAGCGCCCAACGTGGGGCCCGACATAGCAATTATGGATATAAAAGCGTTGAAACTAGAAAGAAAAAATCTGCGAATAAGTTTTACGTCATGTACGAATAAAATTACAGAAGAATTATTGAAACTAGAGATTGATCTTAAAAGTCTGTCTGTGTTACAGAAACAATTAGAGGATAAATTTGGAAGGTTAGAGGAATGTCAGAAAAATATAAGTAGCATACTGTTGAAAGAAAGTTCCGAAAAGGAGTGTGAGGAAGATTTTCAAGCAGCCGAAGAATATCGGGATAAATACCTTGAGTTGAAGACTGGAGTAGAAGAAAAAATGATTTCTTTGCAGACGCCCGTTTTTGAAAATCGAAACGAATCTCTTGAGAAGAGAAGTTTTAAATTGCCGAAGATTGAATTGAAAAAATTTAATGGTGATGTTAAGGACTATTTGTCTTTTTGGTCTCAATTTCAGAAGATACATGAAGATAAAAGTATTTCGGATTCGGATAAATTTCAATATTTAATACAGGCGGTCGTTCCGAATTCAAAAGCAGCCAGAGTGGTGGAGAGCTTTCCAGCTACAGCTGCTAATTATCATCAAGCAATAAACCAAATCAAAGAAAGATTTGGTAGAGAAGATCTGCTCGTACAAGTCTATATACGGGATTTATTAACAATGGTTATGAAAAATGCTATCGCTGGCCGAGTAAAAACAGATTTGCCAAAGTTGTATGATGAATTAGAGGGAAAGTTGCGATCTCTGGAAAGTTTAGGACGTACGCAAGAAAAATACGGCGATTTCCTGATCCCGTTAGTAGAATCGATCCTCCCTGAAGAAATCTTGATGTCATGGGAAAGAAAACGAAATGCCGAAGATGCGATGCATGAAGAACGTTCACTGAAAAATTTAATGTCTTTTCTAAAGCACGAAGTGCAAAGCGAAGAGATGGTTGCTTTAGCGCGTAGTGGTTTTGGTGTTAATACTAATAATAAAAGATATGACCGGGATAATAAAACTTCCTCTCCTGCAACGACTTCATCTCTAGTAAACACTTCTTTTGGAAATACAGGTAAGCGAGAATTTACTTGTATTTTTTGTAATAAAAAACATTCATCGCGAGATTGTTTTGCTGCTAGAAATATGACTTTAGAAAATAAGAAAAATATTTTACTGAAGAAAAATGCTTGCTTTAATTGTTTTAAGCCTAACCACATATCTAAAAACTGTAGATTTAAAAGTACTTGCATTAAGTGTAAAAAGTATCATCATTTTCTTATGTGCCCAGATTATAATAGTGAAAATGATAAGAAAGAAAATGAAAGTCATGAAACTAATACTATGACAAATCATTCAAATAGTGAAAATGTTTATCTCATGACATTAATGGTTAAAGTGAAAAATAAGAATGTGGAACTAAAGGTTCGCACTATTATTGATTCTGGTTCTCAAAACAGTTATGTTAGTAAAACGGTGGTTGAGAATCTACATCTGGTTCCTAAGAGGAAAATTAAAATGACCCATTGCCATTTTGGGGGGAGAGAAACCTCAGTTCAAATACATGATGTTTATGATTTAATTATTTCTGATTTAAATGATTCCTTTAGTTGTAGAGCTGAGGTATTCTCTGAAAATAAAATTACTGGTTTTGTACCCAAACTTTCTAGTGTAGAGGCACTTATTGAACTTAGAGAAAAACAAATTATTTTACCTGATCTTGAATCCGAAGATTCGGAAATTAATTTACTTTTAGGTGCCGATTTAATAGGCACATTATTCACTAATAAATGTATGAAATTAAATTCAGGTTTATTTATGTTAGAAACACGATTGGGTTGTGTATTAACTGGAAAACCCAATCAAAATTTGAGTAGTAATTATGATAGTAATACTGTTTTGTCTGTTGTATCTTTGTATGTAAAAAATGCTTCTATTAATGAGTTATGGGATCTTGAAACGATCGGTATTAGGGAGCCTGTAGAAAGTTTGAAAAATCAATATGAGCATTCTAAAATAATAGAGGAATTTAAAACCAATATTAAAATTCATCCAGATGGTAGATATGAAGTTTGTTTACCTTTTAAATCTGATACGATTGAATTACCCAGTAATAAAGAAATGACGTGGAAGAGACATAAAAAGATGTGCGAACGCGCACAAAAGGGGGGTCTACTTATTGATTATGAAAATGTTTTCAGAGAATGGGAAGATTTAGAAATAATTGAAAAAGTAACGGGGGACGTCCAGAAAGAGCATTTTTTGCCGCATCGGCCTGTGGTGAAAGTGGACAGTGCTACGACCAAAATTAGGCCCGTTTTTGATGCGTCCGCTAGGGAATATGGAAAGTGTTCCTTAAATGATATTTTGTATAAAGGCCCGAATTTAATTGAGCAAATACCGGATATTATCGATAGGTTTCGAATTTATAAAATTGGTCTTTCTGCGGATATCGAAAAAGCCTTTTTGCAGATTAGCATAAACCCGGATCATAGAGATTTTTTACGATTTTTTTATCCTTCTGTGAACGAAGAAATTACTTATAGACATTGCAGGGTGGTTTTCGGAGTGAATTCAAGCCCATTTTTGTTGGCAGCGTCGATATCTCATTTGTTAGATAATGTATCTCTTAATTATAGGAATATGGCAGAAAAATTGAAATATTCATTTTATGTTGATAATTGTGTTACAGGTGTTTCGAATGCTGCGGAACAAGACGAATTTATCGAGCAGGCTAAATGCATTATGTCTCGAGGGTGTTTTAATTTGACAAATTGGGAAAGTAACGTTAAATCTCAAAATGTTTCAAAGAGTTCGGGTGTAACAAAATTGCTTGGGATATTGTGGGATCTTGATTGGGATATGCTTAAGTGTAATTTAACTTTTGATAAATTGAGTAACAATGAAAATTTCACTAAAAGATTAATTTTGAGCTCTATGCAGAAAATTTTTGACCCGATTGGAATATTGTGCCCGGCAACTTTGCCACCCAAAATTATATTACAACAAACCTGGAAATTGGGTCTAGGCTGGGATTCTCCATTACCGGAGGAAATTCAAAGACCTTTTAAAAAATGGTTCAGCGAAATAAATGTATTGGAGGACGTTCAAATTCCGCGATATGTTGAAATAAATGAGACTACCGAGATGCATGTTTTCGTGGATGCATGCAAAGAAGCATATGCAGCTTGCGTCTTTTTTCGAACTATAACCCCGGAAGCTGTAAAAATTCAATTAATTAGAGCAAAAGCTAGAGTTGCTCCTATAAAGCAAGCGTCAATTCCCAGATTAGAATTAATCGCGTGTAACATCGGAGCTAGGTTGGCACATTCAGTACAGCAAGCACTTTGTGTCCAGAACATGAAAACCATTTTTTGGAGTGACTCCATGGTTGCGTTGTACTGGATAAGTGAATACGGTGAATGGTTCGTTTTTGTTTCGAACAGGGTGAAAGAAATAAAAGGTATTTTCCCCAATAGCGAATGGCGTCATGTGCCAGGAAAAATGAATCCTGCGGATTTGATTTCGCGTGGGTGTTCTCCCCAGCAATTGCTAGAATCTCGGTGGTGGGAAGGGCCGAAATGGCTCATGGAAGAAAGGGAAAAATGGCCCAGGACTGAGACTCTTGATAGTGAAACTCCAGAGATTACTAGTGAAAGGAGAAAAGTGAAATTGTGTAATGTAAACACAACAGTCAAAAATATTCCTTGGTACGCTAGGAAATTTTCAAAATTTGAATCTATTATTAGACTAGTTGCTTGGGTATTAAGATTCATAAATAATGTGAAATCGCGATACAGTGCAAGGAAAAATGGTAAATTATCAGTTGAGGAATTAGAAAATGCTGAAAAAACTTTAATTTCAATGGTACAAAGTGAGTTTTTCCCAGATGTAGATTCGATACCTAACCTAGTCTGTTTTAAAGATGAAGACGGTATAATTAGAGTAAAGACAAGAATTACAGAACGCATTGATACACCATATTTCTTGTCGCCAATTCTTTTACCTGATGACTGTATTTTCACGGTTAGACTAATAGAACATTTCCATGTAGCGAATTGTCATGCTGGAACTCACATTCTTCTAAGTATTTTGAGAGAAAACTATTGGATCCAAAGAGGTAGAAAAACTGTCCGAAAAGTTGTAAGTAAATGCATTCCTTGCCAGCGCTACAAAGTTAAATCTTGTGAATCCGATCCAGTGCCACTGCCTTTAGATCGCATTAAAGATTCTAAAGTTTTTGAAATTGTAGGAGTTGATTTAGCTGGACCTTTATTTATTAAAAATGCAGATAAAACCTGGATAGTGCTCTATACTTGTGCAGTCTATCGAGCTGTTCATTTCGAACTTGTCTCCTCTTTGTCAACTGATGCATTTTTGCTGTCTTTGCGACGTTTCATCGCAAGAAGAGGCAGACCTAGAATAATCTATTCTGATAATGGCACCAATTTCAAAGGTGCCAATAATGATCTGTCAAAGATTGATTGGGAAAAATTGACTCGTTTCTCCGACCTGAAACGAATCGTTTGGAAGTTCAATCCTCCCTCAGCCGCCTGGTGGGGTGGCTGGTGGGAAAGGCTGATCCGTGTGATCAAAGAGCTTCTCCGACGAACACTCGGTAAAGCTGTCGTGACTTTTGAGGAACTGCAAACAATTTTGTGCGATTGTGAATATATTATTAACTCTCGCCCTCTCACATATCAATCCGAAAATCCAGAGGATTTAGTTCCATTAACACCGAACATGTTTTTAGTGCAAAACTCTAGTTCTAGTGTCACGGACATTGATGAAGTTGACGCAACACAGTTTCGCAAAAGGCTGCGATACAGACTTAAGCTCATGGAACAATTAAGAATGCGCTTTCGAACTGAATATCTCGGTCAACTTATTCAAAGGCGTCGTGAAATCGCCCAGTTACCAGATTTGAAGCTGGGTGAACTTGTGCTCATTGGGGACGATGTACAAAAACGTCTCAATTGGCCTCTAGCAAAGATTGTAGACCTAATTCCTGGAAAGGATGGCAAAATTAGAACAGTCAAATTGAAAACTGAACATGGTGTTGTTATAAGACCCATACAACGAGTTTTTCCATTAGAATTACCTCTTACTAATTTTTATCCTTCTCCTTTTCAGCTAGAAAGCAGTAATCAAGGTGCTTTGATGGGGACAGATTCTTCAGACTTGTTGACAGAGTCTGAGCCAACTACTTATAGAACCAGGTTCGGTCGTGTGACCAAAATGCCCCAGAGATTTGGGAAGTAGAATGTAGTTTTGAGTAGCTAGTCAGCAACTCAAAAGGGGGGAGAGTGTTATCGATAAATATAATTTAGATATCATAAATTAATCAAAAATGAAGTAAAGTGCTTTTTCCATTCAATCAGAAAGATTTATTGCTATCAATATTTTGTAAATTGCTAAGTAATATTTATTGATGTTCTAATAATTTTGTAAATCATTAAGTGTTGTTTATTGCTTTATATGTTTATCTTATGTTACGCAGCTGTGCCCAATGACGTCAGATACTCTTTCTGACGAAAGTGTAAACGGGAAATAATGTTTAGTATGCATTAAAGTTTTGATCATGTAACTGCTTTTCGTAATCTTTGAATCAGAGTTATTTTGTCGCTTAGAAGTGCCGTTAATTGCTATGATAACTACAGTTGTAGTTTTTATGAATTTAAATTAAGTTATTAGAGATAACAACAATATTATATTGTTATCGATTTGCGCCAGTATGTAAAATGTAATCTCGTTCGGATATTTGAAAGTGGGTTAAAGTTCGAATACAAATTTTGAACTGGAAAAACATACATAAGATCGTTGAAGTAACATAAAAACTTATAAAAATAACATAATTTTATTAAAAGAAATCATAAAAGAAAGTGTCTCAAATCCTGACAAAATAAAACATGTGTTATTTCAGCAAATCTGAAACTTAATAAATGTTAACTTAATCGTAATACTTGTACGATTTTTTTCAAAGCGCAAATACACATGAAATGAGATCTTCGAATACTTTAAGCACTTGCAATATGACCCCTCAAAGCCAAGCCGAAATCAATTGTTTTCAGAGAAGAAAAGTGGCATAAGTCATGCATTTTTAAAGTTTCGTAACTCGCACAATTTTAGTGTCATATGAATGGGACTTTTTTTGTCTTACTTGTTAGTGTAATAGGAAAATTTTACTAAATATAACTTATAGGACCGGGGGACCGTATAAAAATTTAAATTTCGTAATTTTTTAAGAAATGTTTTTATTGACCCAAATCGCTTTTAAAATATTTCTATAGCTGATTTAAAGCATTTTTCTGATTGGAACTATATGTCTATGACTAACGGTTTAGGAATTAGCCATTGGACACCGTTGAGACCGGACACCCTGTATATAATAGATAGGAGAGTTATCTAAAGTAAGGAATTGTTCATTAAATTTCCCATGAGATTCTGTACGTCTAGTTTATCGATAACTCAATTGTGATATTTCCTTAACTTTGAGCATTTCTTTTCATCAAAAGCATATCAGCGATTTGATTGGCCATTTTAAAATTTCACTATATTCGTCAGTATCAACAAGTAGAAACATTTTTTTTTTCAAGTACGCTCCTTTTTTTTTTTTTTTTTTTTTTTTTTTTTTTACTGGCATGTGTGCAGTTTTTGATAAAATTTTGTCCTTTTACAGACTGGAATGCGAAATTAATATTTTTGACATGGAGAAAAAAAATTCAGTTTCTCAACTTTTAAACCCATAAATTGATTTCCTCGTACAAAGCTCATTTTCTTTGCTCGTTACATTTAGCTTTTTAAAAGGAATTTGTTCAAAAATGTCGAAACTCTGCCTTCATTTAATGATCGGACGTACTGCTTAGAAAACCTGCTTAGAAATAATGATTTTTAAAATACTGTTTTTTCACAGAGTATTTCAAGACTCCCTTTGATTTTGAGGAATAAAGAATGGTGTTTTGGGGGAATAAATCTGGCTAATTATGTTAGTTATATTTCTTATTTTGGAATTAGCCCAAGCTTGTTTGTGGTTAACGATAAATATGAAATAAATTATTGAAATGTCAATAAAGCCTTGTTATTTTCAGTAGCTTTTATATTGAAATCTTTTGCTAAAATGTTGCTAATTCAGTTCAATTTATGCAGATTTCGCTTTGAAATTATGTTTTTCCACTTTTTTATACAGTCGGACCTCTATTTAACGAACCTCTATTTTGCGAATTTCTCTATTTTGCGAACTTTTTCTTGGAACCAAGACCATTTTGCGAATTTCTTCGTAAAATAACCTCCAAATAGCGAAGTGCATTCTCTATTTAACGAACTTTTATTTATGATCAAATTTTTTTTCTCCCCATTTCTCAAAATATTTCTGGACATTTCAAACTTATTCTTTCTTTAAACACATTTTGTGATGTTCAATGGCTTTGAACTGGTTTTAAAAGGCGCCTTCTTTGTCAGCAGTGAGAATTCGGTAAGTACGGAGGACGAAGACGATAATCCCTTAGAGTAACTTTAAAAAAAAATGTGGATACAGATGAGAAAAAAGAAAAAATTAACCATGATGTGCTATTGATGATTACATTTTACTTAATTCTGAAATTGAGACCTCGGAAACACTATCCGAATTGGATATTTTCGGCAGTGTGAAAAATAAAAACAATACAGAAATGAATTGCGATGAAGACGAATAGGATGATGATGGAAATGATCATGATGCAGAAATTAACAAAACTTCGTAATGAGGAAATACTAAAATCATTTGAAACAATCGCACGCGGATTATAGTTAGAAGAAAATACGCATGAAGGGGGTTTTGGTGCATTGCAAAGATGCGAGACGTATTATGAGAGAAAGCACTTTTTAAAAGAAAAAACTCAGACAAAATTAAGAGTTTTTCAGAAATTAAATTTAAGGACGCATATGTTAATGTATGGCTAAAATTATTTGTTATAATAATAATAAATACGGTAATGTCATTAAAATTAGTTAATTTTAATGTAAAACTATTTACTTTAAACAGAAAATACAGTGTATTCCTTGACAATGTTTTGTTTTCCTTGCAGATTTCAAAGATTTAAACACTTAGAAAAAATAAATTGATTGTGGATATTGGTAGGTAAAATAAATAAAACAAATCGATATAATTTATTTAAAAAAATGTGATTAATTACTTTTAGTAAAAATATTTAGTTTTTATGAATTTAAAATCTGTTTTATGTAGTTTAAAGTATTTTAAAATGTGAATCTCTATTTAACGAATTTTCCATATAACGAACTTTTTTCCGGGATTTAGCAACTTCGTTAAATAGAGGTTCGACTGTATTTAACTCAAATTGGTTTTTGTATTAAAAGATGGAATTGTGCAATCGATTTTTAGTTTTAGAATTATAAAAATTCGAAAGTATCGTATAAGACTTATACGACATCTCTTATACTATATCTCTAGCATATAACTAGTATATAACTCTTATACTATAAGAGTTGAAACAACAATGGATTTAATGATGCACCAATGAACGCTCGCCAAACTATATCAAATGGCTGTGAAATTGCAAATATGAAACATTTTAAAAGCAAAAAAGTTTAAAATAAATTCAAGATACACTGACGGAAAAAAAAATCCCAACACTAAGAAAGACTTGTGTTAAATAAACGAAATTTGGTAGGCGTGTTTATACATCTGAGAGATGACATCGATTGAAATTTCGCGCCTCGCGCATAAGTGTGGCGCTAGTAGCGCCACTCAGAACTTGCAGATCAGGTTTACTTTAAATGCATGCTGTAAAGTTCGTGGACGTTATTTAGCTTCGAAATGTGACGTATTGAGTTGATGTTAGCCAAGAATGCCTTTAACAAGACGAAGAAGCCACTGTCAACAGCTCACCGAGTTAGAACGAGGTCGCATATTCTTGCTACGAGAAGGTGGATTTTCTTTCCGCGATATTGCAGAAAGACTTGGCTGGAATGTATCCACTGTGCATGATTGTTGGAAGCAGTGGTCAAGGTATGGTACTACCTCAAGAAGACCGGGTTCCAGGCGGTCACGTGGCACTCCTGAGAGGGAAGATCGTTGTATTCGGCATACAACTCTGGCGCATCGTACTGCGTCTGCGGCAGAAATTCAAGCTGCAGTTGGTACCACAGTGACACAACTAACTGTTAGAAATCGGTTACTTCAAGAACAGCTCCGAGCCAGGCGCCCTGCAGCGTGCATTCTACTGACTCCAAGCCATTGCCGTTTGCGACGCCACTGGTGTCAAGCCAGAGCTCATTGGAGGACAGAGTGGAGATCTGCTGTGTTTCTTTTTAATCAGAAAACACAGCAGATCTCCACTCCGCCCACCAATGAGCTCTGGCTTGACACGAATGGCTTCGCAAACGGCAATGGCTGGGAGTCAGTAGAATGCACGCTGCAGGGAGCCTGGCTCAGAGTTGTCCTTGAAGTAACCGATTTCTAACAGTTCGTTGTGTCACTGTGGTACCAACTGCAGCTCGAATTTCTGCCGCAGACGCAGTACGATGCGCCACAGGCGTAAGCCAAATACGGCGATCTTCCCTCTCAGGAGTACCACGTGGCCACCTGGAACCCGGTCTTCTTGAGGTAGTACCATACCTTGACCACTGCTTCCAACAATCATGCACAGTGGATACATTCCAGCCAAGTCTTTCTGCAATATCGCGGAAAGAAAATCCACCTTCTCGTAGCCCGAATATGCGACCTCGTTCTAACTCGGTGAGCTGTTGACAGTGGCTTCTTCGTCTTGTTAAAGGCATTCTTGGCTAACATCAACTCAATACGTCACATTTCGAAGCTAAATAACGTCCACGAACTTTACAGCACGCATTTAAAGTAAACCTGATCTGCAATTTCTAAGTGGCGCTACTAGCGGCACACTTATACGCGAGGCGCGAAATTTCAATCGATGTCATCTTTCAGATGTATAAACACGCCTACCAAATTTCGTTTATCTAACACAAGTCTGTCTTGGTGTTGGGATTTTTTTTTTTTTTTTCGTCAGTGTATAAGCAGCCGGAACGAAATTCCCATTTGCATTTTATGTATATAGTAGATAGAAGAGTTATCTGAAATAAGGAATTGTTCATTAAATTTCGTATGAGATTCTGTACGTCTAGTTTTTCCATAACTCAACTGTGATATTTACTTAAGTTAAGGTATTTCTTTTCATCAAAAGCATATCTGTGATATAGTGGGTCGTTTTAAAATTTCAGTATATTTTTTAGAGTTAACAAGTAGAAATTTTCTTCAAGTACACTATACTTTCTATGCGTGATGGCAATTCTGCAGTTTCTTCTTTTTTTTTTTTTTTTTTTTTTTTTTTTTTTTGTTTAGACTGAAATGCGAAATTAATATTTTGGACATGGAGAAAGAAAAAAAAAATTAGTTGCTCAACTTTGAAATCCTTAAATTGATTTCCTCGTATAAATATCATTTCCTTTTGCTCGTTATATTTAGCTTTTTAAAAGGAATTTGTTCAAAAATGTCGAAACTCTGCCTTCATTTAATAATCGGACGTACCTGCTTACCTTAGAAAACCTGTTTAGAAATAATGATTTTTAAAATACTGTTTTTTCACAGAGTATTTCAAGATTCCGTTTGATTTTGAGGAATAAAAAATGGTGTTTGGGGGGAATAAATCTGGCTAATTATGTTAGTTATATTTCTCATTTTGGAAGTAGCGTAAGCTTGTTTGTGGTTAACGATAAACATAAACTATATTGTTGAAATGTCAATAAAACTTTGTTATTTTCAGTATTTTATATTGAAATCTTTTGCTAAAATGTTGCTGATTCAGTCCAATTTATGCAGATTTCGCTTTAAAATTATATTTTTCCATTCTTCTATATTTAACTCAACTTGGATGTAAAGATGGAATGTGTTTCCGGATTTGTAAAATATTTTTTACTCTACTATTTATTCTCTAATAAGCTGAAATATGCACGAATTGCGGTAAATTTACTTTAAAAATCATACTCTGCTGCTGGAATCAAATTCAAAGGGCACTTACTTAAATAAATATGAAAAACACTTATCTTGGAGATAAATGGAGGGGGGGGGGGGGGGGATTATCGGACATTGCACTCTAAAGTAGCCTTTCTTCAAAAAAACTTTCATCTTGGCTCAGTCTTTTTCATTTATTACTAAGTATAGAAAATTACCTTTCTAATGATGATAGGAAATTCTTGAAAATTACTATGAATAATTACTATCGCACGTCCTTTGTTGTTGAGATGAATTGTTTTATGTCATTTGTTTTCATTTCGAATTATGTATGTAGTGTTTTCAGCACTCTTTTATTAGGTGCGTTCGTAATTATATAAATCGTAGCAGCTATGGTCGTCGTTCAGTCCGTCTGTCCGCATATAACACAGCAAAAACTACCCAACCGAATGGTTTGAAATTTTAAATATATAATTGTTGCACAATTTTGTCGAGCCCTTTCAAATTTTATGAAAATCGGATGCATAGTTTAATGACAGGGACAGTCAAATGTTTTCCGTTGCAGGACGACCAATGGGAAAAAATGATTTCAAGTTCATTTTAATGATGTTACAGCCTTTCGAACAGAATGAAATTGATATGCTCTGATTAAAATATACATTCAGTACAATATTGGGATTTGGAATTTTGTTTCAGTCCGTACCGATTCCGCTTTCACAGGTTCTACTGTATATGACTGTTGTGGTTTTTTTAGTACTATAATAAAACGAGCTAAGGCGAAATCTCCAGGGACAGGAAAATAATTCCGTTTAAAACAGGTTTTGTGTTAGCAAGTATAATTGTTTGATATTCCTACCTTAGGAATAATGAAATTTTTACGTTTAAGTCAGAATTCCGTAATAGACAGGTTCCTTTTTAATAGAATTTACTGTATTTTTATGTCCCGATTTAGAAGCCGTTGTCCCGCTTTTTCTGTCTTCCTGTCCTGCTTTTAAACACTTTCCAACAAAGTTGAAAAGTGTTTATGCATTCGGTTTGTCTGTCCGTCAGTCCGTCTGTCCCACGCTCTAAACTCCCGTAAACAGACTCGGATTTTCACGAAATTGATAAACGTTATTTAGGGTCACCAAAACATGTTTGGTATTGTATAGGAAGTATGTAAGATTAATCGTTCATTTACAGGCGAACTCAAAAGTATTCCATTACACTATGGTATATGGGAAATAACTCCCGTAAATATTCATGCAATTGATAAAGGTTATTTAGGATCACCAAAGCATGTTTGGTATTGTATAGGAAGTATGTAGGATTAATCGTTCATTTACAGGGGCACTCAAAAGTATTTTTTTATATTATGGTATATGGGGGGAAATCGTTTGCAGAGTATTTTAATGACATTATGTTATTTCAAATGTATTGAAACTGATATAAATAACTGAATTTCACTACGATCACGTTAGAACAGGGCATTCATAGCATTTTTTATTCATTTACAGGGACACACAAAATAAATCGGTTACGGTAAGTACTGTCTTTGAATCATAATTGCTGGAGTGCACGGTTTAAAATTCGGTATGCGCTTTCAAATTTAATTAATTTTTTGCATCTTACTCGTTATATATAGATTCTATACCTCAAATACAGGGCTGCATAAAAGTATTCATGTACCGTTCTTCTTATTAGTAGAAATTGCTGAAGGTAAATTTTCAGCTGAAGTGGTATATGTATTGCTTAAGTGAACTCAATTTTGGCATGCATGTAGTTAATAGATTTAAATCTATATATCCTATACAGGGCTGCTGAAAAAATTCGCTTAATTTTCCGATTGTGGATGGGAACAGCTTACATTGTGTTTTGAAATGTGTTATGCGTTTCCATAGGGTTGAATTAGACGTAATATTTTAATTTTTTAAACTGTGCAGTTTTGTTACATTATTCTGAATGCGTTGGAAAGTGTTTCATAATCTATGCTTGACGCATGATTTTTTTCTTGCTTGTTTTTTTTTACATTTGATCTGGCAACGCTATCCTGGACTCAACGATAAAATGAAATGTTATGATGTTCTCATGGTTGAAGATGCCATTACATCATAGAATAAAACTCAGAAGCTTCTTCTTTTTTTTTTTTAAGTTCGTCTATTTCCTTTCAGCTTTTCCTTTTTTTTCCTTTAAGTAACCAAACATTAAAAAAAATGTATACTAAATATAACTGTGTAAACAAAACACGAGTTTAAGTAAATATTGCTTGCATAGCTATCTTCTTTAGTCAGTCACCGCTTAATGTTTAGGTTCCAGCTTATTATATGAAATGCAAAAAAAAAAAAATATTTGTTTATTTATCTTTGAAAAATTTTGAGTGCTGTTAAATATTTTTGTAGTATGGCGGAGGGTGGGAGTTTCTGAGATTCTTCGCATCTAAATATTTAGCGTGAGAAGAATTCCATTATTATTATTATTTTATGCAATAAAAGTCGTCTCAAAAAGCTTTTTTTAAATACATTTTCTTATACAAACAAAGCCTTAGGATAGAGAAAAAAAGTTATACGAGGGTTGCCTTTTAAGTTTCTACAAAAAGTAGGAAGAAAAATAATACTGTTTTATTGCTTTTCAAAATATTCGTTTTTAAGATTTATGCATTTTCCCATTCGTTCAAACCAATTCTTGAAACAGTTTTTCCACTCTGAAGTTGATATCTCAGAAACATAGTTTTGGAAGGCATCAACAGTTTCTTGAGGTCATGAAAATCGCTGCCCACGTATTTTTTGTTTGACATAACGGAACAAGAAAAAATCGTTAGGCGACAAATCAGGAGAATATGGGTAATGAGTCATTAATTCGATATTTTTATCCTTCAAATAATCAATTGTTTCACGTGCTGTGTGGGATCTGGCATTGTCGTGATGAAGAATGATGCGGCGTTTTTTGTTGTTTTTCCTGATTTACCATGATGACTTTTGGTAAACAAATTTCTGTATACCATTTAGCGTTAACAGTTTTTCGATCCTCTGAAGGAATGGTTGCGATATGTCCTGTAAGGCCGAAGAAACAAGCAATCATTTCCTTGGAAGTGCTTCGTGAACGAACAACTTTCGTAGGATTCGGTTCATCTGGAAACACCCAAACAGTGGATTGTTTAGTTTCCGGCTCATACGAATATATCCAGGTTTCGTCACCTGTAACAATGTTGTATACGGATTTTGCAGTTCCAAATTTGAATTTTTTTAGCCTTTCCTTTCACCAATTTGCACGAGACTCTTTTTGAGCTTCTGTCAAATTGCACGGAATCCATGTGGAACAAATATTTTTAGCAGCTAAATTTTCGTGCAAAATCGAATGTATTGCAGCATGTGATATGCCAAGGGATGCTTCTATCTCACGATACGTGACATGCCGATCTTCTTCAATCATCTTGCGCACAGCTTCAATGTTCTTTGGAATCACTACCGATTTTGGTCGTCTTTCACGAGATTCATCACTGACGGACGCACGACCACGACGAAATTCTGCAAACCAATTGTAAACAGTCTTTTCTGATGGTGCTTCATTACCAAAAGTTTCACGAAGCAATACTAAGCATTCTTGTCGAGTGAGGCCTTTCTTAAAATCATAAAAAAAACATCCAACGGAAACCTTCACGAGTTATTTCCATTTTTTCACTCACTTTGTTTCTTTAGAACACTCACTGTAAACAAAATACGTAGACGATTTCTAAGATGCCACTGATTCTAAGATTTAAAAAAAATGTGAATTTTACGAATATCCTGAAGACAAATTTCAGTAGCGCCTTCTATTGTTCGTTTGTAAAAACATAAAAGGCAACCCTCATACATAAAACTATAATAAAGACAAGAAATAATTCATCGTACACAAATAGAGGAAAATCAAATCATAAAAATGAAAGATGAAACCTAACATGTTATGAAAATTATCCATAAACGAAATAATTGTGGAACCATTGTGTTGGCAGAATTGTAAAGCCCAAATTACTGTAGATTCTACAAAATACGTACGATTTCATCCTTTCACGAGCTATAATAAGCTAAAAATGATACAGGATTTGGGCTATCGTACATTTAAAAGAACAGAAATTATGCATTAGAGGAAAATGGTAATGTCAACTGGAAGTAGCCTATAGGTTTTACTCTAAAAACTTATAGGGTATTTCCAGGTTAACCTAGAACCTTGAAATTTGGCACGATCTTATAGCACATGTAAAAGACAAAAATCAGAAAATAATTAATTTTTAATTTATGTCGATTTCTTACGTGGTTTTCTATAATCGGCATTTCCAAAGCCAGACTATTTAAAGATTCTTTTGAGGTACGTTTTTAAGTTTATGGAAACACAAATTCCACAATATATACTTCACTATCAAGCAGTGACCCGGAGCTGAACAATTTTTGATGCTCCAGCTCCGCTATTAGATAAAATACTGTGGCTCCAGCTCTGGCTCCAACTCGGCTCCGACTTCGCGCTTTTGAGTTGCAGATTTTAATTTACACATTTAATTTTTTGCTCACAAATTCTTTCTTCCTTTAGCTTTATTAAAGATCTGACAAAATACATTTTTCTTCACATCAAAGTTGAAATGCTTGTTCAGAAAATATGAGATATTTTAGCTTTTGCTTTTAAAATAGAAAGTTTGGTGGAATTTTAAACACAAAAATCTTAAATTTCTTCTACACTTTTCAAACAACCAAAATTGTACAACACATGTAAACAACAGGCAGCCATATTTGTTTTCAAATAGTGTTGTCACTTAGCTCAAGAGAAAGTAGAAGTAAAGTAGTGTTACCATGTTTTGAGAAGTTTTCCATCTGTAATTAAAAAAAGAAAAAAAAAACCTAAAAAATAATATAATTAAAATACTGAATAATGATGTAATTAAAATATTTTAAGCCTGGAAATTTAAAAGACCGGAAAAAAAGGTTTAAAAGAATATTAAAAACTGAAGGAGCCCTGGAGCAGGGGGAAATTTAGAGCTCCAGCTCCAGGGAAAACACAGCTCCGGAGCGCCCGGGCTCCAGCTCCAGCTCCTGGTCTCTGCTATCAAGCATAAATTTAAGCATTAGTATCAAGCATTCTATTCTGTCCGACTGGGTGTTATGACCTCTTTGATGGTCCTTGGGATGTAGTTCGAGTCGAAGCCACTAAGATGGACCTCTTTATTGCTAAAAAACGGCAGGAGCCCATTTTAACAACAGAGTCCATATTATCACCCTTTATCTACTTATTTAAACAATTGTTATAAACTTCAGGATTTTTCTCAACTAAGAGTTTTTAGTATTGTAACGTGAAAAAAATCAAACTATCGAGGACTAGACTTAGACGTCGAACTCATAAGAACTGGCGTTCATTTTTAAACTTTTTTTTATTCACGTCAGGACTACACAACACAGCACACATAAAAATCACAGGACATATAAAAACTTAAACTTTAAATTCTGTCGGAGCTTGCTCGCCCCTCGCTGATCCAAACGACCGTCCTCGGTCGCTTCAAAAACGCATCTCATCTCCACGGGCTCCTCTTCGAGATTTCAGTCCATCTTAATTGGCAACCACGTGGTACTCTGATTCATCTTATTAAAAAAGTTTAGTTCTCCAAGTGCCTGTCAGCAATTCTCACCAAGAATTTATTTACATCATTAAAATCAGTTTACAACTTTACATCTGGATTTCGTGAAGGCATTGACATGCGAATTTATAGTTTAGGCATCTGAAGGACCCAAATAGAAGTGTTTATTACGTTAAGTGGTCATCTGGGTTTTGCATGAGCTCAGATGAAACATCACAGTATTTATCTGCCGAAGGGTTAACATTTTTATTTTATAAAAAAAAAATCACTTCCTAGAACAACAGGGGTCTGTCCTGACCTTTCTTTCAGGGTGCTGTTTTTGTGAAATTGTGAACAGCTTCTTTACATTTGTGTAAAATCTAGTCCTAATTTTGTGAATTAAAAATGATCGTTATATTCAGGTTCTTTTTCATATGTTTTTAAGAAGATATATGTATGTAAAATTCATATATTTTCTTTATTTATGTAAAACTGACAGGCCAGATTTCACTTTTAAATGATTAAATTTGTGAAAGGTTTAGTTTTCAGCTGGAAATTTTTGTAAAAGGCCTATTTTTAAGACAAAGAATTTTGTGAAGAGTTCTTTTTTTAAGGTGAAAAGTGTTGTGAAGGGTCCTGTTTTGATTTGAAAAATTTTGTGAAGGGTCCTTTGAAGGACCCAATTTCTTCCTAAACACATCTCTGAACAATCAACATTTATACCATGCATAGACGTAACTACCCAGGGGTGTAGTGGGGGTATTACGCCGTATACCTTCTGGAGTTTTAAAAGAAAATCCGTATACTCACTGTTTCCTAAATAAAGCTACACTGTAGCTGCCTATAGCGCAAACCCTCTGTTTTTTTTTTACGTCTCACTGTTATTGTCGTAGCTTTTGAAATACTGCAACCTTAATATTTTTCTGTCTTAGTTCAGAATTATTTTTACCTTTTACATCACTTTTTGCATCATCATATTGCATTTAAAAATGCCGAACAAGTATAACAATTATGTTAAGACCTTATTATAAATCAATTTTGCCTATCCATAAGTTTTGATGTCTAATATCAATGATTGTTATTGCGTGTGTCATTAAATAGTACAATTTTATAGTCATAAAATTTTTTTTTTCTTTTAGGTCGCTTGTTTCTTGTATATTCTTCATATTAATACACAGTTCCTACTCATATGTAAGTATCTTTTCTGACTCTTATTGTTTTCTAATTCAATTTGGATGAATTTTATTCAACATTTCAGTTGTTCAAATTTACAGATTTATTATTTAAGTTATGAGGAAAAGTAACTAAAGTAAAATAAATTTAGTCAGATTTTTCTGTTAATTTTATGTACAGTCGTGGAAAAAAAAAGTAAACACCCCTTACTAGCTCTGCAAAAAATTATCCTAGAAGAAAGTTACTGATACCACACTATTGGTAATAAAGTCTACTTTTAAATGATTTATATAAGATTTGCTTAGGGGGCCATCTACATATAAAACGAACCATAACTTTGTTTTTTTTAATAGTAGTACACAATTCTGGCGGCATAAATGAGCTCTACACCCTTCCATTAGCCTAAAAACAAATTTTTATGCAATTCATAGGATAAGTTTCCGAGAAATTAATTGTTTTAAAACGAGCGTTTTTTAGGGCTATACCCAAATTGAAGTTCGGTATTCGATTGTTGACCGAGAGAGCCCCCTTCTTGATCAAGGCATCTTAAGCGCCACTCAAGCAGTCATTGAAGACTGCAAGATTTCAGGATAGCATAAGAAATTTCAAAATATAGTCCCTTCTATCATAGACGACCCCTTAAACCATCATTTTGCCGTTTTTTAAGCTTAATTTGAAAACTATTTGGAAGAAAAATGTGAAATTTTGGATTTCCATAAAGCAGGACTTAATAAATCTAAATCCATCAAAATAACTCTAGGTCGCAATTCATAATTTTTTCGAATATTAATTTCATAATTCATATCATAAAATTATAAAAATCGCAAATTCAACCTATTTATGTTTGGGTATTTTAGTATTATTGCTACACAAAATAATTAGCACACTAGGAGTATAATTTCAGGAGATATTAATGAAAATATGAAAATGTAATTTAACATTAGAAGCACTTAATTTTGAATGCTTATAATTCAAAAACTTATCATTCAAATGACTTGAAATTTGGTGTCTAGGCATAGTTTGAACCGAAAATTTGAAATATCTCTTTAAAATTGGGTATTGCTATTGAAAAAAATGAAGTTTGGGTTCGTTTTAATATGTAGACGGCCCCCTAAGCAAATTTTATATACATCATTTAAAAGTAGACTTTATTTCCAATCGTTCGGTACCAGTAACTTTCTTCTACGATAATTTGTTGAGGCGTTCGTAGGAGGTGTTTACTTTTTTTTCCACGACTGTACAGTATGCCCACTAAAGTCCCTTGCCACCCTCTTAACTTCGGAACGGCTGTTGCTATATTCCCAAAAGTGGTGTCTAGGTATCGTAAAGTAGCCATGCGCTACTGAATGAAACCTCCTACGGCGCCACCTGGTGGAGGACTGCGGAGTTACCATTCCTATCTGGAAAACAGAAAGAGATGAGGGGGGAAAGTGCTTTACTAAGTTGTAGAGCATCATCGATTTAGAACGAAAAGACACCTTGTGGACATTAAGCGAAGAATAGAACGGTTGAAACGCGCATTTGTTTTTTCGTGATTTCCTACACTATGACGTCACGAAACTTGAACGGAAGAGAAATTATTATCTTTCATACAAATGTGCATTCCAGCTGAGGAGTTTGAACATCTCAAATAAAGATATATTGTTATAGCTGTTTTTTTTTCTTTCTAAGGTTGTTTTTGATTAATGAAACCTTAGCACTGAGGAAATTTTTGTTAGAAGTAGAAAAAGTTATAACACATTGCAAAGTGAAAAAAAAAAAAAAAAAAAAAAGAAGAAGAAAGGAAAAGAAAACTAGCGAGATACATAAAATTATCAATCAGTGGTAATATAAAACCAAGCTAATAATAATATAATCAATAGTTAAAACGTAAGCATGGAAAATGATTTTAAAATATGAGACTGAAATAGTGCGCTGTTTAGTGCAAAAGTTAGTACAATAATAGTTCGTGATTGTTGTAAGGCTTACTAAGGATAACGTGTGCGATGTAATACTTTTTTTCTGCACTAGTTTAGATGTTTCTAGTGTTATTCAATAGGCCAAGTTCAGAAAGGCTTTTTTTTTCCTCCAGAGTTATTGAATGTGTGGTCGTTTGGAGTTGGAGTGCACCAACCTTACTTCATTGGCTGTATAATATTTTTCATGGCTGCTCACCGAAATAAAACAATTTCTGCAATAAATTGCCGTATAGTTCGAAATGGAATCTTGTCATATACATCTTACACATACAAAAAAAGATACGTGGTAATTCAGTGATGTATAGTAATCGATTCTTATGTACCGCTACGTTTCGCAAAGGTTGATTGATGGCAGAGAAATCTGATGTAACTGTTCGTAATTGCGGTCGTGCGGTGCCCTCGATAGTGTTTTGTTTGTCAAAAAGTGATGGTCGATGCTCCTCATGGTCATTTTTTTGTCAGGCTCTTCACCTGTTTTCCCACACTGGGAGAGGCTCCAGAAAGCACGATTCTATTAACTCACTCTTTCGGCAACCGTTAAGAGTGACCATCATGACCTTCAGATGAGAGAGAAGATGCCAAGGATGCTTCTGTTCGGATCTACTGACACGGTTAAACGTTAAAGCATGCTTTAGAAAAGTGGAAAAGCAATATCTGTGCAATATCTGCCTTTCTTCACGAATTGTAATATTTCATTATTTTGGATGACGAGTGCTGGACTGAAATGAGCACATCATTATTATAGCTGGATTTGTTTAATTTCTGTCCATCATTCCAAACACCATCTTCGAGTCGTGTAGATACAACTATACTTTATCAAAATTAAAGAATTGTGATCGTAATTATGAGAATATTGTTCTGGTAATGGGGTAAGACGAGCTTTAAATTTCAGAATAATAATAACAACAACGCTCACGTTAAACATTAAGAAATTAAACTAATAAAAGACTTGCGTTGTGTAATTTTACGAAGTCCCATTACTTATAAACCTTCCTCCATTAATTACTAGTAATTGAAAACTAAATATAATGTTTTATACAAAATACTTATGAATTAAAATTTGGCTAGGAAAACTAAATCACACGTACTTATAAAAGATATTAAGTTTAATAAGATTAACCTAAAAAGAATTATCACCCACATACTCTAAGAAGTACAAATAAAGATCAATTAAACTAAGTTATTTATTTACATTTAAGCATATTAAAGTTAAAGAATATTTAAAAAAATAATAAATCAAAAGAATAAGGAAACTCATTCGTTTCCCAAGTGAGATTCTCAGCATTATTTGCTGATTAAGCAAGTTTAAAGATCATTATTTTAATTGACATTATCTCATGACTTTTAGTTTTTAACTTCTCATATTTTATTAAATCCATCTTATTCATTTATTCTATACTAAACAATCTGCTCAGTGGATCATGGTAGTCTTTAGGACTCATGAAATATATTAAACAAAATTGGCACAAAATGAATAATTCGAAGGACAATACCTCTAATTATATCTAGCTGCGCTCTGAGGATGAGGACTGATACTTTGGAGTACACTTGACAATTTGTCTTATTAATTAAGTGGGACATCTTGTCCCAAAGTATTGAATACTATAGTTTTCTTAATTTTCATCGTATGATGCACTTTGTAAAAAAAAAAGCTACATCACGGCAATTTCCATTCTCCACACTATCAGAGAGACTCTAGGTCTTCTCAGTTACTTGACTAAATTTTTAATTGAAAATTTTATTTTATTTGCATTACGCAGGTCTGCGATGCTTTTTTTTTTCTTCATGCAGTAAAACCTGCAGGTTTGTAACGACACCGGCAAGGCCGCTACGCAATAATACAGTCATATTCAGAAATGAGGTTTAAAGCACCTTTATTTAAAACTAAATTGGGCAATGGGATGATAGAGAGCCTACCAGGTTTTGCCTAAACTATGCTGCGAAATAAGAAAAATAAATAACTATTTCATTAACGAAGAAATGCTCAAACTTACATAAATAGTCTTTGAAACTTCACGACGATATCCACTTCCTTAAACTACTATACTTCTTTCAGCTGCAAAGCTAAACGGTAGCGCAATTTTCAATTCTATAACGTTGACAACCCGTGGTTGTCGAGAAAATCTTTATTAATTCAACGATAGTGCAAAAACGTCTTACCAAACGCCAACGATGGTAACCCAGACTTCAACTTCACTACATGTGACGGAAACACTCACTATAACTCTTCTGACGCAAGATCTAATTCTCTCTTAGAGAATTATATCACGAGCCAAATCCGAAGATACACACGTTCGCTTTGCCTTATGTACTATACAGATTGAGCGACGAGCCTAATTTGCATAAAATAACAGCGAAAACAAGTAACCATTTACTCCAAGAGATTCACACATACCTTGGAAAATTAGAGTTAAACAGAATAGAGAGGTCTCTGTTGCACCACAATGGTTAAATGTTTGACACAACGCTCACACTAAAAAATACTAGGGACCCTTTATAAGCGAGTCGCTAGTCCACTACAAGTTGACCATACTTATGTGTTGTTCATCTATCAAAGTCAACCTCTACAAGAGTGCATCAAACATGGCTTTTATGAATTTGGTACCTTTAAGTGGTTCATTTGTTTAAGTTCACCGTTGGTGGTCAACTTTCATAATTTTCACTATTTTGGAGAATATTTTAAAGATGCTGATTTCGGCAGAAATGCTCTTTTTTTTATCATACTAGGGGGCTCTGCCCCCTACGAGCTACGTTCGCCAACCCCCGTTCAGGCACACCAAAATCCAAAAAGCACGCTAATTTGATCGGCTTTAAAAATATTGAATTAAAATTAAAAAAAAAAAAAACAGAAAAAAACCCAGTAGCGATCTTTCTATAAACGGGTTTCCATTCGTTTTCATTGGATTGGGGATTTTTAAGATCAAATATGCTGCTGTTAAGAGATACAATGGCTATTTTCGTATTTAATTAAAAAAATTAGTTAAACATTTGAAAATAAGCTAATGTAAAATGAATTAAGTAAACAGTGTCATTGTCTCCCGGTATTTTTTAACAGCGCTATAAGATAGTTAGTTCTTTTAAATAATTCATTTTAAATGTATCGTTTCAAATCTGCCGTAATTTGCACCAAAGTTTTATTTCTCTTATTAATATTCACGTGAAAATACTTTTGTTGTGAGAAGGAAATATTATTTGCGCTGTCTTCGAATTCACGATAATAGTTGAAAAGATTATCTCAAAATATCTCGCGCAAATATGTTTTTCAATTTAAATTGTTTTGCCATATTTTTTGGCCATTTTAAATATGACGTAATTTTCTCCAATTACAAGTTTTAACGCATAATAATGATTTTTTTATTTTAAGATTTTGTTTCTCTTTTAAAATTCAAGTGTAAGTATGGTTCTTATGACGTATTTTTTCTGCTTTTAACATGTAATCATTTAATTCTAATTTTAAAGTTTTTTTTCTGTTTGTAATAGTCACGTGTAAATAAATTTTTAATTTGAAGTAAACATTATTGTTTGCGCTGTTTTAACAATTGGCAACAGTTTAAATTAATAACATTTTCTAAAATTTGTAAAAAATATCTCTCGAAATGCTGAAAATTTGAATTTAAAATAGAAATAAAACCTCAAAACATATGTCAAATAAGATAAATAAATGCAATTTGCACACCGGGAACTTATAACGTATAAAATGATCTAAAAATTATTAAATTCTCATGTATAGTTTTTGCTCCAATAAAACTTTTTTAATGGAACAATTTTATCCAGCTTTAGCATTACATATCTCTTAAAATAATTCTTCGATTTGAAAACTGTTTGCATCAGCGTGTTTATCAAATATTTCTTTATAATACCACCGATTTTCATGTTTTTGTATGCAACAGTTTTTTTAATATTAACGATGAAAGGCCATGCTTAAGAATTCAAATTGGATGCCGATCTACCCGGAATATTTACGCAGATTTTCATTGGTCCATTTCCAAATCAAAACTTTTTTTTATATATAGAAGGATATAGTTTCGTCACAAATTGAGAGTATCAATCCTTTTAAGATCGAAATGGTCACATCTGAGCATGCGCGGAAACAATTAAGCAACTTCTTTCGTTTTAGGCAAACTTGAACGAATGCGGGATGTCCGATTTGCCTAGGCGCCAGATTTAAACTCTGGTTATCGAAGTAGAGCATTTGTTCAATTCTCACTCCTGACATACACTATATGGCCACTTGCGATTTTTGACGTTTTCTTAAATATCTAGAAAACTACATGAGGAATTATCCTGAAACTCCAGGTGTGTAAACAGAATAGTACAGGTCTAGGGATGCACCGAATATTCGGTATCTATTCGGTATTCGGCCATGTTGCCAAATATTCGGTTTGGCCGAATATTTCGATATTAGGCCGAACCGAATACTTAAAAAAAACTTTTTAAAATTATTTTTTTAAACTTATTTTTTAAATTATTTTTAAAAATTTTTTGTACAACTTCTACATTTAACAGTCAACTTATAAAGATATTCAGAATAATTACAAACATAATCATATTTAAATAAAAGAGAATGTTTTTACATTATTTATTTACTGTTTGTTAAGTATTATTTAAGAAAATTAACCAATCATGAGGATTTTCATAGGAATTAATAATGTACAAATGCAAGTTCCTCAACATTGTCCAATAAATAATCTGTTTCTTGCTAAGATTTTAAGAACAACGTTTATAACCTCTGAAAACGATTCCCCACTCCAGACACTGATCTAGGATGCATTTAAAGACTTACTTGCTTGATCAAAGGGAGTAGAACAGTTATTATTGCTGAGTTGTCACCCTATAAAATTTGAATCGATTGTATTATTTATTAACTTTTACTTTAGTCTCTTCCTGACAGGCAAATATATGTACCTGTACAATTTTTCTTCCATTATTTTCACAATTTCTCTTTGATTTTAAAATGTTTGTTTTAGAATTTAAGAAAATTTTATTCATTTGTTTTAATTCTCAGAAGAAGCCATGAAATTTAAAATTTTATTAATTAAAATTTTTTTATAACTATCCTGCTCTTAAATAACTCAAAGCAGATTTTTTTCAGCATAAAGTTTGCTTGAAAAAAGCTCTTGTTCATTAGAATAAAAGTTTCTGTTTTAAATATTATGTAATATTATTTTAAAATTTAACATTTTAATGCCTTTAAATTTTGAAATATAAAAGTATTCGACAAGCCGAATATTCGGTATTCGGCCAAGCAGTTACTATTCGGCAAGCCGAATATTCGGTATTCCGTTCACCTGTTGGCCGATTATTCGGTATTCGGTATTCGGCCAAAATAACTATTCGATGCATCGCTATACAGGTCATACATTTCCGCGAAGATTTTTTCCCGAAACCCCACAGGGGACGTCAACAAATTGAAAAAGGACGAATATCTTTTGGACAACCCTGTAAAAACTAATGTAGCAAAAGCGTTCAAACTGTACATTATGATTAAGTACCTTATTTTAATAAATTGCGTTTATTTTTATGAGAATAGCGTGTATAATCGTAGAGAAATTAAAGTTTTTATAAAAAGAGTCCCAAATTTTGCCAAATTTTTTGCTTATAATTTGTAGAGTTCTTAATATAAAAAAAAAAAAAAGTTATTTTCAGAAAATATGACAAATAACATTGAACACAATACCCTGCAATCAGAATAAAAAAATAATAAAAATTGTATGAAAAATGAGCAGTTTTAATAAATAATGATTCACTGCGCATGCCCGAATGTAAACAAAATAAATATAATTTGCATAATGTGTTAGCTAAATGTATAGAGCGACTTTTGTAAAAGTCTCAAAAATATTGTTTGAAAAGTCTGAAAATTATCGTTTATAGAATAAGCTCAAAATCCATTATTCCAAAAAAGAAGCAAAAAGATGAAGGGCTGTATCAAAATACAGTAGTACGTGCAATATTGTGTATACTATACTGGCACTAATCAATGGATATATGGATGCAACCCCTCATCTTTTTGCTTCATTTTGGAAACAACGGATTTTGAGCTTATTCTACAAACGATAATTTTCAGACTTTTCAAACAATGTTTTTGAGACTTTTACAAAAGTTGCTCTATACATTAGCTAACATATTATGGACATTATATTTTGTTTACATTCGGGCATGCGCAGTGAATCATTATTTAGTAAAACTGCTCATTTTTCATACAATTTTTATTATTTTTTCATTCTGATTACAAGGTATTGTGTACAATGTTATTTGTCATATTTTCTGAAAAGAATTTTTTTTATATATATTAAGAACTCTACAAATTATAAGCAAAAAACTTGGCAAAATTTGGGACTCTTTTTATTAAAAACTTTAACTTCTCTACGAATATGCATGCTATTCTCATAAAAATGAACACAATTTATTACAATAAGGCACTTAATCATAATCTACAGTTTGAACGCTTTTGCTACGTTAGTTTTCACAGGGTTTTCCAAAAGATATTTGTTCTTTTTCAATTTGTTGACAGTCCCCAGTGGGGTTTCGGGAAAAAATCTTCACGGAAACGTATGATCTGTACTATTCTGTTTACACACCTGGAGTTTCAGGATAATTCCTCGTGTATTTTTCTAGATATTGAAGAAAACGTCAAAAATCGCAAGTGGCCGGTCACTTTTGGCCATATAGTGTAGAATGTTATTACTTTCTTCTATCTTTAAAAGAAGAAAGTATTGGATTCATGAAAATTTTCGAATTCCGGTTTTCGACGGATTTACACGTTTTAGGGGTCAGAGATTCCAAAAAACATGTTTTTACAAAATGTCTGTCTGTGACTCTGTGAGTCTGTCTGTCTGTCTGTCTGTGTGTATGTGACACAAATTTTGTGGGCGCTCTATCTCAAGAACTAATGCACGGAATTTAATAAAAATTGAAATTCAGTTAGTGCCTAATACAAATTGATGCTGATTAGTTTTCGGTGTAAATCGCTCAACAGGTGGCGCTGCAATGCTGCATTTTTCACGATTTTCGCAATAGCTCTATCTCAAGAACTAATGCACGGATTTTAATCAAACTTCAGATTTAGTTAGTCCTTGATATGAATTGATGATGATTACGTTTTGGTGTAAATCGCCCAACAGGTGGCGCTGTTATGATGAATTTTGCAGGATTTACACGATTTCCCCAATAGCTCTATCTTAAGAACTAACGCACGGATTTTCATCAAACTTCAGATTCAGTTAGTCCTTGATATGACTTGCTACTGATTAGGTGTTGGTGTAAATCGCCCAACAGGTGGCGCTTCTCTGCTGCCTTTTCCACGATTGCCTCAATAGCTCTATCAATAGAACTAATGGACCAATTTTCATCTAACTTCAGATTTAGTTGTATGTTGACACAAGTTGTTGTTAATTAGGTTTTGGTGTTAATCACCCAATAGGTGGCGCTGCTATGCAGAAATTTTCACGATTTTCGCTATTGCTCTATCTCAAAAACTAATGTACGGATTTTCTCCAAACTTCAGATTCAGTCAGACGTTGACATAAATTGTTGCTGATTAGGATTTGGTATAAATCACCCAATAGGTGGCGCTGCTAGGCAGCATTTTGCTGAATTTAGACGATTTCAGCGATAGTCATATCTCAAGAACTAATGCACGGAATTTCATATCTTTAGAATCCTCATGAGATGCATAGATTGCCATTTAATTTTGGCAGTGTGATAGCGAATTTTGAAGTATTAACATGTATGAGATAGAAGAAAGTTTTGGGATTGGTACATCCGAATAGTTTTGTTTTTGTTTTCTTGTTCAAAAAATTTAATAGCTGTTTAGATAATTCATTTAAATAATGTCAATCAAATGTTTTATTTCGGGGAGAAAATTTATGGAATTTGACATCAGTTCACATGATTGTAGATTATTGCTAATTACTACATAAAAAAATCCCTGCCGGACCGGCCTACAGACAGAGGTAGATTTCGAAGTTAAGTATACTAATTTCAACAACAAAAACTAAATCATTATTAGATATAAATCCACTTTAACAGTTTTATCTGTCTGCTTTTGACGAGTTTTTATTTCATTTTTATAAAATAGCTGGTTTTATCAGAATCATGTTAAGGCGATATTAAAAAAAATATTTTTCCATGCTCAACAACTCGAAATTTTCTGGCTCATTTTCAGATTCATTTTTAATTAAAAAAAAAAATATGAAACATGCTGACGTGATTTTTGAAAAGATTTATAAGCGATCTGTGTTTTTATTTTTCTTTCAATTAATTAAAACTTGATTAATAAACAATTATTTTCTCAATAGGGCAATATTTTTCGTTTCTAACACAATCGCTTCGGGAAATTCTGTTCAAAATGCCCACTTTGACATCATTTTTTGAAATACATTCTGCCTCTATGAAAAAATCGATCATTACTGTACATTATATAGTTTCTGAATAAGAAAATCTAGCAATTGGATGCGTTTGAGAGCAAAAATGAATTTAAAAATGAGTAAAAAAAAATAAGCAGTTTGGATTTGAAATCACCCTTAATAAGATGATTTTTTTCTTCAACCGATATGCATTTTTAATTTGATTTTGCTGTAAAAATTGGCCCTATCAAAAACTTGTCGATATAAATGTTGAAAACAATATTAAAAAGATGTATGATAAATTCATGAGGATTTTATATCTTGTAAATTGACGGAGTTATGGATTTTTTACTTCTTCGAACCCTCTTTTTGTTTTCGTTTTTAATTTTTTTTTTTTTTTTGCGGTACGAATTGGTCCTATCAAAAACTTGTGAATATAAAAGTTGTAGATAATATTAAGGAGATTTATAATAAAATTAATTGGAATTGATATCTTGAGAATTGACGAAGTTATGAATTTTTTTTCTCCCAAAAACCCAATTTTTTGCGCCCCTTGAGCGCATTTTTAACTTTATCGAAAATCTGTGATCCATAAAATTTTGGCCCTATTTTTAGAAGTAATAAAAACTTTAAACTGATTTGATATGTACAAAAATTAAGAAGTTATGGGGGGTTTTCGGTTTTCACAAAACCCCTCCCTATTTCCATCCCCTTGGTCCGATTTTGCCCATTAACGAACTTGACCGAAATTTTATGCCCATTGATTTTATGTATCAGTTTGGAAGAGATTGGTGCAGAATTATGAAAGTTATCGTGTCCAGAAGAAAGTGATATATATATATATAGATAGATAGATAGATAGATAAAGTTTTTTACTGAGGGTGGTTTTGGGTTCTAGGGGTCATGATCGGTGTAGATCTGCAAAAATTTTTCAGAAATTCCAACATAATAGGAACGATCCCAATAGGTAGTATTTCATACGAAATCTACCTAAAACGACAGCAAAACTGAAACAGAACGAAGAAAAATTATATATTTTGCCTATAAAATCTTTCTCCTCTCTTCGATCATCATTGTGAATTTTCTGGATCTCCATTCTCACTTTTTAGAAAATCCTTACTATACTACAATGTAAAGGAAAAAAGTCAGCATTTCTGAACTTTGTTTATTGAATAACATCAGAAATATCTAAACTAGTGCAGAAAAAAGTACTATATCGCACACCTTATTATCACTAGTAAGCCTTACAACAATAGTTATTATTGCACTAACTGTTGCGCTAACAGCGTGCTATTTCAGTCTCATATTTTAAAATCATTTTCCATATTTATGTTTTAACTTATTAATTATACTAGATTCATTTTTAACACAATTAAAAATCGCTGTGATCGTTAAAGGTTAGCTGAGTGAATGAGTCATCCAGATTCATCCGGGATGGCTCAGTTGGTAGAGCACTGGCGGCTTCAACCAAAACATTTTTCGACCGACTTTTTTCATCCATTTGGAAATTTACAACTGATATCGATTATATTATTATTAGCTTGGTTTTATATTATCATTGATTGATAATTTTATGTAGCTCGCTAGTTTTCTTTTTCCTTTTTTTTTTTTTTTTTTTTTTTTTCCTTTGACTTTTTCTACTTCTAACAAGAATTTCCTCAGTGCTAAGGTTTCTTTAACCGAAAATTTTCTTAAGCTTTTTTTCTTCCAAAGTTTTCTGTCGAATGCCTCGTCTTCATTTGGGTTGTTTTCATTCTGGGTCTTTTCTATTCTTCCTTCAATTTCTTTCTTCGTTTTCCCTCTGTTTGCTTTACCAGGAGGTTTCCATTACATAATAACATTCGACAATGTCTCTTTATTCATTCTTTTACCGTGTCTTTACCATGTCTGTCTTTTTTGTCTATACGATTAATTATGTTTCTGTTTATTTATTTATTTTTAATTAGCACTTCTGTTTTTTTTTTTTTTTTGGGGGGGGGGGGATATTCTAGAAGCTCTTCTCCAGTAGTGTTCTACGCAGACAACGTAAAGGCATCCTAAAAATATTCAGAGAATATCATATTCAGGATAACCAATATCCTCTGGATGAGTGAAATTGTCCTATAGACTGTCACAGAATATCCTCTGCCAGTCAAAATGTCATACTTATAGACTTCCTGTGGATAACTTTTAATGACGTATTTTGTACAATTATACGATTAAGAAAGATGAAAATAAACGAAGACAGAAATTTAATGCGGGTGTGCGTCAGAAATTAGCATCCACAGGATTTTCTGAGGAGAATGAAATGGGATAATTCGATCTCCATATCCTCGGGATATCCAATAGATAGTTCTCATGGGATGTGACCACTACAGGATCTGTAGGATTACTGTAGGGCGTTCGAACGATGATTGGGGTTGTATGGGTAGTAATTCTCATCCACCTTTGTCGCATTGAATTTATTTTCTTTCGTTATTATTATGACCCATGTTTCGACATAAAAGAGTATGATTCTTTCCTTCAAATGAAATAGTGTTCTGTGAAATAGCGTTTTTATTTTGTGCTCCAAAATAATGGAATATAAAATTCTCATAATTATCCTTGTCTTGTCTTTGATTGAGAATATTTTTTAAATTCAATAAAAAGACTGATTTTTTTAAATTTTGCTTCTATTCCATTTATTTTTGTCTACAACTTTGCTTTTCCAAAATAAAATACGAAAGAAACTGATAGTGAATGGATTGGTAAAAAATTTGAAATTGCCCCCTAAAAAGTCAAATTGCCCCCCAGTGGGGCTCACGCCCCACGTTGGGAATCACTGGTATACCCTATACTCAGGTATGTAGTGGAGGGTATACGGGGGTATACGCCGTATACCCTCTGAATTTTTTTAAGGAACACCGTATACCCTCTGTTTCTCACGAAAGCTATAGTATATATGCACTAGGGTTATACCCTCTGCTTAGAACGTATACCTTCTGTTTTTTACAACTACACCACTGACTTTTATTTGAGGAACAGAGGATATATATATATATATATATATTTTTTTTTTTTTTTTTTTTTTTTTATCAGAAGGTATACGACATATACTACAGCGAAATATGCTGGCTGGTTGTCGGCCCAGTTAGCTTAAATGGTAAAGCATTGGCCTTGTAAGCCAAGGATCTGGGTTCGATTCCCAACCTGGGCATTTTTTCGCTCAGTTGGACATATTCGATTCGTATGATATACTACAATATACACTCCACTACGCCTCTCTGGTCACTTTTCTTGCTGGTGAGCGATATGTATAGACACATTCATATTCAGATATACATTTTTTCATACGAAAAAATATTCTGGCCTTTCTTTTTTTTTTTAAATGGGTTGAACCCGGTCCGAATTAGAATCAGACCAGCAAGAGTCAAAATCAAAACCCCACCCGAACAGGTAACAATTAGAGTCAACCCGACCCGATTCAGGATTCTATTCTCATTCACCCTGTATTTCTAGATTCCTGGCATGAGGACGAGGACGTAGCTATGGCTGTCTTAGATTATCACAATCATGCACGGCATGTATGCTATAAATGAAAAACATCATTTCAACCAGTCTCTTTCGATTAGAAATTGTGTAATTACAGTCATGATTGCTTAGAAAAGCCGAAGACCCCTTATTTTACCCTCACAGTTACTGACTCAATTATTTCTTCAGCAACTTGAACAAATTATATCTTAACACATAGCTTGCTTTATGACGTCATAGTATACAGTTCCGGAATCGTGCCATCTGGAAGGCGTGCAGAAAAGTAAAAGTTACGAAAAATAAAAAATAATAATTGCCTTGAAAGAAGAGAAATGAAATAAATGAAAGGGAACATCGAATTCAGTATTACAAGTTCATTAAATATGGAGTTACATTGCTTCCAAATTAATTTGTTTTACGGTTTATTTAACTGCTGAAAATGAGATAGCATACATTCTATATAGCACTTATACAATAAACGCATTAATTACGTTCAGATTTTTATTTATCAATTAATTACAGAAGACGATTAAGTTTACCTTTATTTCCACCATTTTTCTAAGAATTATTCTTATATGCATATTGCAGGTAACTAATTATCTCACATGCTAAGTAATACATAGATTACCTGAGTGTCACATAGGGAAGAAACAAACAAACAAACAAAAAAATCTCATTTCATTTTGGATTAAAACTTACTAATGATATTAATTTTAGTCGAGTTTGGGATTAAGTATTCAGGGTGGAAGTGTGCTGAACTTGCTGGTTGTGAAAAATTATTTTGACTTCAAATGGAATTTTCGGATTGTATACACCTATAAGTAAATTTGTAGAAATATATAGACTTAATTCTGCTTCGACCTGCTTCGAGTATAAAGTAATACAGAAAACCTGTGAAAACGGAATCTATCTATTGGAGAATGTTTGTGATGATTTCCCCCGAAAGAAATGTTGTATACTTGCTAAAATGGTAAACCTGTTTAATACAGAATTTTTTTTCCAGTTCCTAGCAATTTCATTTGCACTGTTTTAACTGTACTTCGTTCAATAAAACCTGTGGAAACTAATTCTATTTGCAAAGAAAATCTGTCTTAAGCCGAAAAATTTCATAGTCCATACTCAACGGAAGAAATATCATAAAATTACATCTGATAAGACGGAAATCTGTCTAAAACAGAATTTTGTTATGGTCCTTAGAGATTCCGTTTTCATTAGTTTTACAGTTAGTAAAGTAAAACCTGCTAAGACGGAATAACGAGACTAATGAAAAATTTCGCTTTTGACAGTTTTCCGCTGAGAACGCGCAATTGTATGGTATTCCTTCCGTAGGGATCATGAAAATTTTCGCCTAAGACAGGTTCCGTTATCATAGAGTTGATTGTATTTTTATCTCCCGATTTAGAAGCGGTTGTCCCGCTGTTTTGCCTTCCCTGTTCCGCTTTTTTGTGACAGTGGACCGGTCAATACTAGTTGTGACGATAAACTTTAAAATTTAAACGATGTGTAAAAAATTCTAAAGCTTTTTCTTAATTTCTGTCTTTTATTTTCTTTATTATTATTAATTTTGCAGTGATTTGTGTAAACGGTTAATCAGACGCAAGCATAAAAAATTATTTCTATCTGTCTTTTTGTAAACTTCAAAAATTTCAACAATTTTCCAATTGTTACTCTGCAGTTGTGATGATTGTCAGTTTCGGAGACCGTTAAGCAACAAAACTCTGAATTTGCTACTTGTCCGGATTTAGAAGTGATTGTCCTGCTGTTTTTTCCTTCCTGTCCCACTTCTTGCGACAGTTGGTCTGACAGTACTAGTTATGACGATATTCCTTAAAATGTACCCGATATGTAAAAAAAAAAATCAATTTTTTTTCTAAATTTCTGTCCATTATCATATATATTATCCCTTTTTCTCAACTAATGTATAATGTAGAACAATGAATGAGGTAACATCGGATAGGAATTTTGGCCCACATGTGACATTGCATTCTGAATTTTTGTTAAAAGACTTCGTTTGTTTGAAATTTCATTAAAAATTGGGGATATGGGGGGATTGGAGAGGGGATAATGCAGCTATGAATTCTTCACACGGGTCCACCGTTTTTATTTATCATTAATTTTGTGTACAAAATTAACAGAATTTCAGAAATTGCTATAGGAATTTCTGTAAATGATTAATCAGATTCAAGCAGGAAAATCATTTCTATCAATCTTCTTAAAAACTATTCGAAAATAGCAACGCTTTCCTAATTGGTACTCTTCACTTGTGATGATTGTCAGCTTCGGGAGTAACAAAATTCTGAATTACTTGTCTGGCGTCTTTAACGACAAGTAAAATCATTAGATTCATTCGGCGTTTTGTTTTTAATGTGGATCATTTGACAATAACTAAGAATCATTTGTCATTTCTCCATTAATTTTCTGATTAAACGCTGCCTTAGACTTTATTCCAGTTCCAAGAAAACTTCTTGTCTGATGAAAACAGACATAAATGACCAATAAAAAAGTATATAACGCTATTTAAAAAATGAAATTTAATGAACTGATTGATTATTTCTTTTAGATAAAGGAAAAGTTATTTAACTGATTAGCTAAAACTAGCTTTAATTATTTGGCTACGTGACACTGAAAGGGTACACTTGTTGTCGTAGATAATCATAGATGCCAAAATTGCAGTTTTTTTTCTTTCTTTTTTTATGTTATATTAACAGGCTTTATCCTATACGCTGGTCGGTTTCTCCAAATGAACCTCGAATCAAATGAAATATATCGGTGAATTTGATATCGTGTTTTTTAGCCATAAGGATCTTTATCTAGAATGTCTTTACGCATTGTTGGAAACGATAGGAATGCCATTACGCTATTATATAATCTAATGTGTCAGGCAAATTTTGGAAATTAAGGAACAACTCTTTCAGTTGATCATTTACAGTAGAATTAAATAAAAAACGATAGAGTGATATTCAATATACAAACTCATCCCTGAAAAATTATCTGACTAAAAATGCAAATCTCATTAATATACGCTCGGTAGAACTTTTTAAAAAGACTAATCTTTCCCACTCGGTTTGCCCTAATTATAGAACTTTCCTCCATAGTTCTATAACCAAGCAACGTAGAACAATATGTAATATATAAAACCATTTCTGAAAAATTATCTAACTAACAGTGCAAGTTCCATCAAAATATGTTCAGTAGATCTTTTTTAAGACTAATCTGTCATAATCGAGTTCTCCTGATTATATAACTTTTCGCCATAATTCTATAACTAAGCAACGTAGAACAATATGTTATATACTAAAACCTTTCCTGAAACATTATCTAATTAATAGTGCAAGTTCCATAGAAATCCATTCAGCAGAACTCAAGTAAGCGGTCCCATTTGCATTATATATGTTACCGGCCAAACCCGATTTTAGACCAAACTAGATTGGCATAGGCCAAATTAGTTTATCCTAACGCGCATAGGATAAACTAGTTTTTCCTAGGCCAAACTAGTTTATCCTAACGCCCATAGGATAAACTAGTTTTTCCTAGGCCAAACTAGTTTATCCTAACGTGCATAGGATAAACTAGTTCTTTCTAGGCCAAACTAGTTTGGCCTAACGCTCATAGGATAAACTACTTTAGTCTGCTATTTATTGGTCCGAACTAGTTTATCCTAGGTCAGTTCAATTTGGCGTGATTTTATGGATCCCAAAGACCACCCGGTGCCAACTTTCTAGTTTAACCTAGGTCAATGCAATTTGGCGTGCTTTTATTGATCCCAACTACCGCTCCGGAGCCAGCCTTGTGCAAAGTAGTATTACCGTCACCCCTGTATAATATATTTTATTGGATGGGGAGTGGGATACTGTCCCCATATCTTCCTCATTTTACCGCCGACGGTACTTACAAAATATGTTCCATTTGACAAATTGTGTGCTGGAGGACCAAAGAATGGGATAAGAAGTTATCATAAAATGTAGGAGAGAAAGAATTTAGAGATAGTTATTTTTTTCTCACATAAATATCACTAGGATTTGAATTATTTATGAATAAATGCACCATTAAGAATATCAGAAGAACATTTGACATTCTTTCAAAAATCTGGAATTTAAAAAAATCCGGCGAAATTCCGGTCCCAGTTTGTCCTAAAATACATATATTTTTAAGCTACCACTATTCCACAATTAAAATTCTCCTTAAAGAATAGTACATATACATTTATGTGGATGGGGACACAGTAAAACCTGTTAGAACTTATACTGTAAAACCTGTTATACTGTATATACTGTATATACTAGTTATACTGTAAAACCTGTTAGAAGAATCTGTGTATGATGAAATCCTGTTTTAAACGGAAAATGTATTTTAATAAGTGCAAATTCGATATAATAACCCGTTTGAAAAAAACATAATACATTTTCTAGTGACGACGGACCTGTTAAAAAAGGAACTTGACTATCAAGAAGTTTTTTCTCTCCTATGTGATTCTGTCTTTGAAGGTTTTTCTATATAACTTTTTTTAGATTTTTAAGTCTCCAAGCCGTGTAAAAAAAATTAGTGGTATTAATAATTATTCAGATATTTGCATATAAATAGAAATTCATTAAAAAATCAATATAGTTTACTATAGAATCATTTTTCTATGGCTTGGAGATTTAAAAATTTTAAAAATCCTATACAATAAAATCTTCTAAAACGGAATAGCATAAGAAATAATAAATATCCTTTATAGGCAGGTTCCCTTATCAGAAGGTTCATGATGTATTGTAAATGTATTATATTCTTTTTACAGGTACTAATATCCTCAATTTACATAGATCAACATATTTTCTTTTTGTTAAACACGGGATTCTGTCACAGGCAGGTTATGTTTCTCAGGTTTTACCTTACTTCAGTTTTATTACCTAAAAATGCATCTATTCATCTTAAAACTAGTCGGATGTATCAATCCCAAAACTTTCTTCTATCTCAAACATGTTAATAGTTCAAAATTTGCTATCATAATGAAAAATTAAATATCAATCTATGCTCATTGTGAGGATTCTAAACATATGAAATTTCGTGTATTAGTTCTTGAGATATGACTATCGCTGAAATCGTGTAAATGCAGTATAGCAGCGCTTTCTGTTGAATAATTTATACCAAAACCTAACCAGAAACAACTTATGTCAACATCTAATTGAATCTCAAGTTTGGTGAAAATCCGTGCATTAGTTTTTGAGATACTCAGAAAATTGTGAAAAATCCAGCATAGCAGCGTCACCTGTTGAGAGATTTACACCAAAACATAATCAGCAGCAATATTAATCAAGGTATACATGAATCTGACGTTAGTTCTTGAGATTGAGCTATTGAGGAAATTATGAAAAATGCAGCAAAGCAGAGCCACCTACTAGGTTATTTACCATAACACCTAATCAGCATCAATTCATATCAAGGTCTAACTGAATCTGAAACTTGTTGAAAATCTGTACCTTAGTTCTTGAGATAGAGCTATTACGGAAATCTTCAAAATCCTGCAAAATGCAGCATAGCAGCGCCACCTGTTGGGCGATTTACACCAAAACCTAACCAGAAACAACTTATGTCAACGTCTAATTGAATCTGAAATTTGGTGAAAATCCGTGCATTAGTTTTTGAGATACAGCTACTGCGAAAATTGTGAAAAATGCAGCATAGCAGCGTCACCTGTTGAAAGATTTACACCAAAATATAATCAGCAGCAATATTAATCAAGGTATACTTGAATCTGATGTTAGTTCTTGAGGAAATCGTGAAAAATGCAGCACAGCAGAGCCACTTACTAGGCTGTTTACCCTAACACCTAATCAGCATCAATTCATATCAAGGACTAACTGAATCTGAAGCTTGTTGAAAATCTGTACATTAGTTCTTGAGATAGAGCTATTACGGTAATCGTCAAAATTCTGCAAAATGCAGCATAGCAGCGCCACCTGTTGGGCGGTTTACACCAAAACGTAAACAGCAACAATATATATCAAGGACTAACTGAATCTGAAGTTTCATGAAAATCCGTGGATCAGTTCTTGAGATAGAGCTATAGCAGAAATCGTGAAAAATTTAGCATAGCAGCGCCACCTATTGGGCGATTTACGCCAAAAACTAATCAGCACCAATTTATATCAGAGACTGTCTGAATATAATTTTTTATTAAATTCCGTGCATTAGAGCGCCCACAAAATTGTGTCACATACATACATACAAATAGACTTACAAACAGACATTTTGTAAAAACATGTTTTTCGGGATCTCATAGTTCTAAAACGTGTAAATCCGTCGAAAACCGGAAGTCGAAAAATTTCACGAATTCAATGCTTTTTCCTTGTAACAATAGAAGAAAGTAAAAATTAAGAAAAAAAAATAAATATATAAATTTTAATTCTGGAATAATAGCGATTTAAAAATACGTGTATTAAAAAAAAAGTTGGGCCGGGCTAAATGTTACTGATATGTTTTAAGACCAGACCAGAGATTCTGTCGGTCCAAATGATTTTCATATGAGCTGGGTTCGAAATAGGACAAAAAATTTCTGCGCAGATCTCAAGAATAATGCACTCCAGTCCCGACTAAAGCCGGAAAAAAAAATGAGTCTGTCTCGGTCCGAACCTCTCGAAAAATGTAATCCCCTAACCTTGCCCGGACCGAGTGTCCGGAATGAAAATTGGGCGGGCCAGTAAAGACCCTTACATCGAATAACCAAAAGACTATCTCAAAATTTTTTTGTAAATTTGGACGCTAAATTTTTATTATATTAAAAAAAAATAAATAAAAAAAAGAGTTTTTAGTGAGCTCTGCTCACTACTTCCATAGGTGTGTTTGAATTGATCTAATTCGTTTGAAAATTTTTGAATTTGAGCTTGAACTTGATTTTTTTTAAGAAATTGAATTAGTTCGTTCCCCCCCCCCCTCAGCGTGCTCAATTTTCGTGGGCATCAATTAAAGCATGTTAAATTGATTTGGCCGGGGATAAAACAGAAGGTTGGCGGAGAAGCGGTCTTTGCGATCAATAAAAGCACGCCAAATGAAATGGGTCTGGGATAAACTAGTTCGGACTAATGAATAGCAGGCTAAACTGGTTTATCCTAATGAGCGTTAGGCCAAACTAGTTTGGCCTAGGAAAAACTAGTTTATCCTATGCGCGTTAGGATAAACTAGTTTGGCCTAGGAAAAACTAGTTTATCCTATAGGCGTTAGGATAAACTAGTTTGGCCTAGGAAAAACTAGTTTATCCTATGCGCATTAGGATAAACTAGTTTGGCCTAAAATCGGGTTTGGCCGGTAACATATATATATATATAACACATTTTGAACAAAAAAATTTTCTTAGGAAATTAAATAAGTGTTACCGAAAAAAAAGTCTTTTTTTTTCCTTCAATTAAAAAAAAAAAAAAAAAAAAAAATGGAAGATAGCCATCTGGAATAAAAATGAAACGCAACAGTTTAACTGAAAAATGTGAAGATAGGGTGTGCGAAGTGTTAAAACGTTTTCAAAATCTCTTACTTTTTATTTTATTTGTTTCTTCTTATTATTAATTTTGAAACGATTTGTACATAGATAGGGTTACTCCGTTGCAAGTAAACAACGTTTATGGATTCCAAAGACGGACAAGGTCAAGGTCTAAAGATTGAAAGAAAATAATTTGTATCGATTTTTTTTTTTTTTTTTCTATAAAGTGTTCACAAAATTGCAACGCTTTTATAATTGCTGCTCTTCACTTGTGATGATTGTCATCCTAGTTGATCGCTAAGCAACAAAACTCTCAATTTTCTACTTGTCATACTTCTTTAATGACAAGTTGAGTGAGTCATTAGATTCATTCGGTTATTTCATTTGTTTTAATGTGGATCATTTGACGATAACTACGAATCATTTGTCATTTTCCCATTAATTTTCTCATTAAATGATGCACTAGATTTTATTCCAGTTCCAAGAAAACTTCTTGGGTGGTGAAAATTAACATGAACCAGCCAAATTTTCATTAAAAAAAGCAACAGTGTTAATGAAATTTAAATAAATGATTGATTATTTCTGTTAATTAAAGAAAAAATATTTAACTGCTGTAATTATTTAGCTACGTAATTTTGAAAGGGTATACTTATTGTTGTCGCGTGTATAAATAATCATAGCTACCAATCTTCCAGTTTTCCTTTCTTTCTTTCATGTTAAATAAAGACATTTTGAACCAGAAGCTTTTCTTAAGAAATGAAATAAGTACCACAGAAAAAAAAGTCACATTTTTAAATAGTTTCACTAAATAAATTTTAATATACCATGATTTTTTTTTACTTAAAAAAATCCTGAAGATTGCTTGCTATAGATAATGCTTGGAATAAAAAGAAATTAAATTAGCTTCAATTAACACTTCAAGAACCCTATGAATATAGAAAGTAACCATTGTTGTATTATACATGAAGATATGTGATTCAATTCATTTTTATCTGAAAAAAAAATTAAAGGCAACAGTTTAGCTGAAAAACTTATATCTTTTTTGAGTTGTGAGCTGTGTGATACATAAAAAATATTTTCTAAATTTTTGACTTTTTATTTTCTTTATTGATTTTGCAACGATTTGTCCAAATAGTTACCGGGTGTCCCAAAAAGGACTGACTGATTTTAAAATTCAATAACTTGCAAACGGTGACAGATATTTAAAAAATTCTTGCAGGAGGGTTATGCATAAGGTCAAAAGTTTTATTACAGTGATTTTCGATTTTAGTTCGAATTACAAACAATAGATGGCGCTGCGATCAATAGACGCTGAAATCAGGCTCGATTTCTGGTACTTCGTGGCCCGGATAATACATTTCCATCTCCTTTTTCAGCATGGAACAAGAGAAAGGAAAAGAAATCGAGCCTGTATTTAGCGACTATTGCTTACAGCGCCATCTATTGTTTGTAATTCGAACTAAAATCGAAAATAACTGTAATAAAACTTTTGACCTTATGCATAACCCTCCTGCAAGAATTTTTTAAATATCTGTCACCGTTTGCAAGTTATTGAATTTTAAAATCAGTCAGTCCTTTTTGGGACACCCGGTACTTAGATGCAAGCAAAAATGGTTTATGGTTTCTAAAGACGGACAAAGTCAAGGTCTACGGATTGAGAGAAAATAATTTCCAACAATCTTTTCTTTTCTTTTTTTTTTTTTTTCTTTTTTTTCTGAAGTGTTCGAAAATTTCAACGTTTTTATAATTGCAGCTCTTCACTTGCGATCAATTTTCTCCTTGTCATACTTCTTTAATGACAAGTTAAATCATTAGATTAATTCGCCGCTTTCGTTTGTTTTCATGTGGATCATTTGACGATAACTGCGAATCATTTGTCATTTTCCAATTAATTTTCTGATTAAAAGGCTGCATTTGACTTTATTCCAGTTCCAAGAAAACTTCTTGGGTGGTGAAAACTAACATGAACCAGCAAAAATTTCATTAAAAAAAAGCAACAGTGTTAAAAAAAAAAATGAAATCTAATGAAAGGACTGATTATTCCACAGAAAGTAAAAGTTATGTAAGCGGCTGTTTGGAATTTTGTTTGGTTTTTAGGAATTTTCTTTGGTTTTTTGGTGATGTAAGTTCGAAAGGATACAATTAACTTCAGTATTAAAAATAGATTTTATCTCTTTCTGTTTGTCTCATCTTCTGTTTTTTTTTTTTTTTTTTTTTTTTATGTTAGATAAAAAGAATCAAAATTCGGCAGAATACATCGTAAAACCCTATTTGGATACAGAATTTATTATTTTTTTTTTTTACCTAAAATACAAAATACTTTGTTAGAGCGTGGACAGACGGACAGACAAACCGAATTCATAAACACTTTTCAACTATGTTGGAAAGTGTTAAAAATGTTTATAATAATGGGATTATGTAGCCACTGTCATTATATATGTATTTCGCGGATTTTTTTAACAACTTTTAATTTGATTTGTTGATTAAATATAATAAATACTTCATCATAATCAATGTGTGGATTTTTTAACGATGTGTAATTAATAAAAATTGATATTGATAAACGTTAATAAATTATTGATACTTAATATGCCGGAACATCGATGAAATAGATAAGATTTTTTTTTTCCAGATTGATTAGTAAAATCCATGAGTGCTTAAATCAACAACTCTATTTAAAAGGTGAAAAAATTATTTAAAACCCATATCGGGCATTAGCATTGTTTCCTACTATCTCTTATACAACATCTCTTCAGGCCAACAAAATGCTAATTCAAGTTTTATTCGCGATTCGATCATTTCTAATACGTTCATTAATTAAAAAGTTTATAAGAAAACTTATTAACTCCCGCTTTATCTAATGAGTCGACAGCTAAAGCATTTAACAATCGTGAAATAATTCTTCGTTGCTATGGTAATTGCTTTAGCACTTGATCTCATTATCGGGATAGGATGTCGTAGAACACTCTCATAAATGTCATCTTTATAAGTAACCATTTCTTTCCCAAGACCTTGAAACCATTGGATAAAATTTAAGAACAAAAAACTTCTCTTCGAAGAAAGACTCAATTGATTTAAAGACTGAACTCAAGTTGTTTGAAAAAACTTTATTTCGATAAGGCAATCAGGAATTACGTTACGGGATGAACTGGATGCATGGGAGGAATTATTATTCAAAAGAAAGCCACTTAATCATTTTTTTTTACGCTTCTTTTTAACCCCTTGAGGGGCAAGCAAAACTATCTCTGCATATTGAATTCTCACCGGAATAATCGAAATATTTTATTTTTAAATAAGGAAAAGCAATTTTTCAACGATTTTTCCTCAAAGTAAAAAATATAAAATTTAGTTAAAATTTTCTGTTGAGAATCTTGTTTAAATTAGGTGGGATATATTTTATCCCACCGCCCCTCAAGGAGTTAACACTTTCCAACAAAGTAGAAAAGTGTTTATGAATTCGGTTTGCCTGTCCGTGCTCTAACTCGCGTAAATGTGGTCTGATTGCTATGAAATTCCTAGATGTTATTGGGTATCACTATGGCATGTTCGGTACTCAAAATAATGCGTGTGGCACTTACGGTTCATTTACAGAGGCACTCAAAATAATTACGTTGCATTACGGTTTATGGAGAAAAATTGTTTGCAGTGTATTTTAATGATATTATTCTATTTTAATCATACTAAAATTTATAATTATATCGTTTAATACACGGCGCTAACTGTAGGATAGAATGTGCGTAGAATATATCGTTCATTTACAGGGACACACAAAAGAATTTAGCTACAGAAAAAACCGAACTAGTGAAGCCTATGAACAATAATTGCTGTAAGTGCGTTTTCAGTTGTGGTACGCGTTTTTAAATTGAACTATTTTTAACACTTTTCAACAAAGTTGAAAAGTGATGACTTCGGTTAGCCTGTCCACGCTCTAACTCTCGTAAACAGACTCGGATTGCCCTGAAAATTTTGGATGTTATTGATGTTTACCATAGCACGATCCCTATTTCAAATGAAGTTTGTAGCATGTTTAGTACATTTACAGGAACATTCAAAAGTATTCAGTTATTTTCCGGCCAATGGAAAAAAATTGTTTCAAATGATTTTTAATGATGTTACACGCTTTCAAACTTAATAAAATTGATATGCATTTAAGAAGTGCACTAAAATAGGTATTCTGTAGAATATGCGGTGCAAAGAATAGTTATTATTCATTTACAGGGCCACACAAAAGAACACCATTACATAGATGGGCAATTGTTTGCCGTTAATTATGTTAAACTATTTCGTGAAATTGATATACGTCGCTCAGGTTTATTATAAGTTATTTCGTATGTAATACAAAGTGCATAGCATTTACAGGGACACACAAAAGATTCCAGATACTATATTGTATCCGAAGTACTGGATATTAGCGATGATTGCTAGAAATGCATTTTTAATTATGATATGCGCTTTTATGTTTCACTATATTTATGAAAATTGCATACTATATGGTTGTATAAATGCTATAATTCATATGCAGGAAAAAAGACAAAAGAATTGTTAAGGGTTGACGGATATGAACGGAAATTGCTTAAAGGTGGGTTTTAAATGAGTTATGCATTTTCACGCTGAACTGCATTTAGCGTACTAAGAAATGTTTGTATTTGTAGAATATAAATAAAATGATATACCGGGTCACGCAAAGAATTGGATTCACGGCTGTCTATGGATGATAATTTCTGGAAATGTGATTTCGATAGTTTTAAGAGTGTTTTAGTTTGAATTAAATTTTAGCGATATAGTGGCGCGTAATAAAGGTACTAGGTAAACTACAGAGATGTACAAAAGTATTCAAGTAGGTTTCCATCTATTAGTATAAATTGCTGAAAGAGAAATTTCAACCTGTTATGCGTTTTCTTGCTAAACTAAATTTTCCCATTATATAGTATATATATCAAACTACAGATCAAATACAGGGCTGTTCAGAAGAATTGGAATACATATTTGGCTACTGACGGTAACTGCTGAAATTAGTTTTTCAAAAGTTTTATGCATTTTCTAAAATGTTTACTTAGCTATCTTATTTACCTTATTTCCCTAAATAACGAAGTTTTGTCAAAGCATTCAGGAAGTGTTGAAAAGTGTTTCATAATCTATGCTTAACGCACGATTTTTCTTTCATGTTTTAAATATTACTTGGTATACAATCATTTCAAATGCTAAAAGGTGTAAATTAAAATTTTGAAAACAGTTAAAATAGGTTTATTCGACTGTTGACATGTTTTGACTCTCCCCCGAGTCATTTTCAAAACAAATAAATAAAACTATTCTAAAGCTGCACGGTTTATGAAACGCCATCGTTCAAATTTTCATGTATTCTTTCATATTATGCACGTTATTATTATTATTATTTTTAAATCATTGAGTAGCTCGTATTTTTACTGGTTTTAAAGTTTTAATTTACACCTTTTAGCATTTGAAATTAGTATATTATTAAAAGGTGTTAATTTGCTATATATTTATATTAATTGAAAAACATAGAACTCAGAATGAGCTTAGAGTGGAATGACACATTCACCTTCCGTTAAAATAACTAAAATTAAAACTCTTTACTAAAAAGGTGCATGAAATTTATTAAAATATTCTGTTACAAAATAAACTGGTCTTTAAAACTTAAAAACCATTGATGTTAAAAATCATATGAAACAGTTTATTATTGTTGTTAAACAATTTATCTAGTTGATTGACACAAAAGCATCTAAAAAAATCCGTGAAACAATTCGTGGTTGGTATCAATGGCGGATCCAAGGTTGGAGGTCACGGGGGTCATGACCCCCCTCTGAACACCAACAAAAATATCCTAAAGATCATTTTAAAAATGAAATATACAGTACAGTCCCGATTATCCGACTGAGTAATTTTCTTCTGATGGACTGATGGCTTCTATTATTATGTAAGAGCCATTGTAAATGAAATGTTAGGTGAAGATGAAAGAGCAGCCGTAAAATGTTAGAACTGTGATTTTCTAGTCAGAATGGGGAAAAAATGGCCATAATTTTTTTAGAAGAAAATGATCCATTCCAAAGGTACGAGTTCGATTGAAAGAAAATAATACATTGAGCAGAAAGAAGAGGCTACACTTGCAATTTTCATGACACTAATAGAATCACATGGCTGCCAATGTGTACGGTTTAGTTACCTCTAAAACTGAATACAAATTTTTACCATATTTAATCGTTGACAATTGTTAGACTTTTTAAACTAAATTTCGGGAAGTGACAGCCGATTGTTCCCTTGCGACGACATTTCTGTGGCTGTCAACTCGTAAAACTTGGCTAAAAATGCTAACTTTAACAACCTTTTCTGAACGAATCTTTGCCTTTATAAGAAAATGGGAAACTCTTTAATTTCTTGGTATCTGAACAAAATCGGTAAATTTTATATTTTTACCAATATTAATGCAAATTTTTGGTATTTACGAATGAAAATGACTGCGCGAAAGTATCAGAAAAGTAATTAGTTTGGAATTGGGAATAGCTTTCAACATAAAAAATTCTCATAACGAGATGTGAACCCCTCCCACCCAAAAAAAGGAAATCCATGACATCCCCCCCCCCCTCTAAATGGTGAGCTGGATCCGCCCTTGGTTGCTATGGTAATTGCTTTAGCTCTCCATCTCATTATTGCGATAGGATGCCTTGCACCACTCTCATAAATGTCATCTATATAAATAACTATCTCTTTCCCAAGACCCTGAAAGCAGTGGTTAAAATTTAATAAGAAAGGAGTTCTCGAAGAACGACGACTCAATATCGCGAAGAAAACAAAAATTTGCATCGACCACTAATATCGATAAATTAGGTGATGAAAATTTTGTCTCTAACATTAATTTGGAAAAATTCACCAGTAGTTTACGTGGGGGATCAAAATTGTAAAATATATATCTGAAAAAGTCGGCAAAACTTAGATAGAACGCAGCAATACGAGAAAACTTCGTCATAGAATGGAGGGTCGGAACACAAGCGGTGAGAAGTTAAGAGATAGTTTTCCACTGTCCCATGGCGATGGATGGGTCGAGGTGGTTCCATAGCTTGCCCACCAAGATCGCCAGATCTCTCGTGTTTGGACATTTTCCTGTGGGGTCATGTGAAAGCCTAATCTACGAGTGCCTCATTGAAACCGACATGGATTTCCGTACTCGACAGCGATATTCGGTAAATGCCTGGTGTCTTCGCAAATGTGCTTCAGTCCCTATCCCGCAAGTGTGAAGCGTGCATGACAGCTGGCGGAAGACCTTTTGAGCAATTTTTTTGAGCGTGTACATTAATTACATTCCTGTTAATAAAATGTTTTCTCAAGGATCTCCCCGCATTCTTGTGTTAATTCTTTAACTGGGACAGTGGAAAACTACCTTTTAACTTCTCACCGCTTGCGTTCCGACCACACATTCTGTGACGAAATTTGCTGGTATAGCTGCGTTCTATCACCTCGTAAAATTTTGCCCACTTTTTCAAGATACACCCTGTATATAAAATACAGGGCTATTACAAATGTTGGACCCGATTTTAAAAAATCCTATTTTCGAAACTACTGCACATATTATAATAAGTGATACATGAATTTAAAGAGAAATATACCAAGTTTTTTTCAGTTACAAATGTTCAATGTCCCTCTTGTTATATGGCATACTTCCAATCTGTAATCCAGTTCGTCCCAAACATTTTGTAGCATCACTCTGTCAATGGTTCTGAATTCTGCACAAATGCGTTCTTTAAGTTCTGACAGTGTCAAAGACATTGTTTATGTACCACCAATGCCAAACAAAGTGTTCAGAACTTAAAGAACGCATTTGTGCAGAATTCAGAACCATTGACAGGGTGATGCTACAAAATGTTTGGGACGAACTAGGTTACAGATTGGACGTATGCCGTGTAACAAAAGGGTCATACATCGAACATTTGTAACTGAAAAAATATTATAAATGCCAATGTGTGTCCGAAAGTTTGAATGAACTCTACATCTAAACGGATGAATTAATGCTTTTGTATTTTTGGATATAGATGGATTACAACACGGAAATGAACATAGGCTATGTTTAATTTATTTTATTCAAATATTTTGCTTAATAATCCAAAATTTCATTATTTTTCATACACAATGAATTGACATTTTTCCGATAAAATTTACCCATCTTCCTTTTTTCGTTGCCACAAAATAAAAACCCAGAATAATAATTTAATTTCCAATTGAGAGATTAAAACGGAAATTTTCAAGTATTTTTAATAATACAAGGTGCATGAATTTTGAGTAAGTGCGGAATGAAGACAAATGTGACGTCATGTATGCAAAATAAAACGGATATGCTTTGATGTTGAGATAAAATGAGATTGTGTTATTGTATTAATTCTTATTATTTAAAGAAAATTGTTATCAATACTTACTGTTTATCGTCTGCGCACGGTTAACATAAAGATTTGTATGGGGATGCATTAAATGCTGTTCAATATCCAATGAGATGCGTTTCATTTGGGCGTTGGCATTAAACAATTAACAAATAATTGCGGTTTCTGTGCCACGTACGATAGCATAATATATATAGAGAGAGATTGTCTCCTATAAAATGTGATAAAGAATTGGTTTATTATATATGTTTTTAATTATCGGAAGGGAAATGCTTTGCTTAATTAATTCCTTTCTTCTTTTTATGTTACGTGAACGACGTCACGGGTAACAGCTAGTTTAGTATATTTCTCTTTAAATTCATTATAATATGTGCAGTAATTTCGAAAATAGGATTTTTTTAAAATCGTGTCCATCATTTGTAATAGCCCTGTATATCTAATATTGTTTCCCATTATATTTTGTACCATTTCATACTATTTAACATTTTTTTTAAATATTCAAGCTCCATTCGCGATTCGATCTTTCATACTAAGTTCATTAATGAAAAGCCTTATAAGCAAAACTATTAATTCCTGCTTTATCTAATTGGACGACAGCAAAAGCATTTAAAAAATCGTGAAACAACTCGCGGTTGCTATGGTAATTGCTTTAGCTCTTGATCTCATTATCGTGATAGGATGCCGTGTTCCATTCTCATAAATGTCATCTATAAGTAACTAACTATCTCTTTCCCAAGACCTTGAAACCATTTGTTAGAAGTTAAGAAGAAAGAATTCTCCTCGAAGAACAACGACTCGATTGATTTAAACATTTAAATCAAGTTGTTTGAAAAAACTTTATTTCGATGGGGTGAGCTGGGATCACTTAATCGTTTTTGAAGCTTCTTTTTGATTTATGGATAGCTAAGTACGCTTTATGATAGAATATCCTTTTTTTTCCGGAAATCTAATGGACATTTTTTTCATCCTTTTGTTTAATTGCTACTGATTAGTTTAATTATAATGAAAACATTTTCTCGGTTTTGTTGTGATAAAATAAAAGAATAGTTGCATTCATGGTTAAACATTCATGGTTTTAGTCGCACATTTTTAGGTGTGTTCGTAACTATATAAATACGTACACCTACAGTCGTCGTCTGGTCTGTCCATCTGTCTGTCCGCTTATAACAGCGCAAAAACTACCCAACAGAATTATTTGAAATTTAATCTATAGCATAGCTGCAGAATTTTGTAGAGTCAATTAAAATTTTATGAAAATCGAATCCAAACTTTAAAAAAATATTAATGAAAGTTTTCTTCATTCTATTAAATCCTATCCTACGTGATTAATTCAATGATATAGGTCATTATTCTAGGTTGCCATGGTGATTGCGTCCTGTTTAAGATGGAGTCCTATTATTTCCGTATGGCTGAATTTAATATAATATGTAATCGTAATAAATTTTGTATTCATGCATTTTTGCATAAGAGTTCAACAGCTATGGCACCAATATCTGAATATTCATAAAACTAGTGATAGTACGAACGCACCTCATTAGCCACTTTTTTGACGTACGATTTCCGACTTGTTTTCGTTTAAAAACTTTGAATTAAGGAGATAGAGAGTCTGAATAATGTCTGAAACTTAGTCCTCTTAAAGAGCAGCAATATTTCTACAATGGGGATTGCAGGCACTTCTTAAATTCGTTGTGAACGTCTGAAGAGTTGTATTTTATATAGAAAATTACATTCTATAGGATTACGTTATAAACAGGGCTTTATTTGCGCCGGAGCCCGGCTCCGGTACTTCTCTGTTTTTAGTAAATATTTAAATATTGGTCGGAATTCACCAGAGCTCGTAAATACAGGGCTCCGGAGCCCAGTGCAATAGCGCTTCCGGAAAACCGAAGTCTAAATTACTTTTTCCTTTTCTTCCCATCTCCGAGCTTTTGCATTCTTTTTTACGAAAACACTTATATGTGACGTAATGTGTCGCAGACGTAGGAGAGGCAGATAAAACGGACTCAATTTTTATGTCAGTTTCTGGGTTTGGACTAACTCGAGCACAATCTGTATTACAATTAAAATTTTATTTATTCATATATAGAAAAGAAAAAAAAAGACTTTTCCTCCTTTAAAATTACGTATTATATTCTATTTCAAATCATTTTAATGCTATTTTGATCAAAATGAAGGGGGAAACAGAAACCGTGTTTTCCTATTTCAAATTTATGTCGGCGACGATGTGTTGATACGGTGCCACTCAAGAGACTGAACAAGGAATTTGCTTTCAGTTCGATTTTCTTTTGTGATAGTAGGATAATTTTTTATTGGCTGTTTTTTTAGATGTCTAACTTGAAAAGAATCTTTTCTGTTTAGCCAACGAGCATCAGCTTGAGGTTTTGTGTCTTCTATTGCACACGAGTATAAAAATCACGTTAGGGATTTTTCTATTTATTTTGTATCATGAACGGTACCCATGCTAAGGCTCTGCTCTGTACATTTACGAAGTGACTTTCACTTGTAAGTAGATATAATTGCCTTGTATTGTTATTCTGATAAAAAGCAATCGAGCAGTGTTTCCCCTTTTTCTATAAAAGCATCGATTTTTTCTGATAACGGTGTCAAATTTTTAATTTAATCTGATTTTCAGGGACTCGCCACCAAAGATTGTTTTGCGGAAGGAATCGATTATAGTTTAAGATATGCACCTTTTATAGGAAATTGTAAAACATTGTGCCATTCTTCACCATATAAATATTAATTTCTGTAAATTTCATTCATTTTTTCTTAAAAATGTATAGTTGCGTGCGAACTATCCCTTTTTTTTTGTCTTAACACTATTTCCTAATCATAATCCTTACCCTATTTAATCGCAGAATTCTGCAATTAATTAACTTTAAAAATAGGCAAAGATTACTATTTAGAAGGAGATAACTAAAAAGTGGAATAGTTGACAGCTTAGTATAGGCGGATAAATTTTTATTTTGCTAAAGAAAAAAGAATGTTTTAAATTTTGAAAAAAAATGTAGGAAATATAAATATGCAGATTGGAGTGACAGAAGGGAGGGGGAACGGTACAGTTGTTGTACCGGTACCGCAGAATATTAGGACTCCGGTACTTTTTTCATTAGAAATTAAACCCTGGTTATAAAGATCTTCTATTATATATCTGTTTTCGAAATTGGTTTGATGTTTACAGCTACAGTACATTATAATGTATTTGTAAAGAATGAAAATCTGGTTAAAATACAGAGGACTAACTTCAGAAACCTTCTTTATTACTCACACTTGTCATGTTACAAGGATTGTTTCTCTTAATTGCAGCATAATTAAAACATAACCTTTTTAATTTTCGTAGAAAGGGCAGTTTTAAGAGCATGTAAATTCATACATACGTTTGATTAACATGGAAACTCTTTCACGTTTATCTTCCGAGTGAAGTGGTTACACGAAAAATATGCGGAAAAGGCTAATATAATTTGTCTTCATCTTCAAGAGATGTTATTAGCCTTTTGACATGCTGAAAGTTTTGTAATCTTTATAAGCAGGTCAAATTGGAGTGTTTTAAAGTCTGCGATGTCTGAACGGGGGTTGGCGAGCGTAGCTCACAGAAGGGCAGTGCCCTTTAGCGCTTTAAAAAAAAAAAAAAAAAAATCATAATATTATAATTTTGGGATATGCAAATAAAATATGTAAAATTATTTTTAAATTAGAAAGTCAGTTTTTTGACAGATTTAGCGCACGTTATTTCTTTGTCATATAATACATAAAACGAACTAAAACGTACTGTAAGATACAGAATATATTTTTTCATTATTTTCTTTTATGACACCCCTTCGCAAATAAAACAACCCAAAAACAGCAAGTTGGAAATTGCACGTCAAACGTGGCAAATGTGGTGCGTTCGTACTATAACTAGTTTTATAAATATTTTTTGCACCGCATAGTGTACTGAATGTGTATTTTAGTGCACTTCATAAGTGCCTATCCATTTCATTCTGTTCGAAAGGCTGTAACGTCCTTAAAATACACTTGCAATAATTTTTTCCCATTGGCCATAATGTAACCGGAAAACTTTTGACTGTCCCTGTCATTAAACTATGCATCCAATTTTCGTAAAATTTGAAATGAGTCGAAAAAATGTTACAACAATTATATATTTAAAATTTCAGACCCTTCGGTTGGGTAGTTTTTGCTCTGTAACATGGGGACGGACGGACAGACAAACGGTGCTGTCCAGATGACGATTATAGGTGCTACGTATTTATATAATTTCGAACGCACCTAAAAACGGACATAAAAATACATGCATCCAGTTCAAAGTTATCTAAGACCATACAAGCAGACAAATAAAAATTAAACAGAAATTAGTGATCAAACTGAGTAAACCTTCTATTTTTCGAAGTCGATCAGAAATATAAACAAAACTTCTATAGTGAGAAGAATAAGACTCCCAACTTTGAAAGAGGAAATTCAATTACAGTAGCAATTTTATTTATGAGAACAATCGATAGATTATCATTACAACCTTAAAAAAATATATATCTATATCTTTTTCCGATAAAATACATTGGCTAACTCCATTGTTAGAAATTATTTTTATTCCGTAAAAAGATGACGAAAGATTGAATTATAATTTAAAGACCAGTGGCGATTTCCCTGTAATTAGGTTTTCATTCATTTTCTGAGATAGCTAACGACTGTTTTATGTTTAAATAAGATCATAAAATTATGCAAGCAAATTTCTTATTGTCGTTAAGGGTGTATTCCGATCCAAACTGCTTATTTTCTGATTCATTTTAAAATTCATTTTTGCTCTCAAACGCATCAAACTGGGAAATTCTCTTACTTAGAAACTATATAATGTGCCGTGCTTCTTAATTTTTTGATAAATGCACAAAATACTGTAAAAAACGCTGTCAAAGTGGGCGTTTTGAACCGAATTTTCAGAAGCGGGTGATCTGGGAATGAAAAAAGGGGTCATACTGAGAAAATAATTGTTTAAAAATCAAATTCTAATTAATTGAGCTGAAAATGAAATCACACGGCATGTTAAACATGTCTTCAGAAATCACCCCAGCAAATTTCATGTTTTTACTTTTAAAAATGAGTCTGAAAATGTCTCAGAAAATTTCGAGCTGTTGAGGGTGGAAAAATATTTTTTCGAATACACTCTTAAATTAAAGCTAAAACATGCTAAAAGTGATAAAAGTATATTTAAAGGCCATATAAATAACTTTCATTCTGATCTACATGCTTCATCGCACAAACGGCGACTTTATCAAGATCTATATTGATAAAAATTATTTCCGCAAAAAAGGTCTCTAATAAAAGTGGGCATCTGTGAACGTGAATTATTTTATCGTATTGTTTCTTATTTTGTTTATATTTGTATAAAAGATGCAGGAGTCCATTCTACTCCGACTAAAGGAATAAATGTCAATTCGTACCAGAAAGTGTTTCATAAAATAAGTTAAATATAAACCACATATAAATAAGTTGTTAAATAAATAAGTTAAATAGTTATAAATAACAATCCTGTTGCAAAATATTTGTATAAAGCTTGAGCAAATGTTCTGGGCGCTCTAGTGTTAAATCAAAATGCTTATTTTATGTAAAACTTATGAAATTTAATTTTTTATGCGGTTTTCCTGGGTCTATCTAAGCAAGAAAGAAAAAATCATGAGTGAAGCATCGTTTATGAAACACTTTCCAACGCATGCAGAATAATGTAACAAAACTTCACCGTTCATAAGTGGAAATAGGGTGTTAAGGGGGCTCAGGGCTTGATCGATACCGAAAAACATGTAACAGAGCTCTCGCTTCGAATCCATATAAAAACAAAAGTATTCAACGTAACTCATTTAAACTTTCTGATATTTTTAAGGTATCTTTGTAGTCTTATAAAATTATAAAATGAAGTACTTCAATGTAATAAAAGAAAAAATATAGCGAAATTTATAAAACGCAATTTTCGAAAAAAAAAATTAGGTGTCCTATCAACCTCCGTAAGATATCTTAACGTTGAATTGACATAAGAACCTATTTTTTTCTTTAAAATGATCAGGAAACTTCACTCTATAGAATGAATTAAGGATATAACTATCACTCAAAGGAAACCTAATTAAAAAAAACTCTCAAATTTGAAAATTTAAAAAACCCTAAAAAATACAAGTTTTTTTCCCTTATAAATACTCAAAATATTAAGCTATCTAAAATATATTAATTCATTCTATAGATAATGATATTATAAGCATGCAAAAAAAAAAAAAATTAAGCCATTCCATCAAATAGTTTTTTTTTTTTTTAAATCTTACGGATAGTCGTCAAAAATCAAGTTTTGAGAAAACACGACGTAAAGTTGCAATTAAATGGGGATGGCTATTAAAGTGATTGTTACATAAATGCTTATAACTCCGTTAAAAATGCAAGTATTTTTTGCGTTTTTTTGCACTGTATTCAGAAGTAATTGAATAATCAAAATAGATACAGAAAAGAAAAAAATCAATTTTTTGAAAAGTTTTCAAGCCCTGAGCTCCCTTAATTGAACCATTTCGAAACGCTAAACACATTTCAAAACCCAATTTCATCAGTTCCCATCTACAGTCGGAAAATTATCCGCATTCTTTGAGCAGCTCTGTATATGTTACATATACCGGGTGTCCCAAAAGGGACTGACTGATTTTAAAATTCAATAACTTCCAAACGGTGACAGGTATTTAAAAAAATTCTTGCAGGAGGGTTATGCATAAAGTCAAAAGTTTTTTTACAGTGATTTTCGATTTTAGTTCGAATTACAAACAATAGATGGCGCCGTGATCAATAGAGGCTAAATTCAGGCTCGATTTTTGGTACTTCGTGGCCCGGATAATATATTTCCATCTCCTTTTTCTGCAAGGAACAACAGATAGGATCAAAAATCGAGCCTGTATTGAGTGACTATTGCTTACAGCGCCATCTATTGTTTGTAATTCGAACTAAAATCGAAAATCACTGTAAAAAAACTTTTGACTTTATGCATAACCCTCCTGCAAGAATTTTTTAAATATCTGTCACCGTTTGGAAGTTATTGAATTTTAAAATCAGTCAGTCCTTTTTGGGACACCCGGTAAATTTGTATCTATAAACTGCATGCATGCAAAAAATTAGTTCAGTTAGGAAATGCATACCACAGTAAAAAAATTTTCCTTCAGCAGTTTCCGCCAATAGGGATATAATGGCACGTGAATTCTTTTGTGCATCCCTGTATACGAGGTATAGAATTTACGCACAACGAGAACATGCAAAAGGTTAGTTGAATTTAAAAGCGAATTACCGAAATTGAAAACGCACTTTCAGCAGTTATGGCTCAAAGAGAGAACTGTAACCGATTTATTTCGTGTGATCCTGTCAAAGAGAGAACTGTACATGCTATGAACGTCCTACTCTATCGTAATCATCTTGTAGTGAAATTCAGTGATTGATATCAATCAATGCATTTTAAATAGCTTAATGTCATTAAAATACACTGCAAACGATTTTTCCCCATTGACCCTAATGTAACAGAATACTTTCGAGTGCCCCTGTAAATGAACTATGAATGGTACACACTTCATATTGAATACCAAGCATGGGTAAAGCTCATTAACATGTATCCATTGCATGAAAATCCGAGTATATTTACCAGAGTTAGAGCGTGGACAGACGGCCAGACAAACCGAATTCATACAAACTCTTTTCAACTTTGTTGGAAAGTGTTAAAAACATTATCTATGCTCTTGACAAAAAATCTTTTTCCCCATGATCAAACCTTATCTATTTTATGTTTTTAATTTCATGATTTTTTTTAAATAGGAAGTATGCCTATAAAATCAACGATTTTAGAATTAACTGTTGGGCACCGATAACGCCCTGTATATACATTAAATTAAAAACCTTAAGAGTGAAATGAATTGCCGACGCTTATGACAACAGAAAAATGCCTTCAAACTATGATATGAATTTGTGTCGAGATTATTCATAAATTTACACAACAAATGATTACGCTAAATGTAAAATGAATTCTAATTTAATTCAAAACTCCAAGGAAATTAAAATCTGATTTAAATAGTGAAATTAACAAATGTATAATTACCATAATCTACATACAAGAAATGTATGGCACAGCTCAGCTCATATAACGTATCGAAAGTAATGAATTCAACCATTTGCATGATTTTAAATTATAACATAACATTTTGAGGGCACCTTTTCCATCTTTTTTTCTTTAGAGACATGTAAAATGTTTTGAATTATTCATATAATTTATCATAAATCTCGCATTTAATTTGCAAATTAGAAATTTTTTTTAACGTAACTGAATTAATTCTATAAACTAAATGTTCTCCTAAGTTTACACTGTAAAAAAAAATTATGTAACGTTACTGCATAAAATTGGTGGTAATATGCTGCCTCCAATTTTATGGAGTAATTTAACATATAGAATGGTGCAATTTAAACTGATATAACTGGTGTAATGTTACACATTAGTGTAAAGTAACACCAGTTATGGGTGAATATCACAAAATGTGAGACTTTGAAAATTTAAATCGTTTCAAAGCTTCTGATTTTTTTTTTTTTATGTTGGTTGAACAGCTAAATGAAGGAATTTATATGTAAAATTGTTTAAGTTTGAAGACCTTAAGTTCGTTTTTATGTAATTATAATTATGTGTCATTTTCTTGGCATATGTATGCCTGGATAGTGACCGCCAGGATAATGCCAATTTCATTCTAAAACATTTTTCACGTTCTTGTTTTTTTTTTATTTTTAGATCTAACATTTTAATTTTATTTAAAGGAACAAGTTTTCTCTATAGTACCTCAAATTCAGTGTAATGTTCAGTTTTATTTGTAATTTATAGAAGCACGGAAAATGACATAATAAAAGTGTACTCAATTTTTACAAAGCCTTTAAACACATTATTTTCAAAGAAATATCTAAAAGATCTTGCTGGTTGCAATGATTTTACTACTTCTGACTTGAACTTTCTCAAGAACAAGAAGAATTACTCTGCAGCGCCCCCTTTATACCTCATACAGAACTAAAATAAGCAGGCCAGGACAATGACATTCATTTTCAGTGACAATCCTATTTTAATTATGGAAAGTTATTTGTAAAATACAGAACTTGTTACTATCCACATATATGTGTTATATAAGGTATAATTATTAATTAGAAATTAAAAAAAAAAAAACTAGAAAAATATATTTGTACAGTATAGCAGAAAGACTTTTATTTTGCGCAGATCACAGTGAGTGTGCACTTCACAGCATAAACTGAGGATGTTTATAATATTTACTAGATTCCCTGCTTGTATATTTCAATCCCTCGCCCAGCACCGAAGCCTTAAAACATTATTAACAAAATAAATCAAAAAACTCATTATTATGTATCCTTAGTTTTCTTCGGATAATTTCGTCTTGACTAACTCCGTCTTGACTAATTTTATTAAACGAAATCAAATCAAACTTTGAAAGATGGGCCTAATTAAAAACAACTCCAGCCTATGATATGATGCATAAAACTGGTATGAGTAACAGATATAGAGTTTTAGAAGCTATTACAGTACGAGCTTATACTTTTCAGTTTATACATTTAAACGGTTGTTTTTTGTGGAGATATGCTAATTGTTTTAAAATATTTAGATAATTTAATTGTTTTAAATGACATACATTTGATTTGTGAACAGGAAATTGCTCTAAAATAAGGTAAATACACCTATGGTGGGACACGTACAAATAGTGGAGCACTAATTTTTAAAATTTAAAAACAAATCTAAAATGCATTTCTGAAAAACGACTGAAAGGAATTTTGTTGACTCACATCCTTGAATATTAACTTTCCACAAACTGTTTGGAATAATTTTTTTTTTTTTTTTTTTTTTTTTTTTTCTGCTGGTACTTTTGTTTATTTTCTAGAGCGTCTTCAAAAACAGATTTTTTGGTAAATTCTTAGTAATCTATATTAAGATATCTGTGCGTAACGCATACGTCATTCTGCGAATGGCAACGCTTTCAAATTTTAAATGAATTTTCGTTTTGCAATTTTCGTTACTGAAAATTTTTAAACTTCTACGCATCGCACATTTTCAATTTTTATACCATCGTATAAGGAAAAAAATGTACTTTTAAATGCAATTTGTTTGAAAGCTGTATCTCAATTTATTTTTGAGATATTAATTTTTTTTACAGTTTTTGTATCAATTTTGTAAATGTGGCAACAGAAGTACTCCATTTCTATTAAACGTAAAGGGAAAAGGGTAGCGGTCGTTGCAGCAACTGGGAACCTGAAAATTTGAGCATGCGCATCAGCTTTTGATTTTTGCCTGAGTGAAGAACCAGATCGAAAATAAACACCGTTTTAAAAAAAAGGGAAATCTAGCTATACAATAATGAATGTTTTAGTAGTTGACTCCATTGAAGAAGGATAACAACTGATTAAAGACTATGAAAATGAAACATTTTCTAAATTCTAAAGTTGTGACAACTTATGCAGTTTTATATTTCCTTCTATATATAAAAAAAAGTTTTGATTTGGAAATGGACCAATGACAATCTGCGTAGATATTCCGGGTAGATCCACATCCAATTTGAATGCTTAAGCATGGCCTTTCATCGTTAATATTAAAAAAACTGTTGCATACAAAAATATGAAAATCTGTGGTATTATAGAGAAATGTTTGATAAACACGCTGATGCAGACAGTTTTCAAATCGAAGAATTATTTTAAGAGATATTTAATGCTAAAGTTAGACAAAATCGTTCCCTTAAAAAAGCTTTATTGGAGCAAAAACTATAGATGAGAATTTAATCATCTTTAGATCATTTTATACGTTATACGTTCCCGGTGTGCAGATTGTATTTATTTTTCTTATTTGACTCATTTTTTGAGGTTTTATTTCAATTTTAAATTCAAATTTTCAGCATTTCGAGAGATATTTTTTACAAATTTTAGAAAATGTTATTAATTTAAACTGTTGCCAGTTGTATAAACAGCGCAAACAATAATGTTTACTTCAAATTAAAAATTTATTTTACACGTGACTATTATAAACAGAAAATATAAAAAGCAGGAACTCATTGAAAATTACGTCGTAAAAATTATAATTACACGTGAATTTTAAAAGAGACAGAATATTGTAAAATAATAAATTCATAAGCATGCGTTAGAAGTCTTAAATAGGAGAATTTACGTCACATTTACGTCACATTACACTTATTATATAAAATGAACAAAAAATAATATTGCTAAACAGTTTAAATTTAAAAATTGCTCGAGACATTTATTTAATATTTTAAGATGATCATAATATTTCATTTCTAGCAAAAGTATTTTTACGTGAATATTAAAAAGAAAAAGAAAAGTTTGGTGAAAATTACGTCAGATTATATTTCTCAGATTCAAATTATAATTCAATCTTCCGAAATCTTTTTAAAGCCGATCAAATTATCGTGCTATTAGAGTCTGCGGTGTCTGAACGAGGGTTGACGAGCGTAACTCGTAGGGGGCAGAGCCCCCTAGTATATTAAATAAAAACAATAAAAAATTAGACTCATTCATAGATTTTTTTCTTCATAAAAACAACAACAGAAAGATATATAATTATTTTACAAAAAAACATTACTGGATACACGAAACTCGCTGTGCAGCAATCTCAAAAATCGTCATTGCCACGGTCAGTAACGCGCGTATGAAACCGAAAAAAACATCACTGGACACTCAAAACTCGCTGTGCAGCAATCACTAAAATGCACGAAACTCGTCAATGCCGCGGTCAGTAACGCGCGTATGATCGCTCTGCGCCCATAAACCGAAAAAAAACATCATTGGACACATGAAACTCGCTGTACAGCAATCTCTAAAATGCACGAAACTCGTCAATGCCGCGGTCAGTAACGAGCGTATGAGCGCTCCGCGCCCATAAACCGAAAAAAAAATCATTGGACACACGAAACTCGCTGTGCAGCAATCTCTAAAACGCACGAAAGTTGTCAATGCCGCGGTCCGTAACGTGCGTAAGAGCGCTCCGCGCCCATGAAACCGAAAAAAAAACATCACTGGACACACAGAACTCGCTGTACAGCAATCTCTAAAATGCTCGAAACTCGTCAATGCCGCGGTCAGTAAGGCGTGTATGAGCGCTCCGCGCCCATGAAACCGAAAAAAACATCACTGGACACACGAAACTCGCTATGAAGCAATCTCTAAAATGGACAAACCTCGTCAAAGCCACGATTTGGTAACAACAAACTGGTAATAACAAAAATCTATTTATCGTCTCGCCAAATCGTTATATGTCTGCAGATTGAATTGGCAATTTTTTTCAAAACGCGCCAAAATGCCATTTTTGCAAATGATTGCCAATCTGAAACTACGAGATAAACAAACCAGTGTGGCGGTTACTTTCAAAACTAAAGTGATTTTATCAGCGTTTTAAAAAAGAAAATTCAAGAAATATTAAAAATTACAAAAATATAAACTACAAAAATGAAGTGCTTAAAATAACTTCTTTTACCATTATGTTAAAGTTTTGATAACTTATGTAATTTTATATTTTTGTTAAATAAAAACAATAAAAAGTAAGACTCATTTGTAGATATTATTGTGGCACAGATGCCATATACGCACTACGATGGCGCGTTTTTTTTCTAAATCCAATTTGGCGAAAACCTCGTTTTCGAATACCAGTTACAAGTATATTTTTAAAAAGGGAATAACAATAAATAAAAAAATGTTTAATTAATAACTATAGAACAAAACAATTTATATAATTTTAAAAAGAAAATAAAAGTAAATAAACAATTTATCAATAAATAAACAACAACCGGTTACCATATCAAGCAAAATAATGACCTTTTGGCGCCAGTTAAGTACCCCGGTACGTATATGACATTGGCGTCAGAAAAAAATCTCGCCAACGAGGTGCGTATATGACATATGTGCCGTTATTTTTTCTTAAAAACAACAGCAAAAAGATATATGATTATTTTACATAAGAATTAAGTGAAAACACGGAGCAAAATTCGGTATTTTTCGAGAATATGAGCCTTGTCACTTTTTTTAGGCTTCAGAAAGAGAGATTTTCTGCCAACTGATGTAAACAACCATGAAAACAAACCTGATAAGATTTTTTGCTTATTTATTAATTATAAGAATACTCTTAAATTTATCAAATGACTTTGTTTAGTCGTTATTATTATTACTAATAAAAAAATACCTAACTTAAATCAATAATTAAAAAATATGTATATCTTTTTTTTAAACTGTGTTTATTTTCGATCTGGTTCTTCACTCAGGCAAAAATCCAGAGCTGATGCGCATGCTCAAATTTTCAGGTTCCCAGTTGCTGCAACGACCGCTACCCAAGGGAAAATAGTAGATTATTGTACTTTTTTGCTGCCATTTCCTCATAAAAATTGAAATTAAAATACATGCTATGTCAAAAATATTATCAGAAAGCTAAAAGAATGCAATTTTATTAATCCGTGTGTAATAATATTTTTCGAATTTTGAAAAAATGATTTCTGATAATGATTTCTGATAAAACATGAAGCTGTTATAAACAAGTGATGGTATATGCAACATATTTATTTACTAGCAGAATTACCCGGCTTTGCCGTGTTAAACATGGGGGCCTTCCAGGTAAAATAAAGTAAAATGAAATAATATGACAACCACAATAATGGAGCTTTGTGCATTCTCGTTTCATTAAAAGATGAGTTTTTATTTCCAACATTGTTTCTTTAATGTTATGTTTATTTTAAATTAAACTATTGTTCATGCATACTATTACATTGTAAATAATTTGTTGGATAAGTCTAAAACCTATATTCATGCATCTAATTTAACTTGGCCCACTACTGGAGCCTACAGGAAGGTAACACTTTTTTATTTTTTATTTTTTTCTGAAGAATATATGTTGAAACTTTGAATTTTTATTCTCATACGTGAAGGACTAGACTAAAAAAATATACAGTGTGTATCTGAAATGCTTTAACAAACTTAGAGGGATGATAGTGCTCATGAAGACGAACAAAAAATGCAGTGGAACATGGGGTCGCAAATGACGTTTAAAGGAGGAAAATCAAGAAAATGCGTCTGGAAATGGACAAACTGATTCAAGAAAGAAACACTCCAGAAAATTATTTATTGCACAGAATAGGTACAACACAGCTCGTGATGTCCGTAGAAAACAAATATTTTACAACAATTGTTCAAAGTGTCGACCGCGGACATTATTACATAGAATACATCTACGGAGGAACAGCGGACACACTCGAAGACTTCGGGAGTCCTGCATACGTGGATTCCTGCTCACAGATTTGTTTAGCTTTCTTCCAAGTTTTTGTTATCTCTTTCTGACCGTATACGCACAAAGTGAAAGGAAAACCAGCTTCGTGCTACTAGCCAGTTCTGCAGAAAAGCAGCATGCGAGATTTCGATAATTTTATTAGTTTTGCGATTTTCACCCTTTAAGCGTCATTTGCGACCCCATGTTCCATTGCACTTTTTGTTCGTCTTGATGAGTACTATCATCCCCCTAAGTTTGTTGAAGCATTTCAGATACACCCTGTATGTCTTTTGGAATTCACTAACGCTTTAATAATAATCAGATAAATGTTCTGAAGTGGCCCGCTACCGGTGCATCTATCTTATATACAAGAATTCCTTTTAACGTATACCGAGTAAAAAATTTAAATTGCACAAAGTTTTACTCAGTTTTACTAAATATTTCTACTATTATTTAGATTGAAGCTAATTATTTAAGTTGATATATTTAAATTCCTTAAGTGTACAGTAATTAGACAAGATCAAAATTAGTTTGCATTTAAAATATAAAGCTTTAAAAACTGCCATGTGAACAAAATGTACAAAGTATTACAAGCCTGCAATTCGCTCGGAAAAATTTCCTCTCAACTAGTTCGGTGATTTTATTAAGTCAAATAAGTCAATTTTCGAAAGACAGAGATAATTAAAACCTTATTCACAATACGATGATACAAGAATGTAATACAAGAATGAAAGACAATATAAAATGGTTTAGCAGCTACTAAAATACGAAATTTGAAATTATTCTGTTGAAAAATAAGAGGAATATATATAGTTTGCATCCAAATAAAAATATTTATTATGCGTTAATAATGAAATAAATTACGGAAGCTGATGGCAACTGGCCTCAAAGATAATACGGTAAAATTTGCATCCACCTTAATTAGTAAGTTTGCATAATAATTGATTATGGTAATATACAATGAATTCTAGAATAGAATTTCATTTAAAAATCTCTAAAGGATTATATGATACACTGTAAAAAAAATTCCGCAACGTTCCTGGGAAAAAATGGGCAGCTGAGTTGCCATTATTTCCAAGAAACATTTCTTGAAAATGACTGGAACTTTACTGTATATGTTAAAAACTTTCTACAAAAATGCCAGTAAGTTTCCTGTGAAATACCAGGAATATTTCTGTTGACAGCAAAACATTACTGACATTTCACAGCATGCGGGATCCTCAGACGATTTTTACATTTCCAGTTGACAATTTTCGCTTTATTATCATTATTTGTTAGAATGAAAAAATATTTTGAAATTGACATCAAAATTATTATTTATAATTTACACGAAAAAATAAATTTTCAGTTAAAATTCAATAAAGTAAATATATATATGATATATTGTTTCTGAACTTTGCTTAAAATATAAAAATATATAAATGTAAATAATAATTAGAAAAAAAATCTAGACATAAAATATTTTGGATTTTCGTTAGTAATTATGTTAGTTTACAAGTTAGATAAAATACATATAAATTTTCATTAAAAGAAAAAACATAAACGTAATTGTATATTTTCTTCCGAAAATAAAAAAAAAATTCAAATTTGCAGCAATTCAAAGTGTCAAATATATATCAAATTTAAATCAAATTGTAATAAAGTGTTAAAATATAAAATTAATTAAAAAAGAACAAAAAAAAGTCAAGAGGTAGCATCGAACTCGGGCCGTACGGGTGGCGTGCGAGCTTTCTGCGCCCACACCACGAAAGACACGTTGAAAGTTGCAAACTAATGGGTATTTGAAACGTATGCTAAAATTCGGCCTCTAATTTCTCAAAATCTAAGACCCATTTGAAGAAATCCTTTCACAAGAATAATTAGAGATAAGAACTCTAAAACATACTTTAAATTAATCAAAATCGGTGAGAATCATGTTTGATGGTCCCCTGGTTAATGGAGATCCAAATAATAGGTGTATTTTTTTTTTACACGGTCTGCTCGTTAAACGTTCCACAGACAAGTACGAGAGATAATCTCTTAGCGATGTCACAGAGGTATTGTATTTTCATCTGAATTGTCTTGACAATAGAGACGTAAAGGATTATGTCGTCTATTGATTTATTTGCATTCCATATTGATTTTTTTACATTCATTTAAGGAATTCGTTTTCGACACTCGCGCGCGAGCAACGGATTATAGCAAAAAAAATAATAAATGGCGTCCGCAGCGTTTTGCTGTTTCCAACTTTTGTTCAGGGTTCAGAAACGTTTCAGATAAGAAAACCAGAATTTCACAGGAAAGAGCTAAATTATTCTGAAAACCTGAGAAAAGTCGAAACGTTCCTGGATTTTACATGGAACGTTACCATTTTTTTTTTTTTACAGTGTAATTTGAAAAATGAAATTAGTAATCAGTCTTAAAATATTCAAGTCAGAGAAAATGTGTAGCATGATGTGGCGTATACGGTGGAATAAATGAATTCATTAGCTTAAATTACTTCACACCGTAAAATATCTCTTCTCTCTATTCTAAAAAAAAGTAACTACCGCTGTCACCGCCGCCGCCGGTTTTGAATTTTTTGTAACCGGAGGTCTTTCTTCGTTAATATTAAGAAAAATATTGCATACAAAAATATGAAAATCGGTGGTATTATAGAGAAATGTTTGATAAACACGCTGATGCAGACAGTTTTCAAATCGAAGAATTATTTTAAGAGATATTTAATGCTAAAGTTGGACAAAATCGTTCCATTAAAAAAGTTTTATAGCAGCAAAAACTATACAGGGCAGTGTAATCATTTTTAGATCATTTTATGCGTTAGAATTTGCCGGAGTGCAGATTGCATTATTTTTTTTATTTTGACTCATTTTTTGAGGTTTTATTTCTATTTTAAATTCAAATTTTCAGCATTTTGAGAGATATTTTTTACATAATTTACAATATGGTATTAATTTAAACTGTTACCAACTGTATAAACAGCGCAAACAATGTTTGCTTCAAATTAAAAATTTATTTACACGTGACTATTGTAAACATAAAATATAAAAAAACAGGAACTCATTGAAAATTACGCCATAAAAACTATATTAACACGTGAATTTTAAAAGAGAAAAAAATATTGTAGAATAATAAATTCATTAACATGCGTTAGAAGTCTTAAATAGGAGAAATTACGTCACATTACACTTATTACGTAAAATGAACAAAAAATAATATCGCAAAACAGTTTAAATTTAAAAAATTGCGCGAGACATTTATTTAATATTTTTCAACTATTTTTGTTAGGACAGCTTAAATAATTCATTTCATAACAAAAGTATTTTCACGTGAATATTAAAAAGAGAAAGAAAAGTTTGGTGAAAATTACGTCAGATTATAAACGATATATTTATAATGTCTTATTTAAAAAAAACTTTCTTTTCGCTTTGTTAAAAAATACCGGGAGACAAAGACTCTGTTTACTTAATCCATTTTACATTTTGAAATGTTTAACTAAAATTATTTAATCAAAGACGGAAGCAGCCATTGTATCTTTTAACAGTAGCTGATTTGGCCAAATTCAATTCCCCAATCAAAGAGAAATGAATAGAAACCCGTTTATAGGGAGATTGCCACTGTTTTAGGTAGATTTCGTATGAAATACTACCTATTGGGATCGTTCCTATGTTGGAATTTCTGAAAAATTTTTGCAGATCTACACCGATCATGTCCCCTAGAACCCAAAACCACCCTCAGTAAAAAACTTTATCTATCTATCTATCTATATATATATATATATATTCTTCTGGACACGATAACTTTCGTAATTCAGCACCAATCTCTTCCAAACTGATACATAAAATCAATGGGCAGAAAATCTCGGTCAAGTTCGTTAATGGGCAAAATCGGACCAAGGGAACGGAAATAGGGAGGGGTTTTGTGAAAACAGAAAACCCCCCATAACTTCTTAATTTTTTTACATATCAAATCAGTTTAAAGTTTTTATTACTTCTAAAAATAAGGCCAAAAATCTATGTATCACAGATTTTTGATAAAGTTAAAAATGGGCTCAAGGGGCGCAAAAAATAGGGTTTTTGGGAGAAAAAAATGCATAACTTCGTCAATTCTCAAGATATCAAATCCAATTAATTTTATTATAAATCTCCTTAACATTATCTACAACTTTTATATTCACAAGTTTTTGATAGGACCAATTCGTACCGCAAAAAAAAAAATTAAAAACGAAAACAAAAAGGGGGTTTGAAGAAGAAAAAAATCCATAACTCCGTCAATTCAAAAGATATAAAATCCCCATGAATTTATCATATATCTTCTTAATATTGTCTACAACATCTATATAGGCAAGTTTTGGATAGGACCAATTCTTACAGCAAAAACAAATTAAAAATACATAGCGGTTGAAGAAAAAAATCATCTTATTAAGAATGTATTCAAATCCAAACTGCTTATTTTCTTACTCATTTTTAAATTAATTTTTGCTCTCAAACGCGTCCAATTGATAGATTCTCTTCTTCAGAAACTATATAATATACCGTAATGATCGATTTTTTTGATAGAGGCAAAATATATTTCAAAAAATGATGTCAAAGTGGGCATTTTGAATAGAATTTCCCGAAGCTATTTTGTTAGAAACGAAAAATATTGCCCTACTGAGAAAATAATTGTTTATTAATCAAGTTTCAATTAATTGAAAGAAAAATAGCGGCCAGATAAAATTTTTAAAGTGAATTTATCTCTAATCATGATTTAGTTTTTGTATTTTAAATTAGTATACACTATGACGCAAAAGTTTAGACAATGACGTCATTCAGCTTTAAAATGTGGAATTATGACGTCAGAATTACAAAAACCTGTAAATATATTCAAAAACTGATTTAAAATGCTATGTACAAAAGACAGTCGTTTTATTTGCTATAATACTAATTTTTTTCATAAAAATTCAAATGTGCTTGTCGCAAAAGTTTAGACACTATTCTAAATTTCTTTGAATATTCGCTGGCATATGCAAATTTAGAATCGATGATGTCACAAATTTGGAGTACTTAAGTTCTGCAAACGATTGCGCTTCATAGTCGACATGCCGAGAGCTAAAGAAATTCAAGTGAATGAGGTTTCAAGGATTTGGCAGTTGAAAGGTGAAGGGAAGAGCGTTTCTGAAATTTCTGCTATTATTAATAGGTCAAAAAAATCTATTTATCGAGTTTTATCGAGTGGTTCCGAATATAAAGCAAAATGTCGGTCTGGGAGGCCACGTGTGACAAATGTACGAGAGGATCGCCTGATACAAAGACTAGCGAGTACTCAACAAATGAGCGTACGTGGAGTTCAAAGCTCATCGGGACTCTCTGTATCAAAGGATACGATTCGTAGACGAATTTTGGAAAAAGGAACAATCGTTTATAGCAAAATGCAGAAGAAACCAGCTCTGAAACCACATCATAAGTTACAAAGACTTATGTGGGCTCGAAAGCATATGTCATATGGAGAGAAATGGCAGTCAGTCATATTTAGCGATGAAAAAAAGTGGAATCTGGATGGTCCAGATGGTTGTTTATCGTATTGGCATGACTTGCGGAAGGAACCTCGACGTTTTCTTAGTCGCAGACAAGGAGGGGGCTCGGTGATGGTTTGGGCAGCCTTTTGCTATAATGGACAAGTATCTCTGACCTTCACCAGTGGTCGTCAAACTTCACAGCATTATACACAGACATTAGAAGAAAACCTACTGCCATTTGCTGAGCTTCTAGGGGGTCCTCAGTGGGAATTTCAGCAAGACAATGCTTCAATTCACACTGCAAAACATTCAAAATCTTGGTTTAATTCCCATAATATAAGAGTTCTCGACTGGCCAGCATGTAGCCCAGATCTTAACCCTATAGAAAACCTTTGGAGCATCATGTGTCGCAAAGTTTATAGCAACGCTAGACAATACTCTTCTGAAAAGGAACTTAAGACATCTATTGAGAATGCATGGTACGATATCGATCCACAAACTATGCAAGATTTAGTTTCTTCCATGCAATCTCGTGTATATGACGTAATACATAAGCATGGATGCGCAACCAGGTTTTAAAAATTGTTTATTTCGATTTTATTTAATTTGTGTCTAAACTTTTGAGACAGCAGTTTATTTTTGTTACCATTTAATTTATTGCAATATGCACAATTCCACTTTTCTTTGTTATAAATATTGTTTATATGTACAGCACATTAATTTCAAGCAGTGATTTGAAAATTGAATAAATATTTTTCAAAGTATGTAAGAATTTCTTCATTGTCTAAACTTTTGCGTCATAGTGTATTTTACTTCGAAATCTACCTCTGCCTGTAGGCCGGGCCGGCAGGGATTTTTTAAGTTATAATTCAATCTTTCGAAATTTTTTTAAAGCCAATCAAATTAGCGTGCTTTTAGAGTCTGCGGTGTCTGAACGGGGGTTGGCGAGCGTAGCTCGTAGGGGGCTGAGCCCCCTAGTCATATTAAATTAATCTATTTTGTAAATGTTTTCTTTAGAAATATTTAAATATTTTTGCAGTATTTAGGTAATTATTTTCTTATAAAACATACAACTTGCAAAGGTAATTTAAAACTCGCTCTAAAAGTATAAACATACTGAGTAAATTTTTTACTTTCTTCTAACTTTACAAGAAGTATTGGATTCGTGAAAATTTTCGACTTCCGGTTTTCCGGCGGATTTATACGTTTTAGAAGGTCCTGAGCATGATTTGACCGTTTTTAGAAAATGTCTGTCTGTCTATGTATATGACACAAATTTTATGGGCGCTCTATCTCAATAATTAATGACGGAATTTAATACAACTTTAGATTCAGTTAGACCGTGATATAATTTGTAGAGTAGTATGTTTGGGCGTAAATCGTGCAACAGGTGGCGCTGCTATGTTGCATTTTTCATGATTTCCGCAATCCCTCTATCTCAAAAACTAATTTCATCAAACTTCAGGTTCAATTAGACGTTGACATAATTTGTTGCTGATTAGTTTATGTAAATCGCCCAACACGCGGCACTGCTATGCTGCATTTTTCAGAATCTACACGATTTTAGCGATAGTCATATTTCAAGAACTGGAATATCATCAAACTTCATATTCTGTTAAACCTTGACATAAGTTGGTGCTGAATAGTTTTGAGCAGAGACCCGGAGCTGGAGCTGGAGCCCGGAGCCGGAGCTTTCCGGAGCTGTGTTTATCCTGGAGCTGGAGCTTTAAATTTTCTCCTGCTCCAGGGCTCCTTTAATTTTTAATGTTCTTTAATTTTTTTTTCAGTCTTTTAACTTTCCAGGCTTAAAATATTTTAATTACATCATTATTCAGTATTTTAATGATATCATTTTTTAGGATTTTCTTATTTTTTATTGGAGATGGAAAACTTCTCAAAACATAACACTACTTTACTTCTACTCTTGTCACTTTCTACTTGAGCTAAGTGACAATACTACTTGAAAACAAATATGGCTGCCTGTTGTTTACATGTGTAGTTGTACAATTTTGGTTGTTTGAAAAGTGTAAAAGAAATTTAAGATTTTTGTGTTTAAAATTCCACCAAACTTTCTATTTTAAAAGCAAAAGCTAAAAGATGTCATATTTCTGAACAAGCATTTCAAGTTTGATGAGAAGACAAATGCATTTTGTCAGATCTTTAATGAAGGTAAAGGAAGAAAGAATTTGTGAGCAAAAAATTAAATGTGTAAATTAAAATCTGCAACTCAAAAGCGCGAAGTCGGAGCCGAGTGGGAGCCGGAGCCGGAGCTGGAGCCACAGTATTTTATCTCGGAGCGGAGCTGGAGCTGGAACATCAGATATTGTTCGGCTCCGGGTCAATGGTTTTGAGTGTAAATCGCGCAACAGCTGGCGTTTCTATGCTGCATTTTTCAAGATTTCCGCAAAAGCTCTATCTCAAGAGCATATGCACGGATTTTCATCAAACTTTAGATTCAGTTAGACGTTGGCATAAGTTGTTGCCGATTAGGTTTTGCTTTCAATTACCCAGCAGTGGGCGCAGCTATGCTGTATTTTTCAGGATTTACACGATTTTAACGATAATCATATCTCAAGAACTAATGTAAGGAACTTTATCAAATTTTGTATTCTTATAGACCTTGACATAGGTTGCTGTTGATTAGTTTTTCATGTAAATCATATAACAGGTGGCGCTGTTATGCTGCATTTTTCACTAATTTTGAGATTGCTATATCTCAAGAACTAATGCACGGAATTTAATCAAACTTCATATTTTGTTACAATTTCATGTAAATAGGTCCTTATTAGGCTTGGGTGTATACTACCCAGTGGGTGTAGCTTTTATGCTCTTTGGGTTGGTTAATTTTATTTTCAGACATCTAAGAGGGTGGGGTGCCGATATACAATGATTTGTTTCATAAGCGTGATGCTTCTATCTCCTTTTTAAATGCACAAAATTCAACGAAGCTATACCTTTAGACACCTCATGATGGGCACAGATTGCCATCTAATTTTGGCACTGTGATGGCAAATTTTAAAGTATTAACGTGTATGAGATAAAAGAAACTATGTGATTGACACATCCGACTAGTTTTTGTAATCACGAAATAAAGTTGGGTGTCCCCAGCAGGTCCGCTTTTCGAAGATGGTAACTTTCTGGTAATCGTCCACGGTGTTCACCATATCTCTGTTAAATGTTATCTGAAATTATAACAAGCATATCTTTACTCCGAATACTTAACACTAGAGGGTAAAATATAGAAAAAAAAATCATCAGATCGTCAAAATTAACGAATACTCTCTAGATGAGGGGTCGGCAACCCTTTCTGATTGCTGATCACAATCAACCAAAATGTGTGTATTAAGGAGGCGTTTCGGGTCTGTGGTATTTCCATTTTAAAAGAGTCTTTTTTGGTGAATAATAAGATAAATTTTTTATTGAGAAAATAATTACAATACGCTTTTTTAAACAAATTTTATTAGAAAGTAATTAACTCTTTTAAAACATTGTGTTGAGAAAATAATTACAATACACTATATATTTGTTATTTTAAACTAATTTTATTGAGAAAATAATTACAATACGCTCTTTTAAACAAATTTTATTGAGAAAATAATTACAATAAGCTTTTTAAATAAATTTTATTGAGAAAATAATTACAATACGCTTTTTTAAACGAATTTTATTAAGAAAATAATTTCAATACATTTTTTTAAACAAATTTTATTGAGAAAATAATTACAATACGCTTTTTAAAATAAATTATCTATATATATATATAACGAAATATAAAACTGAAAATTGTTAAGATTCGGGTCTTTCTTATTCGTTTTCAATGCCTCGTCCCCTTCCTGCCAACATCCACTCATTAAATTGTAATTTTCATAATAAATCATATAAAGCATTACTATGCTTAGCCTTCATTTTTCTTAAGATAATTTCCTCTCAATTTCGTAATTCAGCTATTTTATTAACCGAAGCCAAATGAAATTTTGAAATATGCATCCAATTAAAAACAACGTTTCTCCAGTGGATGATATATTAGAGAAATAAACGAATGTTTAAAGGCTTTAAAAATGTACAAATTCGTACCTTTGGAATTATTCTGATGAAAAGCACGAGGAATATATAGCGTGCATCCAAATAAAAACAGTTTCCAATTCTATATTGATATGACTAGCAGGAAATTAAAGTATAAAAAAGGAGCCTATAGCTGATGTTAAATATAATAGAAAAACCATAGCCCTGTGCAAGATTATATCAAGAAGAAATCCTCCAAATAAATTTCATGAAAGTAAAATAATTTTTCCCTCCAGTGTATACTATTCATCCATTATAAGAGAAACCATAGAGATTGTAACGCTCAAAAATTCAATATGTAACGATGCAGCATCCCTTAACTTATAATAACATGTATAATAATCACTGATAAACAGATTAAGTTAAATAATGCTATAAAAAGTGATAAAATATCTTTATTAGAATTGACGAACGTTTCATCGCATTAACGGCAACATTTTCAAAATCCTGTGATTAACCCAAATTATGGCTCGAGCTACTCAGTGGGTATGAAAATAAAAATAAAATAAACCATGTAAAATAAAAAATAACGTGCATAATATGAAAGAATACGTAGAAAATTGAATGATGGCATTTCATAGACAATGCACTTTTAGAATATTTTTAATTTTTGTTTTGAAAATGACTCGGGCAGAGTCGAAACCTGTCAACAGTCGAAATAAACGTGTTTTTACTGGTTTTAAAGTTTTAATTTACACTTTTTAGTATTTGATAAATTAGTATATTATTACAAGGTATTAATTTGCTATATATTTAGTTTCCAAACCTTTAATAATGAAATAAATTACGAAAGCTAATGACAGCAGAAAATTTCATTCAGTGGCCAATATGATAAAATTTGCATCGACAATAATTAGTGAGTTTAGATAACAAATTATTCTGCTAATATACAGTGAATTCTAGAGTAGAATTTCATTTTTAAATTCTCAAACGGATTATATGCTAATTTGAATAATATTATTAGTAATAATTTCTGAAATGTTATACCAGAGGAAAGGTGTTTGTTACATGGTGTGTCTGATAAAGCGAAAAGCAATGAATTCATTCATTTAAATTACATTGCATGTTAAAATGTCATTTTAAATGCATACTTTTAAGGTATTTGACTAAGTTCGGAGCGCTTTATTTTTCGTACAATATCGAATAAATACACAGATGTTTAGTTCAATTTTAATACAGAATGATGAAAATACATAAAATCTTCGCAATATCTTCATGACCTTTTAAAAAATTGGTTTTCTTTGCCATTTTTTTAGCAAAATTTTATGCTTACGCCAGACAGCGTTCATTAAACTGAACTAGATATATTTCAATTTCCTTTTTTCTACCTACTACTATTACAACCTCCTGTGCACTGAACTAGGAGTTTTACAATATCTTCAAAATTAACTGAAATATTTAAAAATATGTCGAAAATGCACATTTTTTTATTAAAAATGTCCATATTTTTAGGGTTTCGTTCATCTGACGAAACCCTATTCCAGGGATGGCGAATCTAAGGCACGCGTGCCGAACTTGGCACGTAAGAAAACTTCTCTGGCACGCAAAAAAACTTAGACTATATTCAGCTTATGGAGAACTATCGATTTTATGTTTGTTTGTTTTTTTACAAAAAGTCTAGTTTTGTGCAACAGGTATATAATTTACTTTAAAATAATCCATTGCTTTTGAATGATTTAAGGTATTATAAATTTTAATGAAAGAATCTTGTAGCGTCGTTTTCTTGCCAAACTATTCAACATAGAGATTTTTCAAATTATTTTGCTTCTTTATCAAATTTCAAAGGTTTTAATTTTGAAAATTGAATTTTAAGATATTAATATATACCTAATTTACACGCTTTCTATTTCAGATTGGGTTTATTTTATTGAGGTTTAGGGTTTTAAGTTGTTTTAGGTTTTAATTTTGGAAAACTGAATATTAATTGATAGTGTAACTACTCATATATCTATTGAACCTGCTTCTACCTAAAGAACCAAAAATGATCTGATTTGGAAGTAATACAATAAAAGAAAAACTTATTTATGGAGTATTAATAGGGAATTGATGCGACATGGCTATATTTTTGAGTAAATACTGCGTAATAAATAAGTTAGGAATCGAATTTAGTATAACTGTAAAACTATTATAAGAATTAATTATTGTATTTTATCTACATTAAAATGTTCCTGGCACGTTAGAATTTTGGTGCATAATAATTTTTAAATTTTTGGCACTCATACTCAGAAAGGTTCGCCATCCCTTCCCTATTCGTCTCACTCCTCTGTCTGTCTGTCTATCACAGAGCCCGTTCTCAGAAACTATATATGTTGGAGACTTGAAATTTTGGATACTTACAGCTGAACACCTCACATGAAACGACAAATCATAAAATTTTGAAAAAGTCTTATATTTACCCGTCTGGGCTCTAACTTGCGTATTTTAAGCATTTTTTTTTTTTTTTTTAACTGAGCCCCTAATTAAGTTGAAGACTTGAAATTTTGAATACTTATAGCCAGGGTTCGTTGATATATATCAATGGATATATATCATGATATATATCTTGATATATATCGATATTTATTTTTAAAATATCAAGATTTTTGATATTTTCGATATTTTCAAATTCTTGATATTTTCAAAATATCAAGATGTTTGATATTTTGTATATTTGATATTTATTTTCAAAATATCACCAAGTGAGATAATTTTGATATTTTCCACATTCAAAGCAAGTGTAAATGAAATTTCCACATGTTATTGACTGTATCATTCTATAGATAATTTACTTTTGCCTTTGGCAGTAACTTTTTTAGCAAAAGGAGAAAACAAATCTTTTCCAAACTTTATGTTTGAAACTTTTATTTTTAAATGTAGAGCTAATAATTATGTTAGACAGTTAATTCAGAACAGCCATTGAAAGATAAAATGTAATTTTGATAATTCTTTATATATAGCCAGAGTTCGTTAATATATATCAATGAATATATATTCAATATTTATTTTCAAAATATCAAGATTTTTGATATTTTCATATTACTTGACATTTATTTTCAATATATCAAGATGTTTCATATTTTCTGCATTTGATATTTATTTTCAAAATATGAATGTGTGCAAGATATATTTGATATTTTCAGTTGTAATTCGTAATATTTCAGTGTAAATGAAATAAATTTTCAACTGTTATTGACTATGAATCTGTAGATAAAGAACTTTTGTCTCTTCTGGATGTGACTTTTTTAGCCAAAAAAGAAAATAAATATATTTTTGAAGCTTTAGATTTGAAGCTTTTATTTTTAAAATGTTGAACTAATAATTATGTGGGACATAATTAATTCAGAACAACCATTGAAAGATGAACTGACCAACTTAAATAAGCAGTTATATACCGTTTCATTAGAAAGGAATCTTTTCTCATGTTTTGGTCCAGTTTAGTTTAAACTATACAACATGTTAGAAAATACGAAATAAGATATTTTATACTTACATTTATGTTAAAATTTTTCAATTAAAAGAACTTTTTTGTATTCAAAATTTCTGATTTTTTTTATACTTGATCTTGATACTGAATCCTATAGTTAGTTTTTTTTTTTTTCTTTATAAAGCAAATTGTTACTGTTTTCAATTAGTTCATCTTTAATTTTGTTCTAAGTGAAAAAAAAAAAACAGAAAATAAAAAGAAAAATGCATTTTTAGAATATTCTTTGATTAAGTTTTCATGTTAAGTGCAATATATTTTAGTTTCTAATCTATATTATGCTTGAAAACATTTATTATCAGCGGTAAGTTGGCTGCTTTGAAAATATCGGATATATATCGAAAATATCGGATATATATCAAAATATCGGATATTTTTGATATTTTCGAAAATATCATGATATTTACGAACCCTGCTTATAGCAGAACACTTGCAATCACACGACAAATCATAAAAATTTTAAAAATCTGATATTACCCCTCCGGTCTCTAACTTGTGTATTTTAAGCAATTTTTCTAACCTCCAACCTTTTCACCCGGGGGGGGGGGGCACTTTTCTAACTTTTGCTGATACCCTTTTGACCACCCTTTCATATTATGCACCATAACCTTACATATTTTAGTTCCACTTTTTACCGAAAGGGGGCGCGTAACTATCTCGGGTGTTATGGGTCTGATCCCCTCGTCTAATATATCTACGGATAGGTTGTAAAACGGAGTTTCGTTCGGATAGAGGTTTGTTTAGTATAGATTCCGCACCCTGGTTGCGAAATGTGGAACTAACGGATTTTGCAAAAATGATAAAGTGTTTTAAAAGGAATATTAAATGAAACCCTCTGTGCTATCTGTGATCACACTTACCCACTTGTTTATATTAAAGTCCCTATAAAATAGTTACATTATCACACACAGCTTCTAGTTCAATACAGAGTGAGTCTATGGAAAACATTCAGACAAAAATGTAACTGAAATAGGTTAAAAACGTTTTATGTAATGAAGTTTATCGAACAAGGAGGTAACGAAAATATTTACTGTCCAGAAATCGCATTGAAAGACTTCTTTCGTATCTTTCAAATGCATACAAAATTAATCTAGAAGTGTCAATTGCGGTTTAGTAATGTTTTTATTTTAAAAATGCAAGAAAAGGATGCTTAGAAACATTGTTTAACCCTTTATGTCCCAAATTATGAATTCGTAAAAATTTCATCTTCTAAAGCATTTTTTGTGAACCTTTGATACTACATTAGAAGATTTACACAATCATTTAATAGATTTTAGAAGGTTTATGCCAATTAAAATTAATTAATTAAATTGTTATTTATAGGGATTTTGTGCAATGTTTATAAATCCACTCAAACCTTTTATTTAAAATAAATTTTTAGTAGTTTATAGACTTAGGAAATGTACAAATATAATGCTGTTACAATAGAAATATTGGAATAATTCCGAACTGAAACTTTCAACCCACAATCTTTCAAAGTCAAGAAAGCCCGAAAAGATGGAAATGAAAAAAAAATTATCCTTTTAAAAATATTTTTATTTTGTTCAACCCATAATGTTTATGGAATAACATAAAGTAAAGTATCTATAACTCATTCTAAAACGTATTACTACTAATCGATGTATTAAAGGAATTTTGTAACGAGTTTTTTTTAATGGTACTTTAAAGTACCGTCGGGGCATAAAGAGTTAAATTTCTCCTGGCCTTCCTATGCCCACTTCCGGTATTTGACTTATTACTTCCTGTTTATTAAATTGGCTATAACGCTTTTTCTAGTAATCATAGAAATAAAATTAAAACTGATTTGGAATCGTAAACAATTACTCTTTTGAATAAAATAATTTAAAAAAATCGAAAATTTTCACGAAAATGGCCATTTTAATGTAGGCAGTTAGATATCTTACAAAGAGTTCTCTTTAGAACTTTGCAGCATTTAGATCATTATTCCCTTATAAAATACACAAATTTAAAAAAAATAAAGACAAAAGTTGGTGTAAAAAGGTAAATACTCTTTTTAGATATACTGAATAAAAAATCTCAAATACATTTATTTAATCTTTTGTATTGAACATTGCATCATATTATAATATAGTTCACAATATTAATATTAATGTTAATATTAATACATATTTATTGAATCTCTGTCAAAATGTATCTTAGAATAAGATTCTGCTACAGTAGTAATAGTAAATAAATCTACTAAAAACAATTTTTCAAAAGTAAAATAGGGGAAAGAGAAGCGCAATAAATAAATCTACTAAAAACAACTTTTTAAAAGTAAAAAAAGTGAAAGAGGTGAGCAGTAAATACTATAACTATATATATATAGTATATATATAGTAATAACTAAAAACAACTTTCAAAAGTACAAAAAGAGAAAGAGGAGCGCAATAAATAAATCTACTAAAAACAGCTTTTAAAAAGTAAAAAAAGGGAAAGAGAAGCGCAGTAAATAAATCTACTAAAAACAATTTTTCAAAAGTAAAAAAAGGGAAAGAGAAGCGCAGTAAATAAATCTACTAAAAACAACTTTTCAAAAGTAAAAAAAGGGAAACAGGGGCGTAAATAAATAATTCTAATAAAAACAATTTTTCAGAAGTAAAAAAAAAAAAGGGAAACAGGAGCAAGCTTAAAAAAAGAGGAGGGCTGAAAGTTCTGACGAAAAAATGATATATCAAATTTCCAAGATTATACCATGGTACTTAAGTAATATTTTTCATTAACTAAGCTATCATATGTAAGTCAAGTGCCTACGTATATTTTGGTTGAAATCCTTTTCTGCTATACTAAAGACATCATAACGTGTTTTTCAAAATTCAGATTTTTAAAAATTATGTATGATCGACTTGGCGGCCATCTTTCCTCATTTTACACAAACTTCTATGCGCCAAAATCCATTGTTAAAATCCGAATTTTGAAATTGTTACTAAAGCAAAAGCATTTTACGATTTTTCTTTATAAATTTTTATTTTTAAGCTGACCGCCAAGTCCTCATGTTAATTTCTTCATATCAACGTCTATTTTCTACGCGGCAATAAACATAAATATATATATATAAATTAATAAATTTAATATATATAATCGTTGCAGAATTTTGTCGAGTCATTTAAAATTTTAAGAAAAATTAATCAAAACTTAAAAAGATATTCATAAAAGTTTTCTTCATTCTATTAAATGCTATCATACGTCATGAATTCAATGATATCCCATGATGGGTCATGATTCTAGATTACCATGTTGATGGCATCCTATTGAAGATGGAGTTGTATTATTTCGTATTACAGAATTTAATATATAGAATCGAATAAATTTTGCATTCATGCATTTTTGCATAAGAGTGCAACAGCTATTGCACCAAGATCTGAATATTTATCAAACGAGTTATAGTACGAACGCAACTCATTTGCCACGTTTTACGTACATTTCCCGCTTGTTTTGCTTTTTCTTTCTGTGCAAGTCGCGTTGAGATTTGTATAATTCCATTAAAACAAAGACCTTTTTTAGAGAGGATTTTCTGTACTTAATTTCAAATGAGCGTATGATGAAATGAGAAACATAACTTTCCGGATCATCAAATTGTTGTAAAATGAAAGTGGCAGTTCTTTCTCACATATAGGTTATGACTTCCTTCATCTTGTTAGCTTCCTCATATTAACAACTATACCAATCCGTAAAGGTAACCTGGAAATAAAACGTAAACGTCTTCAAAAAATGGCCCACCCGAGTCTACTTTACGATATTTTCAGTGATACGTAGAGTTTCTGATCTAACTTTATTATTTTCAATGGTTGAACCTTGAATATAACTTACCTTCATACCCAAATGAAAGGCCTCTTTTATAGGGTACTAACTGCGTAGAAATCCATTGTGTTGCATTTAAATCATGGAAGACGGTAGTATTCCGAGTGACGCAGCCTTAAGCCTAAAATCGTATCATATCGTATCGTAGAATTCGTAGATGGCGGAACTCATATATACAGCTAACTCGACATCAAAGAAAATGCGAAAAGCCGCCTGTTAATAACTCATCAAATATAGGTCCTATTGCTCTGATTTTTTTAAAAGAGTCTTATATCTGCAGTCTAATGCTATTCTGAATTTTTTACAATTCTACGTGCAGTATATTTTCAGATCTGTAAACCCATTTTGAAAGCAATTTCGATGGTGTAAGTTTGTCTTTTTTTTTTCTCCGAAACGGTCTAGATTTTTTTTAAAACATTAATATATAAAATGAATCTGTTTTTGACGAAGTGGATAAGACTAACCTAGTATCAAGGAAAACTCTTAATTTTTATATAATCCGCATGAAAAAATGGACTTCTTAGGATCGCGGATTACATGTTATTCTATGGGCTAGCAGACAGAACGTTGCACATCGGTTTTGCGCGGTTTAGGTCACAGTTAAAAATCTGAATATTGGCAATAAATCTTTTTTTAAACTACGAAAACAGTTTATTATGTGCTTTAAAATACTTAGAGTAATTTTTTTAAATGGAGCAGTATTTTGTAATTATAGGTATTTTATTTCATTGTTATTCATAGTAAGTAAACATTTTTTAAGGGGAAAATATTTCACATTTTTAAAAAAATTCTCGTATCGAAATTCGATATTTATCGAAAATTCTCGTATCGAAATGAAAATTCATCGCGTTCGCCATAAGACTTCGCCATGTATCACTACGCGATGCGCGAAGTTGACTGATGAAATAAGAAATATCAAAGATCTTGAAATGGTATTCCAAGGGGAGAAAGTGAGTACAATTTCTAATTATCCAGACAGCATTCTTTGCAACCGATCCTTTCTAATTAGTATAATGTTCTGAATTGTTTTTATTTTCAACAATACTTATAAATGTTTTCCTTACAAAATAACGTTCATGTGTGGCATAGGTATTTCTTGTGATATGTGAGTGTAATACAGATAGATTACTAATTTAATTTTGAGTTTTCTTTTAAAGAAATTAAACAAAATCTTTCATTTTTAAAGAACGCACAATTTAAATAAAAGGTATGACGAAATCAAAATTAAGATTTCCAATCCCGTTTATAAAATGATTCATTTGCGAATCGTTTCTAATAATATTATAAACGAAAATTGACTTAAAATGACATCTTTCGTTTATTTATTTATTTTTTTTATACAACTATTTCAGTTTCAAAAATTAAAGCATCGTAGTATTTTATTTTTATAAAATTTAACCTAAAGGGGAAAAAAAATTCTTATTGCCGTTTATCTCTGTAACAAAAGAAAAACAGAAAAAAAAAAAAAAAAAAACCTGAAGCATTTCTTTAAGGCTAATTGATTACAGCCATGGGTGCAAGACCTTCAGTCTCAGGACTGATTTCAGTCTTGGACATATTTTTGACTGATAGTAAATTCTACTTTATATACTTAAATTATCACGATTAGCTCAAAATGAACCATTTTATCCTGACTGGTTGTTTTGAGCTCCTAAAAGTAAAAATTTTCATCATGATACTTTTCCTTATTTAGTAATTAAAGTTTATAGATAAATAATATAAAGCAGCTTTTTTGCAAAAGTAAGATACTTGTTTTTATTTAATTTTAAAGTTAATATGCTTAAAAGAAAGCTTTAAATAATTTACTTTTAAAAAATATAAAAGTAGCCAGCTCCCTTATATGTTATTTGTGGTAATGAAGTATAATTGTAAATAAGAACAATTCAGAACATGTTACTATTTAGAAAAGATTAGTTTCACAAAATTTCATTAGCAGCTGCATTGTAGCTGTCATGATAATTAGACTTTGTATAAACTAATAAAGTGATTACTCAGTAACCTTTTCAATTAATATATTAATCTGACTCGCATCTTAAATTAAATATTAAGTTTTTATTCTGCTTGCATTAAACCAGTCACTATTCTGTAACATTCCGAATATTCCGATTACAAAAACTCTTTTTATCAATTCCACCTGTATACTGGAGGGTTGCCGTGCCACTTACAGAGTAGCGCGTTTATCGCCTCGTTGTGCAATAGCATTTGAAAGATCACCACACTAACATAAAAAAGTAGCAATAAAAGAAAAAGAAAATTAATCAGTTGATTGTAAAAAACCCGCTCCATTCTCGGGTGGGGGAGGAACATCACAAGAAAAAAAAACCTTGCGAAATTTGACAGCATGTCGGGGGATCCAAAACTTCATGAAAATAGTTGTAACTTTTCTAATAAATATGTTACACATAACATATGGTAGTAATAATCAGTATATCTGATGAAAATACAAGTAATTTTTTAAAATAAACTATTTAATGATTTTTTTATCCCTATTACTGTATTTGATTAATAGTAGTTCAAGAGCCATAATTTTATATTGTAAAATCCTTAAAAGCACTCTGCAAGCAGTCCTTGTTCAATCACAAAAGCCTGCCACTAAAAAATTTTAATGCAGAAGATGTAATGTATTTCTCAGATATAAACAATGAATTTTTCAGTTAAGAAGCACGTGTATTTTACAAATATTGCTATTTCTTGGAACACTAAATATGATACATTATCGCCTTTAACACATTATTTTGGAGTAATGAAAACATTGTTATTATATTAAAATTTTTTGTAAATGAGTGTTATAATCAGAGCAGCTCATGACAGGTTTTTCTTGCAGCACTAAAATGCATGCTTTCCAAAAGTTTTTATAAATTTTTGCCTTATTTAATGGAAGAAAATTCTGCTAAAAATAAGGCAAAGATTTCATTATTAAAAATAGTGAAAAAGAATAAATTGGCCAGCCATGCATTTAGTGTTCCCAAAACTGTCAGTCATGAGTTACCACTGTTTATAATGATTTTGCCCAGGCATATTTGGATGTTATGTTTCAAGGTAATATCTTTAAGGTAATTTAATAATGTGTAATCTATACCTATTATGTAAAATTTCATAGTTTGCACATTTTCTGGTTCCAAGGAATGTAATTTAAAGCATGTATACGAAGTAAATTTAATGATGTATGAAATATGATCTATATAATACAAAATTCTATAATACACACAACTTCTCATACCAAGGTGTGCATTATAAAGATCTTCTACTGTATTCATATGTAGTTCACACATCAAAAACCTTAAAGATTTAGTATCTGTAAGAGGACATTATTACAGCTTTATATTTTTTTCATTCTGTAGCACAAATTACTCAGCTTAGAATTTACCAATCAAAACATTGCCATCTTGATTTTTTTCCACTGTCTTTATTTACCTCAGAAGTGATTAAGATTTTTTTATATTGTAAATCCTAAAGGTTATAATAGCAAAAAAGCATATTTAAGCCCTTGGGAATGAGCGACCGGTATACTTGGCCACTTAAGGTGTTCAGAATCCTTCATTATTCTCACCACTTATTTTTAATTGTAAAGTTTACCTTCTTTAATGGGAGCATTTCTGTGATTCAATTACAGAAAATTTTCTGTTTTTAAAAACCTGTAGTAAAAGGTTAAAAATTAACCAAAGGGCTCCTGTCGCGAAGGGGTTAAACATCTTGAATTACAGTGAACTTTAATAACCCTTGGCTTTAATTGCCAGTACTCTTCCAATTAAGCTAACTGTACGACAGCCCAGCCAACACAATATTCGCTCAGAACAACTATTATCATGACATCAATTGATTGTGTGAAAAATAATTAAAAGTGTACATGATTATATATTTTATTATTAAACAACAGACTTTGCAGATCCGATTTTCTAAAAAGCTTTAAAGATTGAAATCTCTAGGCTGGAGTGGGAAAGTGGTAATTTTGAGGAATAGGAGGATAATTTATATAGAAGAATTTTCTGTATAAAAATAAACTTTAAATTTTTTTAATGTTGGGGAGTAAGGGGAGGGAGAAGAGGTGAAATGTACAGTCGTGGAAAAAAAAAGTAAACACCCTCTACTAACTCCTTAACAAATTATTATCGTAGACAAAAGTTATTGGTACCGAACGATTGGAAATAAAGTCTATTTTTAAATGATGTATATAAAATTTGCTTAGTGGGCCATCTACATATTAAAACAAATCCAAACTTCATTTTTTTCAATGGCAATACCCAATTTTAACGAGATATTTCAAATCTTCGGTTCAAACTATGCCTAGGCACCAAATTTCAAGTAATTTGAATAATAAGTTTTTGAATTATAAACATTCAAAATTTAGTGCTTCTAGTGTTAAATTATATTTTCATATTTTTATTCATATCTCCTGAAATTATGCTCCTAATGTGCTAATTTTTTGTGTAGCAGTAATACTAACATACCCAAACATAAATACGTTGAATTTGCAATTTTTATAATTTTATGATATGAATTATGAAATTAATATTCGAAAAAATTATGAATTGTAACCTAAAATTTTTTTGATGGATTTAGATTTATTAAGACCTGCATTATGGAAATCCAAAATTTCACATTTTTCTTCCAAATAGTTTTCAAATTATGCTTAAAAAACGGCAAAATTATGGTTTAAGGGACCGTCTATGATAGAAGTGACTAGATATTTTGAAATGTCTTACGCTGTCCTGTAATCTAGCAGACTTCATTGACTGCTTGAGTGACGCTTGAGGTGCCTTGATCAAGAAGGGGGCTCTCTCGGTTAACAATCGAGTACCGAACTTCAATTTGGATACATCCCTTAAAATAAGCTTGTTTTAAAATAATTAATTTCTCGGGAACTTATAGTACGAATTGCATAAAAATTTGTTTTTAGGCTAATTAAATTGTGTAGAATTCATTTATGCTGTAAAAATTGTGTACTGCTATTGAAAAAAAAAAACAAAGTTATGGTTCGTTTTAATATGTAGATAACCCCTTAAGCAAATTTTATATACATCATTTAAAAGTAAACTTTATTTCCAATCGTTCCGTACCAGTAACTTTCTTCTACGGTAATTTGTTGAGGAGTTTGTAGGGGGTGTTTACTTTTTTTTTCCTTGACTGTACATTAGGGAAGTTAGAGCTTATTTATTTATTTATGTTAGTGAGCAACAAATGTTGCAGATTTTTTTTTTTTTTTTTTCAAACTAATTTTTGAAAGATTTTATTATTTAGGTAAGCTGGAGAGGTGGGTGCAAAAGCAGAAGTGGAATCTTCGGAGCTCAGGGGATTATTTTATATGATTTATTATTATTGTTAATAAAGAATTTTAAATAGGGATGGTGAAAGATTATTTTATATAAAATTAAAGAATGTTTAATTTTTTTGCACTAGGAATGAGAAAAGAGAGAAGCAGAAATTTGTAGTTTTGGATTTAATATAAATGTATGGAATTACTTTTATAAGTGAGCGATGATTGTTATATATATATATCTATTTATATAAAATCCAAGTCTCTGTGTGTCCCTCACTATTCCGGTAGGACCGCCTCACTGAAATGAGTAATTGTTGAAAAATATTAATGCAGGGTTACCACAGTAGCGCCAAATGTTAGCCAACTTGGCGATAGCTGGCTAATTTGGCGAAATTCCCATTTAAAACCATCACCGAGATGGTTTCTGACTGGAGGTCACCGAAATTTAATTTAAACTCCACTCTTTTAAGATATTTTTTCGAAATCTATGGGTGAGAATTTAAAGTACATCTTTATATCTTCCTCCCGATGCTACTAATAAAATAACCGCCAATAGACAACGGTGTACTGTGTGAGCTCCTAACTGCGCGATTTTAATGTGCTTTAGGTACTTTTCCAGTATAGGTGCCTTGGCGAAAAAGTAAATTTGGTAACATATTTTACGGGAACCTATTCGCTGTTTCATTTTATATACACACGCATTTTTTCGATAATTATACGATTTATTTAACATAAAAAAGCCGTTTCTCTAATTTTATACAGAAACAGGTGTAATTTGTACATAAAAACATCAATAATATACATATAAAACAAACAAAAACGCTCATCAAATTTGTTTTCATAGCTGTTTATATGATTTGACAACAAATCTCGATATTTTTCCGTTATACGGAACCCATGCCAAAATGTATGCTAATGCGCCAATTATTTCAAAAGAAAGATAAGAGATATTTGTAATTTTATGCGAGCAGTTTAATATGAGTTTTATTTTATTGCTTTATTTTATAGCAGTTATTTGTTCACTTATTTTAAGTATATATTTGTGATTTGATGAAATAGTACGTAAAAGTCTGAAATTTTCAAATGTTATATTTTTTAAATGCTCACTTTAGTATCGACAATGGTTTTTCTTTTATTTTGCAAATGCTTCAATTCACGATTTTGCGCCAACTATTACGCTTGGCGATAATGGTGTCCACATAACGGAAAAGTACCCAAATCTCACTTTCTGATGACCAAATTACACCAAGCTTTTTTTAAAAAAATGCCAAAGCCCCTACAGTGGAAAAGTACCAAACTGTCTATTATTTTACGTTATCTGTGTTATAGTTTGTACTATATACAAGAGGAGTGGAGCGAAGAGTTTAAACATTAAATATTAAAGTTTCGGCACAGATGTCATATACGCCCCATATTGGCGCGATTTTTTTCTGACGCCAATGTCATATACACAACGGCTACTTAACTGGCGCCAAAGTGTCTTAATTTTGCTTGATATGGTAATCCGGATGTTGTTGTTTATGCTGTTGATGTTTTCGCCAAATTGGCGTCGGAAAAAAATCGCGCCAATATATGATAACGTATATGACAACTGTGCCAAAGTTTCTATAAAGCAGTACAAGACTAAAAACTTAAGAATAAAATAAATGCAAAATAAGACTAAAGAAGAAAGAAAAATCATGCGTTAAGCATAGAATATGAAACACTTTCCAACACATCCTAAATGCTTTAACGAAACTTCGTTATTTAGGGAAATAAGGTAAATATGATAATGTGGTACAGATGTCATATTCGCCCCATATTGGCGCGATTTTTTTCTGTCGCCAATATCATATAGGCAACGCGTACTTAACTTGCGCTAAAGGGCTTGATGTGGTAACCCGGATTATGTTGTTTATGCTGTTGATGTTTTCGCCAAATTGGCAACCGAAAAAAATCGCGCCAATATGGGGCGAATATGACATCTGTTCCGATAATGTTACTTCTTAGAGATCCCGTCAAGCAATTTCGCCAAATTATATAAATCGCCAAATCAATAGTAAAACATTAATAAAAATACAAGTGAAACGTCGAATTAATGGTTTTATTGGCCATTATTGGCATTTAATTAATTAATGGCAACCAATATACAATTAATCTTAAAATTTGGCGACAGTAATTTGGTCGACGGGATAACTAAGAACTACCAAGATAACTAAGTAAACATTTTAGAAAACGCATAAAAAAATTTAAAAATTGATTTCAGCAGTTACCGTCCATAGCCAATAGTACCGTTATTACATGCCACTATTTAGCTAAAATTTAATTTAAACTACTCTTAAAACTACTGTTATCACATTTCCAGATATTAACATCCATAGACGGTTATGTATCCAATTCTTTGCGTGACCATGTATATCATTTTATCTATATACTACAAACATTTCTTAGGAAACTAAACGCAGTTCAGCGTAAAAATGCATAACTCCTTTAAAAACCACCTTTAAGCAATTTACTCTCATACTCAGTAACCCTTACGAATTCTTTTGTGTAGCCCTGCATATGAACTGTAGCATTTATACACACAGTATAGTATGCATAAGTGTAGTGAAACATAAAAGCGCATATCGTAATTAAAAATGCATTTCAAGCAATCTTATGGTTGAATGGTTAATCTCAAGGTTGCTTATGTACAGTACTTCGGAGAAAAGTTTCTTGGCGAGAAAAAAGTTTGCCAACGTATTTTCTGGCAACCTATTTACTGCTTCATACTCACAAGCAATTTTTTCCATATGTATACAATTTGGCACAGATATCATATACGCCTCATATTGGCGCGATTTTTTTCCGACACCAATTTGGCGAAAACATCAACAGCATAAACAACATTCGGGTTACTATTACAAGCAAAATAACGACACTTTGGCGCCAGTTAAGTACCCGGTGCGTATATGACATCGGCGTCAAAAAAAAATCGCGCCAATATGGGCGTATATGACATCTGTGCCGACAATTTAATATAAAAAAAAGCTATTTACCCATTTTTATAAAGAAACAGAAGTAACTTTTGCGCAGATGTCATATACGCATGGGGGTTGGCGTGATTTTTCTATGACGCCAATTTGGCAGAAATCTCGCTTTCGAATACCAGTTACTTATATATTTTTCAATTATTTACTATTATTTTGAAAAGGAAATAACTATAAATAAATAAAAGTTTGAATAATAACTATAGAACAAAGCAGTTTATATAATTAAAAAACAGAAAATAAAAGTAAATAAACAATTTATTAATAAATAAAAAACAATAGCCGGGTTACCATAGCAGGCAAAATAACACCATTTTGGCGCCAGTTAGGTATACCGGTTCATATCTGAAATCTGTGCCGTAATTTGTATATAAAAAAAATTATATATATTTAGAAACGATTTTTTATGCATATAAGTGCATATATAAACAAAGATAAAAGTTCATTAGATTTGTTTTCAAAGCTGTTTATATATTTTCTCAACATATCTCACTTTCTGATGCCCGAATCGCGCCAAGCTTTTTTTAAAAATGCGCTATAATGGAAAAGTACTTAAATAAATAATTAACAGAAATAGCAAATTATACAAACTAAAACTTTTTATTTCGAGATCAAAGCATTGTTTTTAATTTCGATTAAAAATACATATATCCTTCGATAACTTCGATTGAAATTAGTTTCACAGCTTAATATCTCATTCCATAAACCTAAACAAACACAAGTTATTCATTCATCGTGAAACGTCAAAAATATTAAATCATTGAGGTAATCCTTCACAAAGTAAGTTCTCCAACAATCAATGGGCAATATTCTAATGACGTCATAGTAGGTAAAATGGTGGCGGTATCGTTTGTTTATGGTTTGTAATCACAAAGATTTAATTTTGCAATGTCTCTTAGTTACATTATTTTATTGTCATATTTATGAGCTCAGAACAAAAGCCTATTTTTTCATTATTTAGTTATTAAAGACGGAAAAATATCATAAATGCATGATTTGAAAATTTTAAATAATTTTCTTTCTTAATACTAAAAAATAAGATCGGGAAGTATAACAGCGGGTTTAAGTTAAATAAGTTTAACTGATTAATTCTGTTGTAATATTCAAAATAACTGTATTTATTAGATTTCAGTACTCAACATCAGGGCCCGACTAAACTTTGAAGTTAGAGGAATTACAATGTCATTTCAGGACCTTCTTTTGGAGAAACTTTTCTAAATTCCATATATACATGGAAAATCTCCAGTGTTAGAAATATTATTCCTAGGACTGACATAAAATGAGAACGGCCTGCAGTTTTACACAAGTTTTTGAAAGCTACTTTATATCAGAAATTTTACTAAAAACTGGTTACTTTTTTGTTATAGCGGCCCACACTATTAGGATTATGACAAGTTGCAGCCAATTTCGCCAACGTCGTAACCAAGATCGCGAAGCACACACATATAATACCATATAATACCATTTCATGAAATCGTATACGATAATTTAATAGTTTTTAACCTTACTTCAAGTGTGTATTTATTTATTTTTAAGGCTCAACAATCTAAATTGTCCAATATATGAATTTAAAAAAATGTAAACAAAGATTGAATAGACATGACCGCAAAAAGCCTCAAATCTGCATAACACTTGGAACCAAACTGTGCAGATTAGTGGTCTTCTACTGTACACAGTTTTTCATAAATGTGTTTCGTTCTTAAAATGTGTTATTTTCATCTATCACTGCGGAACAAGCGAGAAAACTCATATTCTTGCACATGAGTTGTATATATCTTTATATCTAAATTTCCGTCATTTTTGACGGGCTACCTTTCTAGTATATATATAAAGGTTTAAAGAGTAATATTTCTTGCTATTTTTCTTAACAAAGTAATTTTTTTATATAGTAAAATTTAACATAGCTTTTTATATCTCTGAAGCAAACCAACAGAAATACCCTCTAAACATGCATGTTGTACATTACTTCCATATCTTACCAAAGAGTTCTTATAAAAATCTCATTGCACGATGCTCTTTAAAATTGAAGTATGGTCATCCTTTTTTGCGGGGAGGGAGGGGGGAGAGATTGAAGGTGAATTGAAATCCTGACTATGAATTCTTTGTATTGGTCTTTAATTTTTTTTGTGTGTGTTTATTGTTTTATTTATTTTTTTCAATAACCTCAAAAAAGTAATGATATCAATGCAAAAACCCTTAACGGGTTAAAAGTTTGTGACGCAGCACTTTATCTTATGCTCTAAGAATTTTAAATATGGAACTTAAAAATAATGATATCAAATTTTGATTGACGCTATGCTATTAATTATAATCTCTCTATATATTATTTATTTCATCTTTTTATTTTTTTATAATCGCATGTGCATAAATTATGTTCAATTTAAAAAAATGTATAAAAGTTTATTCATTGATGCTTTAACATTTACACCTCTCATAAATTCCAAGTATGAGTTTTAAAAGATATGATATCAAAACTTTAGTGACGCTTTGATGTGGCTTTAAACGATTTGTTTTAAAATTAAATTTAAATTATTTTTGTTTTGGCTAAGATATATTCACACATCAAAATAATAGTTTTATTTTTCCAATATGCTTTAAATATGTCACTTTCACTGAATTTATATAATGCATTTAAATGTATTTATTTGAATAAATTGATTTATCCTTTGTCCAATGCTTTTAAAAATTTTAAATAAGATTTGCGTAAATAATTTTTTTGCGTCATTGTATCCAAACTAAGGGAAATGTATTCAAATGGATACTATGAGGCAAAAAAAATTATTTACGCAAATCTTATTTTAAATTTTTAATAGCATTGGACAAAGGATAAATCAATTTATTCAAATAAATACATTTAAATGCATTATATAAATTCAGTGAAAGTGACATATTTAAAGCATATTGGAAAAATAAAACTATTATTTTGATGTGTGAATATATCTTAGCCAAAACAAAAATAATTTAAATTTAATTTTAAAACAAATCGTTTAAAGCCACATCAAAGCGTCACTAAAGTTTTGATATCATATCTTTTAAAACTCATACTTGGAATTTATGAGAGGTGTAAATGTTAAAGCATCAATGAATAAACTTTTATACATTTTTTTAAATTGAACATAATTTATGCACATGCGATTATAAAAAAATAAAAAGATGAAATAAATAATATATAGAGAGATTATAATTAATAGCATAGCGTCAATCAAAATTTGATATCATTATTTTTAAGTTCCATATTTAAAATTCTTAGAGCATAAGATAAAGTGCTGCGTCACAAACTTTTAACCCGTTAAGGGTTTTTGCATTGATTTCATGATGTCTTTCGTTTGTATGGGGAAAAAGAAAGTTACAGTAGTAGTTTTATTATGTATTTCAATTTTCTAGTTCTAACCATTCCAAATCAGTAGTAATTTAGTACTTTTACAGAACGTTTTACGTTCATTCCACCATTTCAAATTTAAGAACTATTTTGAAATTGTTCATAGCCATTATTTACATCTTATAAGTATACCACCATGCTAAATTTCAAGTTTCTAGACCTAACAATATCACAAAAATCATAATTGTAGAAAGTTTTTTCCGTGCTGTTCCCTATTTAGTTTTTTTTTAATTTTTTTTTTTAACTATTCTGTGGAGGTATTTAAGTCTTGCAAGAACAACCATGTCAAATTTCAAATTTCTAACTCTAACAGTTCCAAATAAATCGTAATTTGCAACTTTTTAGAAAGTTTTCCACTCATTTAACCCTTTTAAATTTTGAACTTTTTTCAACCCGTTCATAGTCAGTATTTACATCTAAAAATTAGCCACCATATCAAATTACAAGTGTCTAGCCCCAGCAATATCACAGAAATCACAATTTTAGAACGTCTTTTGCTCCTTAACCCATTGGGGGTTGTATCGACATTAAATACAGCCTGTGTTGGAACAGAGATGGTCACCAGCATTTTGTCACTATTAATTTTGAAATCGGCTGGGTAATTCGAGATTATCCACTGCAAAGAAACAAACACACAAACTTTAGTTCAGGGTATTTTTTAGAGAGAGTTTTCAGTATTTAATTTCAAATGAACGTATGGCGAAATATGAAAAATAACTTATCGGATCATCAAATTGTTATAAAATAAAAGTAACAGTTCTTTTCCCACATATAGGTTATGACTTCCTCCGTCTTGCTAGTTTCCTCATATTAACAACAATGCCAATCCTTAAAGGTAACCTGGAAATAAAAGGTAAACGTCTTCAAACAAGTTGGAAATTGCTCGTCAAACGTGGCAAATGAGGTGCGTTCGTACTATAACTACGTTTATAAATATATTTTGAACCGCATATTGTAATAAATGTATATTTTAATGCACTCCATAAGTGCATATCCATTTTATTCTGTTCCAAAGGCTGCAACATCATTCAAATGCACTTGAAATATTTTTTTCCCATCGGCCTTAATGTAACGGAAAACTTTTGACTGTCCCTGTCATTAAACTATGCATCCAATTTTCATAAAATTTGAAATGACTCGACCAAATTTTGAAACAATTATATATTTAAAATTTCAGACCATTCGGAAGGCTGTAACATCATTAAAATATACTTGCAATAATTTTTTCCCGTTGGCCGTAATGTAACAGAAAACTTTTGACAGACCCTGTAAATAAACTATATACATCCGATTTTCATAAAATTGGAAATGACTCGACAAAATTTTGCAACAATTATGTATTTAAAATTTCAGAGGATTCGGTCGGGTAGTTTTTTCTCTGTTATATGCGGACAGACAAACGGACTGAACGACGACTATAGGTGCTACGTATTTATATAATTACGAACGCACCTAAAAACGGACCACCCGAGTCTACTGTACGATATTTTCAGTGATCCGTAGAGATTCTGATCTAACTTGATTATTTTCAATGGTTGAACCTTAAACATAACTTACCGTCATACCCAAATGTCTCTTTTATAGGGTACTAACTGCGTAGCATTCCGCTGTGTTGCATTTAAATTGCATGATGTCTTTCGTTTGTATCGGGAAAAAGAAATCGAGTTTTATTGTATATTTCAAGTTTCTAGTCCTAACAATTCCAAATCAATCGTAATTTAAAAAGTTATCCGCTCATTTCACCGTTTTAAATTTCGAACTTTTTTTAAACCGTTCATAGCGAGTATTTACATCTCATAAGTAACCACCTTACCAAATTTCAAGTTTGCAGCCCTAACAGTATCACAGAAATCCCAATTTTGGACTTTTTTTTATCGTGTACCCTTTTAAATTTCATTTTTTTTTTTTTTTTTTTTTTTTTTTTTACTGATCTGTGCAGGCATGAAAGAGTTCCTTCTGAAGGAGAAATTCCACCTTTTTAAAAGAAAATTTGGGCATTCTCTGGATAGATGCAAAAATGCAAAGAAAATATTAGAAGCATTTTTTTTCGGGAGGGGGGGGCTAGAAAGCTTTATAATTAGACATTTTGTCCACTCAAATTCTTAGAGTTTGTTTCTGAATTGCTATACTATTAAATCAAAGGCGCACTTTTATTATAAGTCATGTAAAGTGAGTTCTTTAACTTAGGGAAGGAAAGTTTCCATAAAGTTCTTTTGAAATAGACTATTTTATTCTATTTTTAAAACACTTCTGGATAATTTCAGTGATGTATTTTTGAAAATGTATTTCTGTAGTAAAAATCAATTTGGCGTGCATATATTTAGAGATTTTCTTCTTTTTTTAAGTAAAGTCTTAAACAGTCAAATCATTCAAAATAATACATTTATTTTAAAAAATGAATCTCTGTACTTCACATAAGTTCATCAGATACATTTGGATGGATTTATACTTTTAGCAAACTGTTTCCAATTTACTTTTTTGGTTTAATGTTTATACATTTATTGTTATTTATTTATTTTTTTTAATACTTTCTAAGTTACAAAAAGAAACTAACAGTCATATGTACAGTTATAATTCACTTTATTGTATGAATAACTGGTAAAATGCGTCTAAATTATCTTATTGTACAGTTGTAAAAAAAATTTCACCTTTTTACCCATTTCCCATTTTCATGCTTGTCTGTGCGAGCATCAAGTTTTACGAGTAACAGCCATGTTAAATTTCTAATTTCTAACTCTAACACTTCCAAATAAATCATAATTTCGAACTTTTTTAGAATTTTTTTCACTCATTTCACCCTTTTAAATTTCGAATTTTTTCAAATCATAGCCAGTATTTATATCTTAAATGTAACCACCACACCAAATTTCAAATTTTAAGCCCCACTAATATTGCAGAAATCGCAATTTAAGAACGTCTTTTGCTCATTCCCCCACCCCTTGGGGGTTGTTGTACCAACATAAATTATAGTCTATGTTGGTGCAGAGATGGTCAGCAGCATTTTGCTACCATTATTACTTTCTTCTATCATTACAAGAAGAAAGTATTGGATTCGTGAAATTTTTCGATTTTCGGTTTTCGACGGATTTACACGTTTTAAGGGTCAGAGATTCCGAAAAACATGTTTTTACAAAACGTCTGTCTGTGAGTCTGTATCTCTCTGACACAAATTTTGTAGGCGCTCTATCTCAAGAACTAATGCACGAAATTTAATTAAAAAATTTTTTTAGTTAGTCCCTGATATAAATTGATGCTGATTAGTTTTTGGTGTAAATCGCTCAACAGGTGGCGCTACTATGCAGCATTTTCCTCGATGTCCGCAATAGCTCAATCTGCAGGACTAATGCAACGATTTTCATCAAACTTCAGATTCAGTTAGTCCTTGACATGAATTGATGTTTTATACATTTTGGTGTGATTCGCTCAACAGGTGGCGCTGCTATGCTGCATGTTTTTCGATTTCCGCAATAGCTCTATCTCAAGAACTAATGCTTGGATTTTAGACAAACTTCAGATTCAGGTATACCTTGATATGGGTTAGTGCTGTTTATGTTTTGATGCAAATCGCTCAACAGGTGGCGTTGCTATGCTGCATTTTTCAGAATTTCCACTATAGCTCTATATCAAGAAATAATGCACGAATTTTCATCAAACTTCAGGTATACCTTGATATCAATTAGTGCTGTTTATGTGATTTATATAGAAGAAAGTTTTGTGATGGCTACAGCATACTAGTTTTGAAGTGGGTTCTGTACTTACTGAGTAAAAGCCGACAAATACGCAAACGTTACTTTAGGACCTTCTTAGAGAGGATTTTCTGTACTTAATTTCAGATGAGCGTTTGATGAACTAAGAAAAACTAGTTGGATGTGGCAATCCCAAAACCTTCTTCTATCTTATATATGTTAATACTTCCTGAAAAATGAAGCATAGCAGCCCCACAGGTTAGGGGATTTACACCAAAATCTAATCAGCAACAACATTTGTCAACTTCTAACTGAATCTGAAGTTTGATGAAAATCCGTGCATTAGATTTTGAGATAGAACTATTGCGGAAATCGTTTTAAATTCTGTATAGCAACGCCACTTGCTGGGCTATTTACCATAAAAACTAATCAGGACCAACTTATATCAGAGACAAACTGAATCTGAAGTCTGATGAAAATTCATGCATTAGTTCTTGAGATACAGTTATTGCGGAAATCGTAAAAAATGCAGTCTAGCAGCGACACCTGCTGGGCGATTTACACCAAAAACTAAACAGCACTAATTTATATCAGAGACTAACTTAATGTAAAGTTGGATGAAAATTCGTGCGTTAGTTCTTGAGATAGAGCTATTGCAATAACCATGAATAATGTCGGATAGCAGCACCACCTGGTAAGGGATTTACACCAAAGAGTAATCAGCACCATATTATATCAAGGCCTAACGCAGTCTGAAGTTTTATGAAAATCCGTTCATTAGTTCTTGAAATAGAGCGCCCACAAAATTTGTGTCACATACATACAGACGGACAGACAGACAGACAGGGTCGCAGACAGACATTTTGTAAAAACATCTTTTTCGGATTCTCTGACCTCTAAAACGTGTAAATCCATCGAAAACGGAAATTCGAAAATTTTTACGAATCCAATACTTTCTTCTTCCAAAGATAGAAAAAAGTAATAACTTATATGATTATCAAAATGTTATAAAATATAAGTGACAGTTCTTTTCCCACATACAGGTTATGATTTCCTCCATTCCTCGTATTAACAAACTATACCAACCCATAAACTGGAAATGAAACGTAAATGTCTCAAAAATGGCCCACCCGTGTCTACTTTATGATATTGTCAGTGACACGTGGAGATTCTAATCTAACTTGATTATTTTCAATGGTCGAACCTTGAACATAATTTACCGTCATACCCAAATAAAAGGCCCCTTTTTATATGGTATCATACTGAAATTAGAACGAGGTCCTGATCATCTATTTCGATAGTAACAAGATAAGAATACTAAAGATTACTTTGAAGAAGGTGGTGAAATTTAAAGAGATATAGATGCGTAGGATGCGTTAATAAAATTTGCAAGTTTATGACAACTAATTGGACTTTTATGAAAATACTGAAAAGAATGAAGGTGAAATTTTGTGTTGTATATTATTGCCTTTTTTCCCTTTTTTTTCTCTTTTAAGGGGCTATGCATACATAACGTTATCACTTTAGGTGGGGAGGGAAGGGGTCTCGCACGTTATCATTTTTTATCGAACCAAACTTTTCTATTTTCAGAAACTTTTTCTTTTCATCCAAATAGTCTGAAATAGTCTGTTACTTTTATTATTATTATTATTATTACTACTAGCCGCCCTTGGCGACCAGTTTGGTCTCCTTTAAATCTATACTAAGCATTGTATCATGTTACTTTTATTCATACTTGAATTTACTCGCTCAATCCTTCGCCAAATCGGAGATTCTGATACAGAAATCTTGAACTCGGTATTTTTATGTTAGCCGAGTGCAGGTGATATATCGCCAAACATTGTACCCGTCGTATTTTTTCTTATTTCATTAATTTCACTCATTTTATTTAAAATACATAACTTTAATTTAAAACTGAAATGGTTAAAATTTATGACTCTCAATTTTCTCTTATTTCTTAAAAAGATAAAAAAAAAAAATAAAATAAAATAAAAGTAATAAATACTACTATAAACTATGACATTTAATTTCAAAATCAAAGCGTTGTTTTAATTTACCTCGCAAAAAATTGTTTATGATAGTCGCATGCGATGGACTATTATAATACCGATGATATGATGGTGATGGAACAATATTTGGTGATCTAACACTTGCGCCCGGCTAACATTAAATTACCAAAATGGCTGTTTGGCATATAAAAAGTGAAGCGGTCAACCCGGAACTATTGATGACAGTCACATGACTTAGGCTATTATTATTATATGTTTTTATGAAAATACAAAGCTATTATTAAAGCTATTAAAGGTTTATAAAATCGTTTCATTCCAGAACTTAGAATACCCAAACGTTTGGCATTTCTGTTCTTCTGCCATATGCGCATATAATTCGTTTATTAGAGAAATCAGGACATAATATGTAAGAAATTGTACTTGCGTTTACCAGTAAAGAAAGACAAAGAATGTCTGTCTTTCAATGTTTCGTTGATAAGTTCTGCTTTTAACCTGCAGGGCTCAAGTGCAAGAAGACAATATTACTTTTGAAGGCATTATGTAACAATAAGCTATTGTTAAATACTTTTAAATAGTAACTATTTCTTTTAGCTGTTATTTGATATAAATTTATTTCATTTACTGATGTTTTATTGGCTTTTTAAATCCGTAAAATATGCAACTAATAAAGGTATAATCATATGTATAAGCTATCACTTGCAAGCGTAATAAAATAATTTTTAGACATGATAACGATATCATCGGGTGGAAGGGGGAGGGGTCTACGAATGATAACGTTTGATATCATAAGGGGAGGAAGGAGTTCAAAATTAACAAAATGTAGATAACGTTATATATGTATGGCCTCTAAGATTTTTCAACATAGTAGAAAAGTGTTTATGACTTCGTTTTGTCTGCCATACTCACAAAGAAACCACTTTTGATTTGAAAGCTCTCGCCCTCTCACTTAGCATCGAGACCTGGTACATTTTATAACCCTATATGCCAAAGTTAGAAAACCGATAAATTTTGTCTTCAAAAGTTGTATTTATTGATTTTATTGCAGCATAACTTTCTAAAACTGCAATTTTTAAGACCACTTATCGTACTATTAACATAGGAGGGGGGGGGGGGGGGTATTTTAAAATACTAATTAATAATAAGAATAAAATATTTAAAAAAGTTTAAAAAATCCTTCAAGAATCTACGAATTTAATTTTGAAAAAATACAACGTTAAAATTGCATTTTTGGCGGAGCAAAATTGGCTTTTTCGTTACCTTAGAATTTTTCGGGCAAACCTTGACCCAATGTCATAGTTGTCTGCTGTGTGTAAGCGAGTAGCGGTGTGGATTAGTAGCATCCTATTTGGGAACTTAATTAATTTTTGGCGTAAAATTAACAACTAGAAATTCATTATTAGCACACGTAATGCTATTTCTTTCAGACAACAATTAAAGTGCCGTCATTGAAAAATTACACCTAACTGTAAGCCACCCATAAAATGAAACAGCTGTATCATTGAAAGGTTAAATACTGACAATCTACTGCAATTTTTTTAACTACTATACATTGCACATTTTCAATTTTTACCCCGTCGTGTAAGGGAAAAAAGTACTTTTAAATGCAATTTGTTTGAAAACTGCATCTCAATTTATCTTTAGATATTAATTTTTTTGTAGTAATGCCATTTCTGTAATGGTGGCAACTGAAGTACTCTATTTCTATAGAAAGTAAAGGGAAAATACTCACAGAGGTCTAAGTAATTTATCTCTTTTTTCCATGGAAAATCATGGAGGAAAGAGATAGATGGAGATGCAGTATGCCGTGAAAAAAGTTTGAAATATGAAACCATTTCTCGCCCAAATTTAAACGTCCACAGAAGGCCCAAACAAAACAAACACCTGGAACAGGGACCGAATAGTTTGACATCACCCGCTCATTTTTTTTCTCCAAATGAAAGTGATCTGCTTATTTTTAAGCATTCTAAAGCAGCATTCCATTGTATTATGAATTAAAAACTGTTTTATTAAAAGTTTTCTTCTTGTGTGTGAACGTGCTTGTGTTTGGGCCGACTGTAGCGGATTTTAGGGTTACTTTTTTTTGGCGCACCCCCAGCCACCTTAATGTATCTCCGTCTATCTCTTTCCTCCATGATGGAAAATAGTAGATTACTATATCTTTTTGTTACCATTTACTCATACCGACTGGAAAAAAATTGTAATTAAAATACGTGCTATGCGAAGAATATCGTCTGCTATAAAAATGTATTATAAAGAATATTTGTATGACTTATTTTCCCCGCATTTACTTAATTCCTATCAAAAGGCTAAAAGAATGAAATTTTATTAATGCGTGTGTAATAACATTTTCCGAATTTTGAAAAAATATAAATGAATGATTTCAGATAAAACATGGAGCTATTTATTATAATATTTAATATTACTATATTTAATTTTCAGTATCCATATTAATGTCACAAACAAATGAAGGCATATGAATCACTAGATACCCGATTTTTTTGTCGAGTTTCTTGAATGAGCACATCGCTTTTTGCTAAGTTTGTGTATTATTCCGCGGTAGTGACGTCATATGCATACTTTTCTATGTTGTTTAAGACTAGATCGTAAATGTGGAATTTTTCATCGGATGCAAATGACGTCATTTTATATCAAATAAAACGTGTATTTTAAGTCTTAAAACTGAAATATATTTTGTACTATATATATCATCATCATCATCATCAACAACCGTTTTCAATCCACTATATATATATATATGTATATATTTCATCGGGGACGACACTTATCTCTGAAAAAGCAGAATTCCTGTTTTCTAGTTTTAAAATTAAATTTATACAAAAATATGTTACATTATTTTTGCAGACAATTTCTTTCGGTGACCAGGATCCAAGAAACTGTACTTAAAATAGAGGGTTGCCTTGTGTAGAGGTGTCACTTAAAGGAGGTTTGACCGTATAAATATTATTTTTTTTAGAACACGATTTTGAAATTGGCGAAACATTTTATCTCATTTTATTGTAGCCGCGAGCTAAGTTTTTCAATAACATTAACAGGTATTTATCACGCTATGTTTAAAGAAATGGGAGTAATTTTCTACCAACCGCTATCCATCATTAACAACGAGTTTCATAAATTAATTTCACAGCTTAGCTGTAGTTATTGGCAACACCTCATCGTGACAAAAACATGACGGGTGAAATTTCCAGAACACTTCATTAGCGAACAAAATTAACCCTTTTGAAAAGTTGCAGCTGATTGTAAAAACATTTTTTTAAAAGGGGGAAATCTTTTACGGTCTCGGCAGAAGACATCTGCTATAGGCAATACCCTTTTCTCCCAGTCTTTTGTTTTATGATGGCATGGGTGCCTTTAAAAAAACAAAACCCGTTAATATCTTCTTTCTCTCTCATTTTGCTCATGGATATTAAACAAGAATCACGATCACCCAGTTGATTTTCAGTTTGATATTAGAAGGAAAAAATACAAACCGTGATTTTCCTGTCAAGCATGACGATAATAAATTATTCTGGCAATCTTGCTGATAGAAAACTGCTGAAAAATATTATTTCCGTGTTCATCAAAATAATAATTATTATGATAATAAGCTCTATAGATTTCTGGAATATAGTCACGTGTGTTATATTCCTTCAAACATCCAGTCTTGGCTGCCGATATACAGTACGCAAAATAAAAAGAAAGAAAAGAAAAAAATTAATGCAAATGATAGTTCTAATTATTAAAGCTTCGGTTTCTCTCTCTCTCTCTTTTTTCTTTTTCAAAGCTCTTTGTTTATAATTTTCCATATTATCGTTAAAGTATCCCATTACGTTTGACACCTGCTTTTTTATTTTATTTTATTAAATAAAGAATTAGTATGATAATGATAGATTCAAACATAAATTAATATATAAAAGGACTATTTTTTAAATAAAGATACAGTCTATTTTTTTTTTTAAGGAAAAATAATGCAATATTTCATATTTAACAAAACTATACAAAAGTAATGATAGTTCATTAATTGTATGATCATGATTGACTCAAATATATATTAGTATATAAAAAGACTATTTGTTAAATAAAAATACAGCCTCTTTTTAATTTTTTTTTAATTTTAAGGAAAAATAATGCAGTATTTCATATATAACAAAAACATAAAAATATACAAAAGTAATGATAGTTTATTAATTGTGTGATCGTGATTGACTTAAATATATGTTAGTATATAAAAAGACTTATTTGTTAAATAAAAATAAAATAATTTGTTAAATAAGATAGTCTCTTTTTAATTTTTAAAATTTTAAGGAAAAATAATGCAATATTTCATATTTACCAAAAATGTTCAAATACCCTTAGATATACCCATTCTTATAATCCATTGGAATGGGTATATCTAAGTATGGGTATATCCATGCGTATTATAAGAATACGCATGGACACACGCGTATGCGTGCAAAATGGCACCAAGCTTGGCAATTCTTGATCAAAGATAGCCAAATTTAGAGTTTAAAAAAAAAAGTCTGATTTGGTGAAATTTCTATTAAAACCGTTATTGCACTGTGCAACATTTTTCGACAGATCTTGCTAATAGAAATACCACCATAGTACAGCTGTACTATGGTGGTATTTCTATTAGCATGATTTGTCGAAAAATGAGTCTAGATGCAGATGAAATCTAGATTTCATCTGCAAATAATGAAATGACAATATTGAGTACTGCGTGGCACCCATAAGGGTCAATATCTGAAAACTGGACAATTTCACTCCAGAATTTTTATTTTTTTTTATTAATGTACCAATTTCCAAATACAATTATATACTATGATACATGTTTTGTCATTTGAATACTGTATGTTTTGAGATCGAGGATGTATATTTTATGCGTAGGATAAACTTTTATGGAAGAAAGTGTCTGTTAACACCATAATCAGTGTCTAAAAATTGGAACTGAGATGATGGGGACTGAAGTGATGTTTTTTCTTAACAGCTGCACAGCCATTTTGTTGGATCATTTTGCACACATGTAGATTATTAAATATGCCATGTGACATTTGTATGTTACATAAATAAAGTTGCAATAAGTTTGTTTTTTTTTTTTTTATAAATAAAAATGTAAATAGGGGGACATGAATGATGCTATAAAAAATACTCATCCCTATTCAGAACAAAAACTAAATATTTCTAAATATGAAACAAAGAGAAAAAGACTTACTTTCATTCATGGTGGCTAGTTGAACTTTAATTGTTGTTGCAATGGAAATAATTCTGCCAGCACCACCTAGTATCTGTTAACCTAAATGTGGATTTAGAGGGACTGAGATGATGGTCAACGTCGGGGACAAATATATTTACTACAGTATTTTAATATACAATCTGTACTAATAAAGAATAATTATATTTTCCTATACTGCATATCTATAGGTATAAATATATAACAGCAAAAGTTAATAATATTTATAGAAATGTTTACAGCATACAACTAATATTGGATATTTATACCTGGGGACAGGGACTGAAATGATGATTTCGTTTGCTTAAAGCTTAAAATTAATTATTTATACATCATTATATGTCTATTTATCATTAGTAATTGTTATAAGAAATGTTACAATATATTACATTTTTCAGTTTTTGGTTTCAGTATAATTAATGAAACATTATTGGCAGTGGACGCAAATTGTCCAATTTTCAGATATTGACCCATAAGAAAAACCCTGGGTTGGGTTGCTCCTTATGAAGGTTCCATAACTTGTAAGGAAGTTCGTCCGTACAAGTGAGGTTACCGTATTTGGCGGCTACTTACTCTGTGGAAAGTCAAAAAAAGACTGCGATGATTTACGAATTGACCGATTGAACGAAAGGAAATTGTCGAGAAAAGAAAATGCCGGACTGAAAAATTCTAAAAAGTCGAAAGATGAAACAGAAAAATTAAGTCGACTGGTTAGTTACCCTGGCGACAGGACCGAGCCGAGACCGGTTCCAGGGTTTTTCTTATGAGAGCCACACTGTAAATTTATTTCATACAGATCATTAAGGCTGTTCTTAACTGCTCTGCTCAACAAGCGCAAAACGTTTTGACACATTTACAAATTCATTTTTTAACGGAAAGATATAAAATTGGAGGGCCTGACTATGGAAGCGATTTCGAATCGAGCTGTGTTTTCTCTTTTTTGATCAATCAATTACCTATTGAGTTAAAAGCGATTTTGATCTCGTGACAAACATGTTTTTCGGACTTTCTTCAGTGGTTTTTCTTCTTTCGCGCGGAAATTCGGTTCAAAACGCCCACTTTGACACTATTTTCTGAAAGATCTATCGCGTTTGCAAAGAAACGAAAAAAACAGCTCGATTACATAGTTTCTGAACAACAACAATTGCTAACTTCATGCATTTCCGAACAAAAATAAATTAAAACTTATGTCCTTTTGGATTTGAGAACAGCCTTAAGATCGTGTTGCTTTATTTCATTTGTACTGTGATCTATTTACTAACAGAATTTTTTTTTCTCCTGCAGCTTCGGCATCACAAAAGACACACACATCACAAATTTCCAGACGAATCGGTGACGGTGGGACTCCATCCGACAGCTGACGAACACGGTCCTTGGGGAGAGTGGAGCGACAGCACAGAGTGCTCCAGAACGTGTGGGGGAGGTGTCGCCTTCCAGACAAGAACTTGCACTGACTTACGGTACTACGAATCGTCCTTTCTTCTTCTTTATTTTTTTATAATTTTAATATAATTTTTAACACTGTAACATAGGAACCGAAAAGGGGGGGGGGGGGATAAGAAAGGGAAGACCACTGCCCCTCCCTGGATCTGGAAATTTAATTTATTATTTTTTCCTGGTGATTTTGAAGAAAAAAGAGTAAAATTATTTATAGGCTTATGAACTTTAAAACATACTTATAATTACTTAAAATGTGACATAAACATATAAAGGTATTATTTAAAACAACCCTGAGATCTCTCAAACGCACACGCGTTCATTTTCAAAGGGAAAAAATCCCTGCCGGCCCGGCCTACAGGCGGAGGTAGATTTCGAAGTTAAGTATACTAATTTCACCAATAAAAACTAAATCATAATTAGAGATTTATCCACTTTAACAATTTTATCTGGCTGCTTTTGACGAGTTTTTATTTCATTTTTATATAATAGCTGGTTTTATCAGAATCATGTTAAGGAGGTATTCAAAAAAAATATTTTTCCATGCTCAACAACTCGAAATTTTCTGGCACATTTTCAGATTCATTTTTAATAGAAAAAATATTAAACTTGCTGACGTGGTTTTTGAAGAGATTTATAAGCGACCTGTGTTTTCCTTTTTCGTTCAATTAATTAAAACTTGATTTATGAACAATTATTTTCTCAGTAGGACAATATTTTTCGTTTCTAACACAATCGCTTCGGGAAATTTCTGTTCAAAATGCCCACTTTGACATCATTTTTTGAAATATATTCTGCCTCTATCAAAAAATCGATCATTACGGTACATTATACAGTTTCTGAATAAGAGAATCTACCAATTGGATGCGTTTGAGAGCAAAAATGAATTTAAAAATTAGTCGGAAAATAAGCAGTTTGGATTTGAATACACCCTTAATAAGATGATTTTTTTTCTTCAACCGCTATGTATTTTCAATTTGTTTTTGCTGTAAGAATGGGTCCTATCAAAAACTTGTCTATATAAATGTTGTAGACAATATTAAGAAGATATATGATAAATTCATGGGAATTTTATATCTTGTAAATTGACGGAGTTATGGATTTTTTCTTCTTCAACCACCCCCCTTCCCCCTTTTTATTTTCGTTTTTAATTTTTTTTTTTATTTTTTTTTTTCGGTACGAATTGGTCCCATCAGAAACTTGTGAATATAAAAGTTGTAAATAATGTATTAAGGAGATTTATAATAAAATTAATTGGATTTGGTATCTTGAGAATTGACGAAGTTATGAATTTTTTTTTCTTCCAAAAACCCTATTTTTTTTGCGTCCCTTGAGCCCATTTTTAATTTGATCAAAAATCTATGATACATAAATTTTTGGCCCTATTTTTAGAAGTAATAAAAATTTTAACCTGATTTGATATGTACAAAAATTAAGAAGTTATGGGGTTTTTTCGGTTTTCACAAAACCCCTCCGATTTTGCCCATTAACGAATTTGACCGAGATTTTATGTCCCTTGAATTTATGTATCAGTTTGGAAGAGATTTGTACAAAATTGTAGAAGTTATCGTGTCCAGAAGAAAGTGGTATATATATATATAGATAGATAGATAAAGTTTTTTACTGGGGGTGGTTTTGAACTCTAGGGGTCATGATCGGTGTAGATCTGCAAAACATTTTCAGAAATTCCAACATAGGGGAGAATGTAATAGGTAGTATTTCATACGAAATCTACCAAAAAGATGACTGACTGAATAGAAAACAAAATTTTAAAATATCTCTATATATACTACGCACGCGCAAGCGAAGTTCAGTCCATTGCTCTATAGAGGTTTGAAAAGATCAGTCCATATTTTCCGGGTTTTTTTGAAATACTTAGGATATTATACCAAATCTCGGGAATATTATAAGAAAGGACATCGTTACAAACAGCCTCACTCCTAAGTAAAATCTCAATGAATTTCAACTATTATATAAGAAATATTTAATGTTCCAAGAAATCCTGAAAATATGAACTGATCTTTTCACCCATCTGTAGAGCTTCTGACTGAACTTCGCTTGAGCATGCGTAGTATTTTTTTTTTTTTTTTTCTAATCTAGTCAGTCATCTTTTCCCTTTGAAAGTAAGCGCGTGTGTGTTTGAAAGATCTCAGGGTTGTATTAAATGATATCTTTATATGTTTTATGTCACCTTTTAAGTAATTATAAGTATGTTTTAAAGTTTATATTAATAACAAGGTGAAAATTCCTTCACGACACTAGTTTTTTTAATACAGTGTTTTGACTCTATAAATTATAGGCTTGTTCATCAGTGAGATTTCAAATTCCTCTTCCTAATGTTAAATCAATGGATGTGTGATGCATTCTTATTATAAAATATCTCCCCAGGAAATTAACATTTTAACGTTTGTTTCCTATGTGCTCTTCTTGAAAGATATTTCTTTCTTTCTTAGTCGTCAAAACATTTCTAAAATGTATACTTAATTTATAATTTTATGTGTTAAAATCCTAGCGAAACTGGGTAAGATTTGAACATTTGAAATAAAATTAAGCGTATGTTTTAGAAATGTTTTTACAGCTAACAAAAATAGGAGATAGCCTTCAAGAAGAATACAGAGGAAAAAAGACGTTAAAAATATTAATATTCTGGGGAGATATTTTTAAAATACGCACTCATCACACACCTATCTAGATATTGAAAACGCTAAGCGTTTTCTTTCGACAGTCTGTGTGAAGAAACTACTGCATCAAATTACACCATTCTTTTTTTAAATGAAAGGTATTTGGCCATAGATTTGTTATCGTACATTCGTTTATTCAAAAATTTTATTAATTAGCCGTAATCTATATATTTAAAACGCTAAGCGTTTTCTTTCGACAGTCTTTGAGAAAAAACTACTGCATCAAATTACACCATTATTTTTTAAAATGAAAGGTATTTGGCCACAGATTTGCTATCGTACATTCGTTTATTCAAAAATTTTATTAATTAGCCGTAATTTTAAATTAAAATTCTACTTCTACACATGCGCAGTATATAAGTACAAATCTACCTTTGAAGTGACGCGCTGCACATGCGCATAGATGCTCGCTCAATTGAATTAAAAATTTGTTGTAGCTATATTTAAAACTGGATATGGTTTATTTCGTGCGGTGTCATATATTTTTTAATGCATAAAGTAAACACCGGGATTTAAGGGTAGAAACGCAAATTTATGTATAAATAAATTAAACAAATACCATATCGTTTTCAAAGCAGCAGCTACAATGTATTTTCCGCTTACCATGCTTACCAAACAATATTTAAAGCCTTTTTATATTTTTAACACAAAGTTGTATTTAGCTAATACAAAATTTTGAAATTTTCAACAGTATAATCACATAGAAAAAACATTTGTTTGAACAATAAAAACGAAACTTTAAGTTCATTTTAAATAAACTAACATGAAACATGTTTTGAAAATTTCATGAAAAAGTATTCATAAGTTCTTGAGATAGCCTGCGTGTTATGCACCAAAACGTTATTTGGAGAAAAATTACCTCAAAGTTTCGGAAACGCCGCTTCAGCTATGGAGCGGGTATAATTCTAAAATCCATAACATCTGTTCTAATAGGATATTCAAGAAAACAATTACTATATCAAAAAGTTCAGAAAAGATAGGAGTTTAGCATCTAAAAAAATTTAAATTTCGAAATTTTTGAAGCTTTAAGAGTCTTTAGACCCCTTAAATAGGTTTCTGTCCTAGCAGGTATAATTATATCGTATTCCTACAGTCGAAACAGTAAAATTTTTACGTTTAAGAAGGGATTCCTTTATAGATAGGTTCCTTTTAATACGGAATACAGCATTTTATGCCCCGATTTACCAGCCGTTGTCCCGCTTTTTTGTCTCCCTGTACTAATGTACCTGGCAACACTAATTGCGATGATCGTTTCCTGTACATAAATTGTTCTTCATGGTCTGGCGGACCAACACGTACAGTTTGTTTACGAGTTTTGTGACACTCTGTATATGCTAATATAGATGAAACACGTTAAAAATTTTGCCTAATATTTTATGTCTATTTCATTTTGTTAAATTTCGTCATTATAGAGATACATAATTCTCAACTTTTTTTTTTTTCATTCAATTTAGGCAAAATACTAGTTCCTGCATTGGGCCCAGCAAAAGATACATATCATGCAATATCCAAGTAAGTTCCTAGCTATTTTTTTTAAGTTGTTTAAGGAGGCATTGCACAAATCTTACAACAAAAGACATTATTAATAATAATATTTTAAAAATAATTAATTACGTAAGAAAGTCACATATTATCAGTAAAACAAAAATGTATAACCTCCTGAGACCCAAGCAAAATATAATGCATATATATATATATATTTTTAATATGAGTTTTTTTCAACAAATAGGCATCAAAAGTGATGTTTTTAAAGAAATTAATAAATTTCGATTTTTTAATTTTGTTTTAAAGCACTTCCATATAAATGGATGTTCAGGCCATAACTCGCTTTAAAATAATTAAAAAAATGCTAAAAGTATTGGAAAGAATAGAATTTATTATAAAGAACATAACGCAAGTATTAACATCTGCTATTAAAATTGCAAAATAAAAATAGTTTAAACAAATTAAAATAACATAAAAACGAAACTTACCAGCAGAACGTAGAATTCCAACTTGACTCATTTATTACGCCATTTTGTAAACAAAGTAGTTACCGTTGCCAAAATCCAAAAGCTGAATGTTGATTTTTGATTCATACATTACCATGCCAAACTGGTTTTAGATTGCTGCAATGAAATTTAACGCAATAGAAGGAGAAAGCAAAACATCCATTTAAATGATGCCAGGTCTCAGGAGGATACGCTTAAAGTGATAACAGTACACCTAAAGGCTTATAAATACTTTTTAATAAACATATCAGCAGGGTTCCTACGCTCAATCGGCGACATTCTCAAGACCAATAATGATAAACTATTTTCGCAAAAAATTTTGAAAATGAACTGGATAAACGAAACCATGAGACCACATGCATAATGAAAGCAGATGCTTGAAAATGATTAACTGTAAACGTGAAATTATTTTATCTTATTGCTTTTTTAATTTGTAAAGCATCTCGCACCAAATTTTAGGTAACTCAAAGAAAGCTTATTCATTTCATTGATTGATTCATTTATTCTCACTGCGCATATAGATTTCTATTGATTCTCGGCAAATGGAATCTTCATGGATAAATTGCTCTGCTATTAATATCATAAGACGAAACGCAATTTTTCAGCTTGTTTCAACATAAAATATATAATGTGAACATTAAAAAGGTCCACAATCTTACTTAAAAGGCGACTCATGTAATGAAAAAGATGTTACAAGTTTAAAATATACATTTTATTTAAATTAAACATTAAATTAAATATTATTAGTGTCGTCAATCTACAGCTCTCTCTCGTTTAAGTTTCAACCAGAATATCGCAATAGATTTTGATCAGGCAAAAATCATATTCCCAACATCCAATTATTATGCAACCACTATAAGAGAATCAATAGAAATCCTGTATAAAAGCAATCAAGTTTGTAACGACGCCATATCGTACAATATCCACAATTTGTGGTTCAATATCCTGAAAACCTGAGCAAAGTGACGTAATAAAATTTAAAGTACAGAAGTTAAATATTTTCTTCTACCCATAGAAAGTGACGTATGAGAAACAAAGTGATGTCATAAAATAAATGGAACTGCAGTTAATAATAATAATATATATTTCCTCTAATTAAATTCAATCCATGAAACTGCTACTTCTACTTTCAACTCTAGTAATTATTGGCTCTCTCATTTTCAAAACAGAGTAACGTATTTGCATAAATAAACAACATTTAGTTATCAAGATATTCTCTGAAGATGAACCTGGAAGGTTTGAAAGTACTAAGAAGTTTTGGTACTTTTCGGTTAGCCGGGCACCTGTGTTATATATACATATAAATATACATACATATATGTATAGTATATACACATCTATATATATATATATATATATACATATATTGTAAAAAACTTGTAACATCTTTTTTCATTATATTAGTCGCCTTTTAAGTAAGACTGTGAAATGTTTAATGTTCACATTATATATTTTATGTTCTACTATTCTTAATATTAATCTGCAAAGGATCTGTGCTATTTAGTCTGACTAAAGCTGTAGTTCTTTTGTTGTTTTTGATATTTACTATATGTTCTTTTATTCTCGTTTTAAACTTTCTATTTTTCATTCCTGTACAATATTGGAATGTTTTATGTCCGAATCATTTAATACGGCGAACGACCGCGACGGTTTCGAAATATTTAAATTCATCTTTACTTATCTGCTGCATAACTTTACATACATTTCATTTACACATGTTTATTTATTCTTCCTATTTAAAAAAAAAATTTCCACCATACATTTTTCAGCAGAATGTCATTGTTACAAAATTTAATGTATGTTTTCTGAAAAAAGAATTTACATTATAGAATAAAAAATTATTTACAGAAAATCTTATCGTGCACTTCCCGATAGTACAATACCCTCCCCCCCTACCGTCTCCCTTTCCGAAAATAATTCAAACAATGATCATTACTTCATTTCTAAAAGTCGCAGAGAAAAACGAAAATAACCATTCAACAGTAAATAATGTCTTCACTCAATTTATGTTTTAAGAAAATAAACTTAGGGGTTTGTCGTCATGCAGAATTTATATCAAATCTTGAAGTTTACAACACGAACACTCAATTTTGACAGCGCATTTGATTTTATCGGTAATTTTTATCTTCGAATACCAAACGGGATGTTATTCGGTGGTCAAGTAGTTTAGGAATTAAAGTTTGGATCTCTTAATGTTAAATTCATTTTTAATTGTTGCAAAACAGATTGCAATGGGGGTAGTTTATTTAAGCATAATTTAAAAAGTACTTGACAGAGTGAGCTGTAATTATTCCTTACCGTATTTGAAGCTTCTAAAAATCTATTTCTGTTTTTTAAAAAAATTCAGAGGTTGCAATTGATATTTTATTTCAAAAAATAATTTCAAAATATATGTTTTTTCGGCCAGACACTAACCAATTGTTATGAAGAAAAATAAAACCCAAAGGCAGGGCCGGGCTCTGTTTTAGATCCAGGTTTGGTCTTAGGGCCAGGATAGGGCCCGTGAAGTCTTTTACTTCAGTCGTGACCGGAACTGTCACATTTTGAAGGAAATTTTTATTTGTCATATTTTCACTGAAGATCAAAGCGGCATTACAATAATCCACTTTTCCTGTAAAACTACTTTTCCAATAGGACTACTGGCACGATGAAAGCAGTTTCTGATATTTTCCTCTGAAACATCCGTAAAGCAAGCCAATATTGCCTATATCTAAAATATTATGCCCAATATTGCACCGTTATTGCATTAATTGGCATGATATATTGTCCAATATTTGGACGTCAACATTTTGCCCATATTGTATCAATATCAGAATTTCATTAGAAATATTTCCAATATAAAACCAGTATTGTACAATATTGACATTCCATTGGAAATATTTGTATAATATTTTTATTTCATTGAAACTCCCATTCCAATGGCTCGTTATCGATTTTATTGGTTTGGCATCTGCTAAATATTTCCTGCCAATGTTGGCAAATTATCAGCATCCCAATATTGGAACAATATTTTGTGCTAATTAATGCAAAATTGGGCCAGGATAGTGCGCTTTTGAAATATTCCACTCTGATCGTGACCTGGCCTGTTGCATTTTGAAGGAAATTTTTACTTAGGTCAAATTTTCACTGAAGATCATAGTGGCATTAAATAATCCACTTTTCCTGTAAAATTACTTTTCCAACAATAAGACTACTGACACTGTGAAAGTAGTTTCTGATATTTTCAACTGAAACATTCGTAAAGCAAGCCAATATTGCCTATATATTTGCCCAATATTTCACCATTATTCCATTAATCGGCATGAAGTATTATTCTAATATTAGGGTTCCAATATTTGCCAGTATAAGTAAGAAATATTTAGTCAATGTAAAATCAATGAACCCAATATCGGCATTCCAAGCCGGTATTGTATAAGATTGACATTTCATTAGAAATATTTTTACAATATTGGCATTTCATTGAACTTATCTTTCAATGCCTCATTATCGGTTTTATTAGTTTTACATTGACTAAAAAATGTTGGCAAACTATCAACACCTCGATATTGAAACAATATTTTATGCCATAATGCAATATTAGGTCAAATTAGGACAGATATTGGGCCAATATACAACCAATAATATTACTAGGCATCTAGGATAGTGATTCTTTTAGTCAGATACTTTCAAAATGGCGAGAGTTTTAAAACATGTTATCTTTAAAATTATTCGTTATTCTTTTATAAAACTTTAGAGGACAAATATTTTATGGTGTAAGCTTTAATTAAAAACTCAAAAAGGTTTTATAGATATTTTTAAGAACATTTCTCATCTTCATTTATACTTTTTTAGTTCACAGGCTATCAAAGCCTGAGAGATAATGTGCCCGCAGTTTCTGTATGTACGTACGTGTGTATGTATGTACGTAACGCGATAACTCTTCATAGAAATATCCGATTTGCTTCAAATTTTTAATATAGGTTCATTCGGATAAGGTGCTTCCCTGATTAGATTTGGGGGTTCATTGGTTAAGTATAAAGAGGGTGGAAAGGGGGTAAACCCCCCTTAATTTAGATAAGTGGGTTTTAAATGCAGAATTATCTGATTTGCTTCACATTTGGTATACAGGTTTATTCTGATAAGGCGCTTCCTGATTAGATTTGGAGGTTCATCGGTTAAGTATGAAGGGGGAAACGGTGGGGTAATCCCCTCCTTAATTTAGCTAAATGGATATTTTATGAAGAATTAACTGATTTGCTTCAATTTGATATACAGATTTATTCATATAAGACGCTTCCCTGATTAGATTTGAAGGTTCATTAGTTAAGTATAAAAGGGGGAAATGGGAGAGCTAACCCCTCCCCCTTAATTTAGCTATAAATGGTTTTGTATGTCGATTTCTTAATTTTTCCAGGGGTAATAATCTTTAGAATAAGAGTATAATATACAATTAGTGTGAATAGCCTGTGAGCTCAATGCCATTTGTTTAACTGGGCACTTTTCTTTTTATTATCTGTATAATACGTTTGAAATCAAAACCTAGCTTCCAAGTTTGTATAACAAAAATGAAAGAATCTCTTATTTAAAGATGTCATGTAAAAATATTTTACATAATTTTTTACTGTAAAATATGTCTAAAGATACTATCATAATAATAAAAAAAAAAAAAAAAAAAAAAAAAAAAAAAAATACTAGGAAATATCTCAATACATTAAGGTGACCGTGGACCTTTAGTTAGGCAAAAATCGAATAAAAAATCGTTTTTTCCTTTTTGAGGTTTATCAATATGCGTCAATCATTAACTGCATCACTTGCAAAAAACCATATGCAATTGCAACGATTCCTAGCGAAGTTACAAGCATTTGAAATTTGTACACCGTAATTGAATTACACTAAAAATAAAACTTTATTTTGCGTTTTCTCAAACTGAGAATTTTCGTCGAGTTAGTGTCTATTCAAAATGTTCCATACGCATTACTTTTTGTTAAAGTTTCGTAATATTAAGTATTATTGTTTGTAATATGTTATATTTCAAAACTTTGTATTAATATACATGCATTACTGTACATTAAAAAAAATTTATAGTTATATATCTTTTTTCTGCAAAATATAAAGAACAAATTTAAATATTGAAAGTTTTTTATTATTTTTTCTCAATATATTGGTACAATTTTGAAACGTATTCCAACTTTTTTTGTAATATTATAAGGCAACCATTTAACAAAACACCCGGTTACTAAAGCCAAATTTAATGCGCATGGAGATTTTTTAATTAGAGTGATTAATTAATATATTTTAATTAATTGCTTAACTAATGACACATTTTTAAATAAAATACATTAATTTATTTAGAAAATGTATGAATTATTATGTGTGCAAAATTTCCGTACAATTGAGTGAAAAGTGAAATCCAAATTATAAATTCATAAAAATTTCATCTTCTAAAGCATTTTTCGTGAATTTTAGAAACTACATTAGAAGATTTACGCAATTATTTAATAAATTTTAGAAGGATTTTGCTAATTAAAATTAATTAAATTAGAATTTTTAGGAATTTTGTGCAATATTTATAACCCCACTCAAATCTTTTGTTTAAAATACTATTTTTAGTATTTTGTAATTTAGGAAATGTACAAATATAATGTTCTTACAAAGAAATACACAATATTTCCGAAGGGAAACTCCCCCCCCCCCCCCCCAAATCTTTCAACGTCACGAAAGCCGAAGAGATGCAAAGGCAAAATAAATCATCTTTTAAAATATTTCTGTTTTGTGCAACCCATAATGCTTTTGGAGCAAGATAAAGTAATGTATCTGTAACTCATTCTAAACTGTATTGCTACTAATCGATGTATTAAATGAATTTTATAACAAGTTATTTTAATGGTACTTTAAAGTACCGTCGTGGAATAAAGGATAAAATTTAGATGATGCCAAAGAAAAAAATAAATATAAAGGATTTAATCATAAATTGGAACAGAAATGGAATAAAGAAATATGAGGGAAAATGAAATGCAAAGCGACGCGTGAGAGTTTAATCATCAGTCTGCAAAATCATCCACGTGTCGCAGTACATATATATATATATATATATATATATATATATATATATATATATATATATATATATATATATATATATATATATATATATATATATATATGTGTGTGTATGTATATATAGCGCTGTAAGAAACAGTATTATCGTTTCTATCTTCTATAAAAAAGAGGGTGGAGTTTTTCTTATTCGTGAAAAGTATCCTCTTGACCATGTGCTTTATTTCAAAGAATTCTCCAATATTTATTTGGCATTCTCCAAAGTTATTTTTTGCTAGTTTCGCTTTAGTTTCTAGATATTTCTCTTCAGTTTCTATTTCGAGCTTTTTTGTTTCATGTAACTGAATTAGATGAAAATACGAAAGTGAAATGCCTATTCTAAGAAAGTTAATTCTTCGAAGATGCCTAATAATATTTGGTTTAGTTTTCATTGTGAAAGTATCTGGTGGAAAAAAAGTAAAAATTGGCAGGAAATGATTCTGTTGATACATCACATACTTGCCAACCTTCTGTGAAATGGTGTAAAATTGACAAAGTAAAAAAAAAAAAAATAAATAAATAAATAAATAAAAATAAAAAAATAAAATAAAAACTGATTAAGTTAATTAATCAACTAATTGACTAAGTCAAAAAGACATATTTCAAACCAGAAACTTTCCTTCATTTCTTAATAGATGAAATTAAAGGAATACTTTGTAACTACAAATACAATTTTTATTAAATACTGTAGAATACTGCTAATCCACAAATTGCAAACGTTCATAATATGTGCTATGCGTACGGATTATACGACAATGTAATAATGAAGTGAAAATGTTCTTTTAAAAGGTGTGCTGCTTGTCGACTTAGAAAATTCATTTTATTTACGATTTGACGATGTATATTGATCCGTTTGTAAACAGTTTCGTATATATAGTTTTCTATTTAATATTATTCTTCTATCGGTAAAAAAGTGTCCATTTATTTTCTGTAGTGTGAGTATCAGTTATCCTAAGATCAAGCTTGGAAGAGGGGTAAGACAAGGAGACACCACTTCGGCTAAGCTTTTTGCTTCTGTGTTAGAAAATATTTTCAAGAAGCTGGATTGGGAAAAAAAAGGGATTAGAATAAATGGGGAATTATTTAAGTCATTTCCGGTTCTCTGACGACATTTTAATATTCAGTATTAGCCCTGAAGAATTGAAAAATATGCTGAAAGATTTGGCAGAAGCTAGCATTAATGTGGGATTAAAAATAAATTTGGAAATGACTAAGCTGATGTTCAGTTCATTTGCATCAAAAAAGAAAATCGTCTATAACAACTCTAACATTAAAGAAATACAAAGTTATGTGTACCTTGGACACGAAATATTATCGAATAGCAGTATCATGAATGAAATCAATAGAAGAATATGAAATGGATGGAGTGCTTTTGGGGAGAACAATATTATTCTGAAGAGAAGCATGCCTCTTTGTTTGAAAAGAAAGATTTTTAGCCAATGTGTTTTGCCTGCACTAACTTATGGAAAGATGTATATGTTAGGTATAACTGGAAATAGAAAGAAAAAGAATAACCTGGATAAGAAGTCAGACGAAAGTTTTTGACATCATTGAAAGAATTAAACGGCTAAAATGGAAATGGGCTAGGCACATTGCAAGAAGACAAGACAATACAGTAGCCTCCCACTTAACCGGCCTAAACGGGACCGAGGGTTAGCCGGTTAAGAGAAAAACTGGTTAAAGCGGAGAAGTAAAAAAAAAAAATTAAATAAGTATCTGCGTAGTGTTTAATTAATTAAACCCGTACGATGCATTTAGTTTTTTAATTTGTGTAGTTTTAAAAAAGTACATATTTTCTATATTTTGTTGAATGAATACTAGTTATAATTAATTGAATTATAAATAGTATACGGCGCCCTTGAATTATAAATAGTATACGGCGATTTAAGTATTGCGCTGCCGCGCAATACTTAAATAAATACAAAGATTTCTTGAATACTGTACAACTATTTCTTGAATTAAAAAAATAATACAATTAATAGAACGAACTTTTCGGACAAAAGGAAGTTTCTTAAAATGCCTGATGCAAAAGTGGTTCTATGTAGGTAATTTCGGGATTTTTCATCTTTTGGTTCTGTTCATGTAAAATTCGCGAAATTTTCAGCTCGCGAAATCACCGATATCTTCATTTTCGCGAAAATTACGGCTCGCGAAATTAAGCGCTTTTACAGTATTTAATCATTCATATATTAAATTAAAAACGCTCTTCCTTTTTAACAGTTTATTCTTTTAAAATAGCATTTGTTTTAATGAAAGGGGCTTACTTCGACTTTTTAATATCTCACCTAGATATAATTACAATTTACATAATTGAAAATAAAACTACTTATTCAGAAAGAAAGATATTAATCCTTAAATCAATGTTCATAAATATAAAAACAGGACACGTGCGAGTACAACTCGCATTCTGAGGGTTCCGGACCTTTATATCATACTAGCTGTTTAACCCGTTCTATGCACGGGAGTTCATGAATTTAATTCTAAAACCAAAATTAAATGCAACTATTCGATTTAGTAAAATATTTTTTTACTACTGCGCATTTTTTAAATGAAATTTAATTTATCATGTTACTATGGCAGCAGACGATAAAACGATATCTTTGGAATAAGGGAATAAATAAAATAAAAAGTTTTGATGTTTGTGATAAAATGATCGCCTTTATTTTTTTTTTAATTGTAATAATTAAGCGCAATTAAATAATCTCTAATTATTTGCATGTGAGGTAAAAGAATTATCGTAAAACCCACTGGAGCTTTTATAATTGCACTTGGTGTACGTAATATGTATATCTCTAATTATTTGCATGTGAGGTAAAAGAATTATCGTAATATCCGTTACAACTTTTTAGTATTGCAGCGTGGCGTACGTAATATATATCTCACATTGATTAAACAACTCGAACGATTACGGGTTCAACATTTAAAAAAAAGGATATTATTGTGAATTTTTAAATGTTGGCAGCTGCTATAGCGAAAAATCTTTAAATTTGATAGGAAATTGCTGTTAAATTGGTAGTTTTTTATTAATTAAAAGTTAACTATTAATTATTGTGATTCCGGATCGCTTTAGTTGCCTCGGCCGTGTATTAATACACATGTACATAACATTTCACAATTCTGGCTTCCAAACTGTAGATTTGTATATCATTACCGACAGACAGACAGACAAATTTTCATTTTTATATATTAGATTACCGTAAAGCTTAGAAAGTACCTAGTTTCTAGACAAATATTCAAAAAATTCCGTTACAGTACATTAATTTGGCTATTTTTCGAAATTTTCTGTCTGGCGTCTTTCTGTTTGCTACAGATAAGTTGTGACCACTGTAACTAAAAAACTAATGTGCGTGTGTATCAACTGTGTATATATTGCTGTATAGACGGCGCTTCTACCCCGTTTTTTACAGAATTTTTGTGGTAGCTATTTCTCAGCATCTGTGAGTCGGAATAGCACCAAATTTTATCTGTAAGACGCATATTTTGAAAAACGGTGCGGATTCAATTTTTACTTTGATCATTCAATAGGGATCTTTGTGTTGTCTGGAGTCTATCTGTACGCTACACAAATTTCTGCAAATAAATCAGTTTCCTTTCTTTCTCCTTGATTTATTTATTTATTTATTTATTTTTGTCAAACGTTGTTTCAGTGATTATTTACCGAGGTGATCTTTCTTTTTTTACCTGTATAAAAGAGATGAGGAGGGGAGATGGTTTTCATATTAATCAAAAACATATCCTCTTGACCATGTGTTTTATGTCAAAGAATTCACCAATATTCTTTTGGCATTTTCTAATTTGTTTTTGTTAACTTTTTTTTAGTTTCTGGACATTTCTTTTCAGTTTCTATCTTCGATATTTCGAGAGTTTCTGTTTCATATATTTGAATTGGATGATTTAGATTATACGGAATTGAAGCGTGTGTTGTAAGAAAGTGAATTTTTCAAGGCTACCTACCACTATTTGAAGACTAGTTTATTTTCATTATGAAAGTATCTTTGCAAATAACGCTTTCAACTCGTTTTATTTATTTATTTATTTATTTTCATTTCGGATAAGAATTACTTTTAGATTTTAAAAAGTTTTTTTTTTTTTTTAACGTATTCTATCTGTTACGCAAATTTTGTAATCATTATGACTCAAAAACTAATACACAGAATTCGATTAAACTTCATATTTAGCTGGACCTTGATACAAATTAGAACGATTAGATATTGGCATGCGTGGTTCTATGCCGTGGTTACAAATATTTATGTGATAACTAAATATCGGCATCTATGAGTTGTAATTGCGCTAAATTTAATCAGTAAGATGTTTTCTATGAAAAAGCTACGCTGATTTAATTTTGTTTTAAATCACTCAATACGGAACACGTTGCTCTATAACTATGTTTGTACCTTTGTGGCGTCTATGTATTACACAAACGTTTGACAAAAAGTTGCGTATATTTTCTTTCTTCCTTTTGTTTTCTCTCTCTTTCCCTTTTTTCTTTTTACTTTCTTTCTTCCTTTTGGTACTTTTCGGTTAGCCGGGCGCCAGTGTTATATATCCATGGATATATTAACCAACATCGCTCAGATTCGATTAAAAATAAGTCTAAGAATAAACAATCTACTGCTGAAATTCACCATTTCCACAAACATAATTTAAAAAATACAACAACATCAATATTAACCCCTTAACCTACAATGACGGGCATAGCCCGCGTACGATGATCGAGCCAAATGTAAATTCTTCTTACCACTAAAATTTCACAGTAAATATAGTTTAATTTAATCGTCGGAATTCCATGATTAAACAAGATGAAAATCTCTATTAAATTTTAGTGGTAGCTATGGATTTGCCAAACCGTGGAGCTGTTAAAAGTAAATCGTAGGTTAAGGGGTTAAAAATTCAAAAAACATATCAGAACGTTTATTTCTGGAGTCTTCATTCATGCAATTTTATAATACAGTTTATCCATACGGGCTAAATACTGAAGCACTCAATAGGAATATTAAAGTTTTTTCATCTACTAATAATATAACTGATTATAATCCAATTCATCCTACACTTAATCATAATTTAAATCGCAGAACAACACGTAACAAAAGGGGTAGATGTTCTTAATCAATTTATATTTCTAAAAATGATATAATTAAACAGTTAAATAGCCTTCATAATAAATATTTAATTGATTACAATTGGATTTTAGTTCGTAAATATATCTTTTCAATAAAAAAGAAAAAGCTTGCACAATATTTAAATATATTTCTTTAGTAAAACTTTCTCGATACATTTCTCAGATATATTTTTTGATCTTATTATGACTAGAGTCAATCATTTTAACATTAATTTACAAAAAAAAACCTAAACTTAAAAATACAAATACACAAATGCTAATTACTTATACAAAGCAAATATACAATAAAATTAATATTAATTCTTTTATAAATGACAAACACTGTAAATTTCCTATTAACAATATTCAAATATCTAGAACATTTAAATATCCAATTCCTTTAGGAAGAAAGATTTTTAATTAATTCTTTTTCAAAAAATACATCTGCTACAAGTACTTTCCCTTGTAAATGCAACGACCCCTCACTAAAGCAATACATTAATAAAGATCATGGTCATATTATTACGGGTAAACTTAATATTGTAAATGATTTTACATAAAGAAAATTAATGGGATATGATACCAATGGCGGATCTAAGGGGGGGGCGAAGGGGCGATCGCCCCCCCCCCTTGGGCTAATAAAGGGTTTGTAAAACGACATTATGCATCTTCACGGAAAATGACATGGGGCGGAGCTCGAGCCCGGCGCGACCCGACCCGGGTCGCGCCACTTTAAATCCACGAGACTCAGACTGGGTTAGGTCTCTTCTTTTTTAGAGTCGGGTCGTGCCCTGGTCTTAATTTTTTCCGCAGATTCGGGTCGAACCAGGCTTCTTTTCCCTCCAGATTGAGCCAGGCCTGGACTTAATTTTTTCTAAAGGTCTGCAATGGTCAAAAGTTACAGGTCGGGGCTTGGCCCGGAATAAAAGCTAAACATTCGGTCCGTGTTAGCGTATGATAAGCATTATTGGCCCGACCACGACCCATGCACTCCTCTAAATTCTTCCTCTTAAGTCCAAGTTGGTCCGACCCGACCGGGTCGCGCCAATTTAAATCCATGAGACTCGGGCTGGGTCAGGTCTTTTCTCTTTTAGAACCGGGTCGTACCCTGATCTTAATTTTCCTCCAGATCGAGCCTGGCCTAGACTTCATTTTTCCTAGAGGTCTGCACTGGCCAAAATTTCCAGGTCGGGGCTCGGCCCGGAATAAAAGCTAAACATTCAGTCCGTGTCAGCCCGTATGATAAGCATTATTGGCCCGACCACGACCCGTGCACTCCTCTAAATTCTTCCTCCCGAGCCCAAGTTGGTCCGACCCGACCGGTTCGCGCCAGTTTAAATCCATGAGACTCGGGCTGGGTCAGGTCTTTTCTCTTTTAGAACCGGGTCGTGCCCTGATCTTAATTTTCCTCCAGATCGAGCCTGGCCTGGATTTCATTTTTCCTAGAGGTCTGCACTGGCCAAAATTTCCAGGTCGGGACTGTCCGGAATAAAACCTAAACATTTGGTCCGTTTCAGCCCGTATGATTAGCATTATTGGCCCGAACACGACCCGTGCACTCCTCTAAATTCTTCCTCCTGAGTCCAAGTTGGTCTGCAATCTTACTTATTTGTCATTCGTAAAAATTATATTTGTTTTGTGCATTTGTTTAGCGAAATCTTTAGAAATTTAATTTGATTTGATATGTTACAGAGATGCATTTTTTTAAATTTACTTTTTTACTTTGTAGAGCTTTTAAATTATGATTTTATTTTATCAATCGTTTCTTTCATTCTAAACTGATTATCTTACTGGATTTTTATTTGAATGTAATTGTCTAAGTCATATTTTTTCAATTCGTAGTGTTTACGTACATAATTGCCTAAATAGTCATCGTTATAGTCATTAATATTGTTGTTTTTCTGTATTCATGAATTTCGAACATAATCTGAAAATAAAATATAAGCATAGGCAAGTGTACTTTATGAATAATTTTAATTGCAAAATGCAGGCAGGGCTGGAGTTGATTTTTTAGCTTTTATACCGAACGGGGGCAATAGTTTTATTTTTTTATGTGGGTTGGACCTGGGCTTGGGCCTGATAACTTCAGTCCAGGTAAACCTCTAACTGGCATATCGAAGCCAGCTTAACTTTTTTTTAAATGCTTAATTTCAGCCATCATCCCATAACTACTGAATATACCGGGTGTCCTAAAATGGACTGACTGATTTTAAAATTCAGTAAACTGCAAAAGGTGACAGATATTAAAAAAATACTTGCAGGAGGGTTATAGATGTCGGGAACAGGGGTGATTATGTTCCAAATTTTACGAAAATTTAACCCTCTCGCTGCGCAACCCTCGATTTCCACGGCCAACGTAAAAGTGGCAAAATTTTTGCAACCCGCAATTTCCGCAGCAAATCTTTTTTTTTTTTATGATCTAATTCTATTAAAAAAAAACCCTGTTTCACAAAGATTTTGGGACATATTTTACTCTAAAATGTGTGCAGATTTGAAATGTGCAATAAAAAATATTTTTTAACTTATTTTGATTAAAAGAAAATAAATAATAATAATAATAATACGCAGTTCCAGGGTTAAGGCATTCGGTTCCAAAAATTTTAAAAATTCTCCTATCCGAAAATTCGGACATACAAATAATCGCAAATTTTGATAAATGGCCTCCATAAAAAATCTATTTCGTCAATCGTTCGCAGAAAATAACTTCAATTTCGCCGAATGATCACAGAAAAAAACGCGAATTTGATCAGGGAGCCACGGAAAACATGCGAAATTCTACAAATGATCACAGAAAACGCGAATTTCTTCAAAAGGCAGCGGAAAAGAGCTCGAATTTCGTTAAAGGATCGCGGAGAAAACGCGTATTTTGTCAAATAGCCGCGAATAAAAACTCCGCGAATTTCATCAAAGGATCGTGGAGAAAACACGAATTCCTTCATAGAATCGTGGAAAAAAACGAATTTTGTCAAAGAATCGCTTTAAAAACGCGAATTTAGCCAAAGGATCGCTGAAAAAACGCGAATTTTGTAGAAGTGTCACGGAAAAAAACGCGAATTTTACCAAAGGTCTGCAAAATTACACTAATTTCGACAAAGGGTTGCAGAAGAAACGCAAATTTCATCAAAGGATCGAAGACGAGCGAATTTCATCAAAGAGTCGTTGGAAAAATGCAGTGGTCTCTTTAGAAAACAGCACACTTACATATGTTTATTATTATAGGTATAACTTTTAACTTGAAATAATATACTGAACTAATTTTTGAAAAAAAAAAAAAAAACAAGTTAACCCAAACCCAGCTTGCAGGAATCTACACTCAGCCTGAAATCGATCCGAATCCAAAACAGCTAATCCGACCTGCAACAAAAATAATTAGTGCCAGAAGGGAATCCCCCCATCTGCTGTAACCTTTCAGAAAATTTTCTTTGAATTTCAGATTTTTTTTTTCTTTTTTACTCTACCTCTGATAATTTTTTTAACTGAGATTCTTGAATTTAGTTTAAAACAGCAACGAAGATGATGCTGGAAGCAAGAGGCGCTAAATCGGTTCCCGGAGGAGGTAGGCTTAACGACCATTGTTTACAGCGCCATCTATCGCTGCTATTATACAGTAAAATCAAGAATCGCAATAAAAAATCTCATGACATCTTACATAAACCTCGTGGAAGATTTTTTTTTAAATAGCTGCCACCATACGAAAAGTACTAAATTTTAAAATCCATTTAAGGACACCCGGTGTGTTTTTTAATAAGTTTCAAAGCATTCTTTACTGAATTACAACTCACCTTAGATATAAAGAGACAAGCAGTCTTATACCAAATTAGTATTTTTTTACATAATTCTGGAGATTAAAAAGTATTCCTAAATAATTATTTGGACGTATCTGTTATGGAGATTTTACTGCATATAGTTTTTATCTTCAAAAATACTTACAAGGAGAGGGCCAACCTTGTTAATCACAGATTTTGATTATTACCGACTTCGAAAAAAGGAGGAGGTTATAAATTCGACGTGTATGTATGATTTTTTTTTTTTTTTTTTTTTTTTTTTTTTTATGTATGTTCACCGATTGCTCCGGAACTTTTTGTCCGATTTATGTGATTTTGGTTTTAATTGAAAGAGGATACTCTCGAATTGGTACCACTTCCGTTTCATCGAAATTGGTTGAGTAGTTTTTTAGTAATTCAACAAAAACCAATAAAATAAAGGATTTTTCGCAAATTATGTTTCATTGTTGTAACCGGTTTTTCATTCATAAGCATAAAGCTATGTATTCATATGCGTTATCGCCAAGTTGTCGCCAGACTTGGCGCCATTTGGTGAAATATCGCCAAATTTGGCGGCCAAAATAAGTTGCCATAAATGAAGCCAACTTGGCTGTAACTGACTAATTTGGCGATATTCCTATTCAAATTCTCTAATGGATCTTCTCCAATATGTTTCTTCACAATTTCTAATCGGCAGTCATATTTACAATTCTCAATTGCCAACCATTATTTAAAATGCTAAATAATACGGAAGCAAACTAAATTAGTACATGAAAACATCTGAATTGTATCAAGAAATGAGAACATGTAAATTTTAATCAGATTGCACGATAAAAGCAAAAAGTGCGCGATACTAACAGCAAATATGGGTTAAAGGAAATGCGAATATCATAAGTTGCTTCCGAAAGTTCTATGTTTTGCAGTACTATACTCACGCCAATTAGTATGCAGACCGATGACACTTTAACCAAGACTATTAAATGAGCATGACGATGAAGTTCTAATCTTCCGTAATCCAGGCCATAGTTAAGGCTAACGTGAAACAGAAAAGATATCAACATACAATGTGGTTTAATATAAATGTGGGTATCATAAAATGTTTATTTCAGAAAAATGCTTCGATGCACCAAATCATATTAGCTCAGAAACGCCAATTGGCAGTGGACCCATTAACGGTAGATTACTTAATAGTTTTAAAATCTCCACTACCCAACGTATTGCAAATGATGATGCAATAAGAAACTCAAATGCCTAAGTGAGTTAAATTGTTTTTGTCAAGAAAGATGAAATACATAACAACAAAAAATAAACAAAATGTCGTCATGATGCAATGAGTTCTCGATTTCTCCATCAGAATCTTTAGATTTGGTGGAATTTTAAGCAAATAGTTTAAATTATGAATAAAAGTACCACGCTACAATGCTTAGCATACATTTAAGCACATTGGCATTACATATACATTATACATTACATATTGGCACTTGCATAATATCTCCATATAAGGAAACATTAATGCCACAAAAAATAAATTGTTTTTAAATTCTTGAAGCCTCAAATGAATTATACGTAAATTCTCTTTTGACACTATATGAATTTCACCAATGACCAGCCATTTGAGGGAACGCCATTTGAGACTTTTACGCTGTAGTCTTTTAAGGATCATTTTTTGATAAGTCATTGGGTTGTCATGTATCCTAATGGCTCCTGGTGCATGTAAAATCCGTCGTGGGTGCGAAGTCCTCGAAGTTACCTATGAATTATACCTTTGAGGTGCCTTGCCAGATGGAAGGTCTCGTCATCTGATAAGCTTCTAAATTACGAGATCAACATGAGTAGCAATGCACAGGTGCTAAAAACAAAATATAACCAGCATAAAAAGTTTTTAATTAAGACACTGCCGATAGGAAAACAAACTAGGCGCTCATCAGGTTTACTGCTGCTACGCGGCGACTAGGCGGTCACCCACGCTGATGCCAAGTATAAAACCCGTTCATCTAGGGCAACGGAAGATAGGAGCCTGGGCATCGGTTAGGGAGTGAGAAAGATAAGTAATTGGGTCTCCCTTCTTAATTTCATAGAGAATTTTTAGTAAGCAAAAGAACTTTTTATTGTCAGTTTCCAAAGTTCGATATTTTTTTATACGAGCAGCACCTCTTGTCGTGCTACCCATGTCGAAATAGAGAAACAAAAATATTTAATTAAAACTTAAAGTTATTCAATCTGAAGAAGGATAAATGTAATATATATAAAAAATTGTCACACAAAACCTGTGTTATGAATGTACACACAAATCTAGACAGATGTATTTACTTATCAAAATAACATCTTTAAAATTTTCTTTGAAAGTCCGTAATTTCCTCTAAAACAATCAATCATGCAAAAATCGTAACTCGAAATAACTAAAAAGTGAAAAATAAACTTTTTTACCAAAAATAAAACCGACTTCAAAAACTACTGCAAAGTAAAAAATAATTTTTTTACATAATAGTTAATAAGAAATTAAATTAAGAGCATTGTACTTACCATGCGTATTATTATATTTATGTACATTAATTTGATTTTTTTGGAGTCGGTACCAGCCATGCCAAGTTAAAAATTAAAATTTTTATCCTATACAAATCCTAACAAGATTCAGCAAATACGTTGCGGAAAAAAATTCCATTCTCAGTCAACTCTGACAGCATCCTGCTTTTGAAAATATGTGCTTGGCTACGATTTTTTTACATAATAGCCTGTATAAACGCACTAATTTTATAATAACCCTTAATTTAGCACACATAATTATAGCTAATCTCACTTGAAAATACATGTTATAAAAATCACATTAAATGTTTCAAAAATTGTAAAATTAAAATTTTTTAACTAAATAATAAATTGTAAGGAAACTCGTAGATATTTGGATGTGTGTCTGTTGGATAATTATGCTTAACTTGGCTTGGCTGGCACCGACTCCAAAAAATCAAATTAATGTACATAAATATAATAATACACATGGTAAATAGAATGCTCTTAATTTAATTTCTTATTAACTATTATGTAAGAAAATTATTTTTTACTTTGCAGTAGTTTTTGAAGTAGGTTTTATTTTTGGTAAAAAAGTTTATTTTAATATATGTTGTAGGGTACAGGCCCCTTAGTATCAGGTTCAACGGATTTTATCCAATGCTCCTTAGTTCTTGAGAAACCGGGGGTCTAATATTAGTGCACAACTTAAATACTTACTTTGCTACAACAATGATAGGTCAGTCGTAGCTCAGTTGGTATGGTGTTAACCGGCTGATTGGCGGGCCCGGGTTCGATACCTGAATGCGCTACATTTGTTTTCCTCATTTTTTGTTTTATAAATTTACTTGTAAGTATAACTTAATAATCTCACTGTCAATTAAAATTTTTAATATTGTATAGCAATTATAATTTTAACCTATTTAATTTTTTATTTTTAACTGTATAGTTGTAATAAAACATCATAAAACTGTTATTTTTTTTAAAAAAATCACTTTTAAAATGTATTTCATATATTCTTTATCGTTGCAATGATATTGAGCAATTGTGTCAATTCGTGATTTTAAAGAAACATCATTTACGCATTGCTTTAACAAAGGAAGTCAATGAGATAATACTATTATTCTGTTTTTAAAGTAACAAGCATAATCATATTAAAAATTAGCATCAGAATTAAATTACAACCGATTTTTTGCATATTAAAGATTTTTAAATTTGTAATAAGTATGCTTGCGCTTTCAATTATTTTACTTTCCCCTTTATCTTCTTTCTGCTTTTATTTTATTTGAATATTCCTTTTTTTTTTTTTATCATAACTAGATGGCACCACAACAGTATTTGTCACGATTTTGGAATTTTTATCATTCAATAATAGATCCAATTTCTTTTTAAACCTCTTTAATGGATGAGAAATGATAGCTTACAAATAAGAAATGATAAATTTAAGTTTGTTAATATTATAATTAATGTTTGGTGTTAAAATTTTTAATTGAAATTATTAAATTATAATTTTAACTATATAAAACAAAAAATGAGAAAAACAAATGTAGCGCATTCAGGTATCGAACCCGGGCCCTCGGATCAGCCGGCAAACGCCATGCCAACTGAGCTACGACTAACCTGTCATTGTTGCTGCGAAGTAAGTATTTAAGTTGTCTACTAATATTAGACCCCCTGGTTTTTCAAGAACTAAGGGGCATTGGATAAAATCCGTTGAACCTGACACTAAGGGGTGTCTACCCTACAACATATATTAAAATAATCAAAATCTGTGATTAACAAGGTTGGCCCTCTCCTTGTTAGACTTTCTTTTAAAAAAAACGGGTCAACCCGAACCCTTCTCGCAAGTCACAGTAGTGAAAACCCAATCCGAAACTGACCCAAACCGGATATAATGTATATCAATCTGCCCCAAACCCAACGCGCTAGGCGCAGCTAAAAAGTAAAAGTCAACCCGACTTGTAGCAGAAAAGTAGAAGTCAACCGGGCCCAAACCCGACCCGCATCGAAAAAGTAGAAGTTAACCCGGCCCATAGCAAAAAAGTAGAAATTAACCCGACCCACAGCAAAAAATAGAAATCAACCAGACCCAAACGCGACCCACAGCAAAAAAGTATAATCCAACCAGCAGCAAAAAATAGAAGTCAACCGGACCCAAACCCGACCCACAGCAAAAAGTAGAGGTAACACGACCCGCAGTGAAAAAATTAGCCCCGACCCGCGCATCAGATTGGAGTTTCCAAATTTCTAAAATCGCCCCCCCCCTTGAGGACTCTCCAGATCCGCCCTTGTATGATACTAAATATAGACTTCCATCCAAACTTAATTTAAATTGAATTCTAAAGCAATTTACATATGATATTGATTTATTTATATATAAAATTTTTATTTATTACAATAAACCTATTGCATATTTTAATCAATGGAAAATATTGGTAATTGAAAAGTTAACTGATGCTCTTCAGGCAAATGTATCAAATCTTGTTAAAGTCAATACAAAACACATTTTCCAACAGGTTAAAAATATTAAAAAGACTATGTGTGATATTTGTACACGCCCTCTCGCCTATAGAAGCGCCCTCTGTGGCCAAAAGATGAGAATCAGGCAGAACCTGAGATAGCGTCACCTAGGAAGGTGAGCTAAAAAACCTGTGAACGGCCGTGGACACTCCCGGTCGTAAAGAATAAACGAAACTCCATATGAGGATTGGAATAATTATAAATGTTATTCATATGTGCTAGTGTTGTTCGTCGTGATGTCCTCCGTGTTGTAATAAACGTTTGTGTTGTTTTGATAATTGGCCAATCTTTATAGAAAAGCCCACACGCGACCATCAGGTCGTTCCTTACACTATGTAATCACATATATTGACAAATCCCCTAATAATTATGCAATCATATGCAAATCATATTATCACCATCTTCTTACATCTTGTATTTCATCAAATAAGTCTTTCCAAAAAACTAATGATGATATTATTGTTAACACTCATAAGATTAGTGCTTATTATAAACTACTAAATTTTACTCCTACTAACTTTAACTATCCATATTTAGTACTTATTCCTAAATTTCATAAAACACCACTTAAATTCAGAACAGTTACAATTGGATGTAATACATATAATAATTATGCAGACAATATATTATTAAAAAAAATCCCTGCCGGCCTGGCCTACAGGCGGAGGTAGATTTCGAAATTAAGTATACTAATTTCACAAACGAAAACCAAATCATGATTAGAGATAAACCCACTTTAAAAATTTCATCTGGCCGCTTTTGGCGAGTTTTTATTTCATTTTTATATAATAACTGGTTTTATCAGAATCATGTTAGGGCGGTATTCAAAAAAATACTTTTCCATGCTCAACAACTCGAAATTTTCTGGCGTAACTCCAGATTCATTTTTAATAGGAAGAACAAGAAACTTGTTGACGTGATTTTTGAAGAGATTTATAAGCGACCTGTGTTTTTAATTTTCGTTCAATTAATTAAAACTTAATACATAAACAATTATTTTCTCAGTAAGACAATATTTTTCGTTTCTAACACAATCGCTTCGGGAAATTCCGTTCAAAATGCCCACTTTGACATCATTTTTTGAAATATATTCTGCCTCTGTCAAAAAATCGATCATTACGGTACATTATATAGTTTCTTAATAAGCGAATCTGCCAATTGTATGCGTTTAAGAGCAAAAATGAGTTTAAAAATGAGTCAGAAAAATGCAGTTTGGATTTGAATACTCCCTTAATACGATGATTTTTACAACACAATCCGCTTCGGGACATTCGGTTCAAAAGGCCCACTTTGACAGCATGTTTTAAAATATATTCTGCCTCTATCAAAAAATTGACCATTACGGTACATTACATAGTTTCTGAGTAAGAAAAGGTACCAATTGGAAGCCTTTGAGAGTAAAAATGAATTGTAAAATGAGTCAGAAAATAAGCAGTTTGGATTTTAATACACCCTTACTAAGATGATTATTTTCTTCAACCGCTATGTATTTTTAATTTGTTTTGCTGCAAGAATTGGTCCTACCCAAAACTTGTCTATATAGATGTTGTAGACAATATTAAGAAGATATATGATAAATTCATGAGGATTTTATATCTTTTGAATTGACGGAGTTATGGATTTTTTTCTTCTTCAAACGCCCTTTTTGTTTTCGTTTTTAATTTTTTCTTGCGGTACGAATTGGTCCTATTAAAAACTTGTAAATATAAAAGTTGTAGATAATGTTAGGGAGATTCATGATAAAATTAATTGGATTTGACATCTTGAGAATTGACGAAGTTATGAATTTTTTTTTCTCCCAAAAACCCGATTTTTTGCGCCCCTTGAGCCCATTTTTAACTTTATCAAAAATCTGTGATACATAAATTTTTGGCCCTATTTTTAGAAGTAATAAAAACTTTAAACTGATTCGATATGTACGAAATTTAAGAAGTTATGGGGTTTTTTCGGTTTTCACAAAACCCCTCCCTATTTCCATCCCCTTGGTCCGATTTTGCCCATTAACGAACTCGACCGAGATTTTATGCCCCTTGATTTTATGTATCAGTTTGGAAGAGATTGGTACAGAATTACGAAAGTTATCGTGTCCAGAAGAAAGTGATATATATAGATACATACATACATAGATAGATAGATAGATATAAAGTTTTTTACTGAGGGTGGTTTTGGACTCTAGGGGTCATGATCGGTGTAGATCTGCAAAAAATTTTCAGAAATTCCAACATAGGAACGACGCCAATAGGTAGTATTTCATACGAAATCTACCTAAAATTCTCAGTCAAATTTATAATCTAACAACAGAAATTGATAATAAACATTGTATAAAAAAACAGTTATCAATTAGTGAATGTACTTAAAGACATTAAATGTGTTAAAAATATTCGTACATATGATTTCAAAGATCTTTTTAATAATATAAATCTTAAAGACCTGCATAATATAATTAATACACTATTTAAAACATATAAAAATAAATTAACTCTTCCTTCATATATGGATTTAAAATATTTTCGCACTCTAACTAATTTTATAATTTACGATAACTAGTATATCTTACAAGATAATATTATTTATCTACAAATAGAAGGAATGCCACAAAGAGGATCAACATCCAGTTTAATGTCTGATTTATATTTATATCAATATGAACGTAATTTCAGTGATGATAATGTACTACTGTATCGATATATTGATGACATAACTTTGATTGACACTAAACAATCAAATATTACTCAATTTCCAGTTGATTATCCAACCAATTTAGAATTGACAGAAAACCTATTAACAAATATTACCATTAACTTTTTAGATCTAAAAATAATAATCGCACAAAACAAAACTATTACTGATCTTTATGACAAACGTAAAGGCTTTCAATTCAAAGTTAACACATTTACTCATTTTAAATCATGTCTACATATCTCAGTTTACCGTAATATTTTAATAAATCATTTATATAGAATCAAAAGTTTATGTTCATCACATCTTATAAATAAAAACATTAAACAATTAATTTATGATGCATTAAATCATGGTTTTCCTAAGAAATTCATATATTCATTAGTCTACAATTAATTAATGATCTAAACAATGTTTAGTGGGGCAGTTTCTTGTATGTTACTATTAACATTTTGCGTATCAAAAATATCTATAAAAAAATGTATAAAAAAATAAAAATAAACAAAAAAAATTGAAAATACAAAATATATAAAAAAAAATTTCTTAAATAGGATGGCTGGGTGGGTAGATGTTAAACTATGGAGGAGGGCGGTTGGTTCTGGATAATTTATACGCAAATGTTGATTTAATATATATAAACACGGGAATGGTATGTATTTAAAAAAAGGGGGGAATGGTTCGTTAATTCGTTGGTTTGTGTGTTTATGGTGGTCCTCATAAGCTTAGTTGTCCTTGACACTGTAATGAGATATTTATATTATATTGATATGATATTAAGTTACTTTTATTGATTTACTTCAAAATAAATTTATAATGGTGGACGTTATTATAGTTTGTTAATTGTAATTAACAGTATGAAGCAATGTTGTAATATGTTTATACATACCCGCCCCCCCCATTTTGTAATGTACATTTAAAATTTAAAACATTAAATTTAATATGTGCATAATAAACATACTTTTTAATCATAATTGTAACTTAATTGATATTATTATTAATTTACTTACTATTTAAAAAATAATTATAAATAATTATAAACATTCTAATATAGATAAGTGATTATTATCGATATTTAGATGTGCTTTATTAGTTTGTTCTTTTTGTGTTTTAAGATTAGATGCAATAGTTCTACAGTTATATTAGGCATTTACATTATTTACAACAGATGGCAGCACTATAAAATATTTCATTTCAAGATGTATGTGTTCTTTTAATAAGTTAAGCTAGATGGAAGCACTAAATAATTATTTATTTATGTCTAAATAATATTGTTGCCATATAATTTATTTATATTTTAATATTTCTCTAATACGCTTAAATTTAAATAATTTTATTTTATATATTTTTAGTAATAATTTATTTTAGGATACTTTTAATGCATATAATAATTTTTATAATAAAGACGATAGGTCATTTTTTTATTTTTTTATTTTTTTTATTAGTAGTTGTGTGTTTTTCTGCACACTGTGTTGTTTTGCAACCGTAAGAATTCGATTTTAACTGTAAAAATAAATCGGCGGGACATTTGCTGTGATTATTTTGCTACTTGTTCAAGATTTAATGTGGCCATTGCAATTCTATTGCTTGGTATGTCTTCAAATTTAATTGTTTCTTTAAATTAATATTGTTCATTATTAAGGATCTTGTTTTGTTTAATATTTTTATTTAATTAAATTTACAGGTCGTGGTAAATTTAAGCGTTTTTTGGTGTGTTGTCGATCGGGTACATAAAGAATCTAATTTTTGGCTTATGCTGGATTCTTTTACAGAAATCGACTATGCTTTTGCTTTGGTGTTTTTGTGTTTCATGTACCCTTGATGAAGTGAAATGCTATATAAGCCTCCGACTCCATCCTTCCAGTTGATCTATTGTTTGTTTACAATATGTCTTTTAAATGTTCAACATTATTTAGCTGGTTTCTTGTTTCATAAGTCTTTAATAGATTTTTTTTCAAAAATTTGCTGGTTTTTCATATGTTAATATGGATTAATCGTATGCAATGTGCTAGCCAATTGGTGGGTTTTTGCTTAATTAGTATTATATGTATAGGGTTCCCAGGGGCGCCATTTGAGGGGGGCTGGGGGGGGCATAGCCCCCCCCCCCAAGGAATTTGATATTTTAGAAAATTTATCTGTCATCGCAGGTCAGACAGGTTTTAAAAAATGACTCAAAACCTAAAATAGCCTGTAAAATTTTATTACAATAAAAACACGTATAAGTAAACACTTTAGGTATATAAACTAATAATTATTAAAAAAAATTTCTAATTTGCCAATTTATCTATTTTTTCCAAGTCTAATTTGCAAATTTCGCATTTTTTTCTGCGGTCAATTGTCGAATTGATTTTGCGTCGCTCTGCAAGAAAAATAAGCGAATAAATAAATAAAATAGCATGGTCTTCCCGTGAAAATTAAACAAGAAAGAAAAATCATGCGTCAAGCATAGATTATGAAACACTTTCCAACACATCAAGAATGCTTTAGCAAAACTTAGCCTTTCAATAAGGTAAATAATATATCTAATTAAACATTTTAGAAAATATAAGGACTTTTTCCTAGAAATCCGCACAAACTTTGCAATTATGCAAAATAGCAAAGGAAACCGAATCAGGTGAAACTTGCGCGTGAAGTGTTGTGCTATGGTATATAAGAGCATGGCCATTAGCCAAGAGATCATTAAATAATCTGTGTTTTCCGAGAATAGAGCCACAAGAAAAGTGTCTATGTATTATTGGGTACAAGTTTTACGAAAGCAATATTCATCAAGGAGCAAGTCCATCGTGAGCTATTTATTTTCCGAAAATATCACCAAACGAACTACATACGATGTTCTAGAATGTTACTAGGAGGGACTCTCGTCCAAAAACGAACTAATATCGGGTAGGATGGCCAAAAAAAAAAAAAAAATCTCCAAGCCAGAGTTAGAGCAGTTGAAAGGACTGTTTGACGAAAACGACCGAGTATTAATCCATCCCATGCCTTCGAAATACAGTGTTTCACCTAACCACCAACAAAAGACAATCACTAAGAACCTGAACATCAAATATTACAAAAAATGGCCATAACAGAACGAACAGAAAAACAAATGGTTGTCGTGAAAACGAAGTGTGGTCACTTGTTCAGAAAATTCTCTGATAGAATATTCATCTTCGATGACGGTGACGGCTCATATTTTAAGCTCAAGCGTTCCACGTTTAACTATAACGGTGGCTATTATACATCTGACGTCTCCACGACCCAAGATATCATTAAATTTTCTACTAAAGCGAAATTCCAAGACAAGATCCTCGTATGGATTGCAATGGGTCCGAAAGGTTTGAGTCGTCCGTTCATCCGAAAGTCTGGGTTCGCTGTCAATGGGCAACGACATTTGAACAAGGGCATTCGCCGTCTTCTTATCCCCTACATCTGTAGCAACTACAATGACGGTGATTACGGTATCTGGACTGACTTGGATAGCAGTCATCTCTGCAAAATCGTTCTCAGCCATTTCCGCCAGCAAAAAACTTCCCTTTCATAAAGAAGTCTGACAACCTGGTTAGCGTTCCCCAAATTTGACCAATTGAGCGGTTCTGAAAGTATCTGAAGTCAAAAGTGTATGCCAAAGGCTAGAAAGCAGGTAACATCCAGAAATTGATCAATCGAATCAAGTATTGTTTCAAAATTATGAACTTAAATTTTGTACAATGTCTAGCAAGTACCACCAAAAGTAAAATCGATAATGTCAAACGAAACGGTTTAATTGAAATCCGATAACAGTTTTACAGAGGAATGTGGTTATTGAAGTCACCTTACAGTGCCCATTTGAGTTCTTTATCTCATTTTTAATAACTTTCAAGTCAAGAAAAGTTTGTGCAGATTTCTAGGAAACAGTCCTTATACCACATTTAAAAACCATATTTCAATAATTACCGCCCATAACCGTAAAAGTAATCCAGTTCTTTTGTGAAGCTCTGTATATGATCTATAAATTTGTACATATGATACACAGTGTGCTTAAATTATGTTTAGTAAGAAAATGCATAACATAGTAAAAAATTCCCCTTCAGCAGTTTCTACCGATAGGGGAAACGTACTTAAATTGTTTTGTACAGCCCTGTATATGACATACAGATTTTAATATACGCCACATATTAATGCTGAAATTTAATTCAAGCAATGCTTAAGCTACTTAAATTACGCTTCCATGAGTTAATATCCATAGGCGATTATACGATCTCGTATATCCAGTTCTTTGCATAGTCCTGTATATGATTTTATTTATATGCAGCAAACTTACCTTAGTATATTATACTAAATGTAGTTGAGCTTGAAAGACAACTTGAAGCTGCATAACTCAAATTAAAAATAACATCTTTAAGCAATTCCTGCTCTTTCTCAATAATGCTTACGAATTTTTCTGTGTGTCTTACGAATTTAAAAATTGCTCTGTATATGTTCTATAGAATTTATGTACACCATGTAGTATTCAAAAATTTAGTTAAACTAAAAAACCATACCATAAGTGAAAACGGACTTGCAGCAATCATTCCTAATAGCCAAACTTCGCATACAGATTTGTTCCCGAAATCTTTTATGTGTCCCTGTAAATGAATGATAAATTCAATCCCCATCCTATTTTACTGCAAGCATTTTGTTGTTAGCTTCAGTAATATATATCAGTTTCATCATGTTTGAAATAGTGCAACATAATAGAAATACGCTGCGAGCAGTTTTTACCCGTAGACCATCATATAATTGAACTCTTAGCATAACCTTGTAAATGAGTGATGAATGCTTCGCACCCTATATTCTACAGAAAGTATGTATTAGCACTAGAGATGAGACGGACTCAATCCGGACCTGACACGGGTTTGATTTTAATACCAGCCTTCGGGCTCGGGCCCATTCTTTCTCAAACTGGCAATTTTATTTATTCTCGTACTCGTGTAGAAACAAAAAATAACTTTTTTACCCCTCGAACATTATTTTGAAAGAAAACTTGTGATATTTGATGATTTATGTCTGTAGTTTAACGCGAGTAATGACCTGTTGATGTTGGCGGCAATCAGAGTATGGCGCCATTAGGATACTGTTTAATTGGAATGTTTATTTATTATTATTTTTTTCAGAGATCTAACGCGAAATAAATATTTTCTTTTACGTCAATCAGCATTAGCCTAAGATTTGCAAATTTTTAGTCTCCTATTGTCTGCGATTGTAATCACTCTTTATATGAAAATAATGTTGGTGATTTTATTCATGCTTCTTAAAGTCTGCTCATTCTGTGGCTCTGTTCTTCATATTCATACAATCACTTTCATACGTAAGTAGATAAAATTGGCATGTATTGTTATTCCCGATTGAAAGCAATCAAGCAGCGTTTCCTCTTTTTCTATAAAAGCATCGGATCTTTTCGGTAACGGTGTCAAATTTATAATTTAAACTGATTTTCAAAGCCATGATAAATGCGAAAGATGTACACTTTTTATAGGAAACAGAAAACGCTGTTCGATTCTTCGTCATATAAATCATAATTTCTGCAAATTTCATTAATTTATGCATAAAATGCTCTTCGTTATTGTGTCCATCAGAGATACCTACTTGTTGCGGGAGAAAAATTTAAAAATCTTTTTAGGGAAGTATATTTCTATTTGACACTAAACATCTCTTTTGATAAGATTTAATGTAAGTTTCATAAAATTAATTATGTGCTTGAGATTAACAGTTGTTAAAAAATGAGATCTATTACATTTAGAACAGCTTTTAAATATGCATTTTTGTTAAACCTTTTTTTTCCGTGCATACTTTCGGTATCGGAATCGGGCTCTGATGGCACAAACTTTTTCGGATTCGGGTTTAAAATTGTTGGCCCCGGGCTCTGAAAAATGAGCCTGAACTCATCTCTAATTAGCACATCTCAGAAATTTTTATCAATTTCATTATGTTTGTAACGGAGTAACATTATTAAAATACGTCACAAATATTCTTTCTTCATAGACTATAATATAACGGAATACTTGTGAGTTCTCCCGGACGCGAACTGTAAGTGCTAAACATAACATTACATGTAGTAGTCATCTTTTAGTACACCCCAATAATGTATATAAATGTTATTATTTTTAAATACTGTAATACAACAATATTAAAATATACCGCAAATGATTTTACCCGATAGACCATAATCTAACGGAATACTTTTGAGCCCTCCTGTAAATGAACTATGAATGATACACACTTCATTTTGAATACCGAACATTCCATTGTAAACATTAATAACATATATGAATTACGCGTTAATCCGAGTATATTTACGTGAATTAGAGCATGACCAGACGGTCAGACAAACCCAATTCACTTTTCAACTGCGTTGGAAAGTGTTACAAATATTTCTTGAAGAATCCCATGCTTATGAAAATGTTAAGAATGGCATGCTATTTCAAACCCTTCCCCTCAAACAAAATCTTGCCTCCTCTCCCCACTCTAAGAAACTTATTAAATGGCTTTCTGTCCTGTCCTTAAAGCCTGCAAAGTAAAAAAAAAAAATCTCCGTTTTAGACAGGTACCCTTCTTAGCAAGTATAATTATATAGTGCTTTCTTCATAGAAACTTAATTTTTTTCCCGTTTACGAAACAATTCTTTTTTTGACAGGTTTCGTATTCGCAAGTTTTACAATAAATGTAGTATACCTATACTCTTCAGAGGTATACTATAGAAAGGATGTTTTAAATGCCTTTAAGAATACTTGTAAAAAGGGAAACTGTCTATAATAGAATACTGTCTTAAACGGAAAAAATGTTAGTCACTATCTTGAAATTATACCTGCTAAGATAAAAAAAACTCCTTAAAACGGAATTTTTCATAGGTTTTCGTTTCGATGGGAGAGAGTACAGGCTACCCCTCCCCCCCGCCGAACCCCACCCCACCCTTGGCTATGCCACTGTCCTCAAAGACAGCCTTGCCCGCCCCCCCCCCCAAGAAAATTCTGAAATGGCGCCCCTGAGGGTTCCATCTATATTTTGTATAATGTTACAGCTATGATTTGTTGCTAAATTTATTAAATTATTGAATTAATTATTGTAATTGGAAATCGATGATGATTTGTAATTATATTATGGCTATATACAGATGTATATATATATATATATATACATATACAATTATGTGCATACACATGTACATATGTGTATATATACAATATATGTATATATACTGATGGACATGAATCAAGCTAAATAACTGTGCTAAAGATAATTTCTTCAGTTACATAAATAATACGTCGTTTCAACTCAGCCATAAATCTCTTCAAATGTATTTAACCTTGAAAATCCTTTGATAAAGATAATGACTTGTTGAGTGACTGCATTAAGACTCATAGACTACGTTAAACTGATTTATTATTATTATTATGATATTATTATTACTGATTTATTATCTTATAATGTAAACATTTTTTCCATTCTCAACATGTAGTTTATCCAGAGAAGAGGCATGTAAAATGCTCTCTCTTTTACAATTTAAACAATGTGAATTAAATAGCTTAAAGTGTTACCGCTGCTTATTCATTTGATATAACAAGTATTCTACAATCTTTTTTGTCAAAGGAAGTTATAAAGAGTGGTTGATTAAAATTAAGATAACTAATATATATGGGATTTACACCGAAATGGATAAGTATCCTGAAGAAGGGTAAGTCCCAATTTACAATTTGTCACTTACTCACGCCTGGTTAACGAAATTCAAAATCCCAACATATACATATATATGTATGTATATCCATGTATATATAACACTGGCGCCCGGCTAACCGAAAAGTACCTTTCTTTTTTTTATTGATGGATGTTTTTATAATGTGAACCATATGCGGGCGAAACTATCCTCATTCTCCAATATTTCAGTGCTTTTCAAACATTTAATAAATTAACGTATATATAAATGAATCTTTGAAAATTAAAATGCAGTAAAGTTTTTCCCACAACATATGACCAAATCTCTAATTAAAGAGGGCAAGTAATTAATTTATATATAGAATTTTTAATTAATATAAAATTACCATATTAACTAAATCTATCTTAAGCAAAATGATTTAAGTTTATTAGCTTGAGCAAAAAGTTCTGGGAAATTTTTATTCTAATAGTTACCAGAATTTGTATCGTATATAGGAGTTCAGGATTTTCGAAAAACCTATTGAAAAGTATGATTTGCGTGTGTTGATCCGGCATTATTGGATAAAAGGTCTAACGATTCTGAAAGCCGTCGATGAGATTAATGAGGGTGAATTTGGGCGGCGAACTTCGTACTTCCAGCAAATCCGGAATCTGGCAGAAAGATGGCAGAGAGTCGTGGGCTATGGTGGTCTCTTCTTTCAAGAATAGTCCTTGTTGCTTTTGTTGTTAATTTTGTGTGTAATAACGCAACTTTCACAAATTTCCCAGAACTTTTTGCTCAACCTAGTAATATATCATGATATAGAATTCTATAGATTAGCTATTAAATTAATTTGAAAGTAGATGTTATAAATATGCCCTTTGAGTTTACGAATAATGAGAAATTTGCAGCAATGATACCTAAAAAATATATATATAAATATGCATGCACAGTATATATATATATATATATATATATATATATATATAGCGCTATAAGAAACGATGTTATCATTTCTCTTTTTTTTACTTCTATAATAGAAAGAAGCAAAAAGGCGGTTTTCGTATAAATCAAAATACAGGTGACTCCCTCAAATCCGCAACCCTGAAATCCACAAACGCCTAAAAACCGCACATCATCACAGATGTAAACATTGAAACTTTCAGTTCAGATGTAAGGATAAAATTACGGAATTTTTTTAGTTTTATATCATTCTGTATGTATTTTAACATGTAATTCTTGAAAATATGACTAAACTCATGATTTTTCATGAAGGAAGTAGTATAAATTTATTTGGGGAAAAAATTAAGATACTAATCACAATCTTTTTACCAAATATATTTATGTATTAATCACACTTTTTTATTATTAAGACTGGCTAAAGTTGAAATAAAACTTCCTTATTTTATGAAATTGATCTGAATTAATACGGTACCTTAATGAGGAAAGCTTCATTGAATAATTCAAGGAAAATGTATCCCATCTTTATTATGCATATTTAATTATACATCATTAATTATTTATTTTACCTTTACTTTTAATAATTGCATCATTTTTAAAGTTATCTTACATTTTATTACTTTAATATTTTACTATATTGCAAGCATTCATTATAATTTCGATCGCATTATTGCATTCGAATTACTGTTTAAAAAATATAAACAAAGCAATGTCCAGAAATCCGCAAAATTCTAAAATCCGCACAACCTCTGATCCCAAGCTGTGCGGATTTTTGGGAGTCTACTATATCCTTGAATATGTCCATGTGCTTCATGTTCAAGAATTCAGCGATATTTTTTTACGTTTTCTAAGTTGCTTTTGTTGATTTCTAGTTTCTCTTTAGTTTCTTTCCTCCGTCATCTATTTCGAGGTGTTTTGTTTGTTATAACTGAATGATTTCTCGATTTTGTTAGTTTTTCTTTCCTCCGTGATCTATTTCGAGCTGTTCTGTTTCGTATAAGTGGATGATTTCCCCGATTTTGTTAGTTTCTCTTAAGTTTCTTTGCTCCGTCATCTATTTCGAGTTTTTCTGTTTCCCATGAATGAAGGATTTCCCCGATTTTATTTCGTCACCTATTTCGAGCATTTCTGTTTCGTATAACTGAATGATTTCTCCGATTTTGTTAGTTTCTCTTAAGTTTCTTTCCTCCGTCATTTATTTCGAACATTTCTGTTTCGTATAACTGAATAATTTTTCCGATTTTCTGTGATTCTTTTTAGTTTCTTTCCTCCGTCATCTATTTCGAGCTTTTCTGTTTCGTATAACTGAATGATTTCCCGATTTTGTTAGTTTCTTTTCTCCGTCATCTATTTCGAGCTTTTTCGTTTCGTATCAGTGAATGATTCCCCTGTTTTTGTTAGTTTCACTTTAGTTTCTAGCTTTGCTGTTTCACTGAATTAGTTTGAAGTATGAAATAGAAGCAGTTATTGTAAAAAAGTTAATTATTTTTTCTACTATATCTTACATTATCTGAAGATCGGTTTGGCTTTCATTTGAACATTTTCTCTTGAAAGGACATTAAAGATTTCCATACCAAATTACACTGTTGGTACACTGTGAATAAATAAATATTTCAAACCATTTTGTATACGATATCTTTTATGGTGGAGAAAAAAATATTATTATGCTTATACTAATTTTAATTCCTAAAAGGCATAAATTTAAAACTTTAAAAAAAATAAAAATACGTTTATTCGACTGTTTACATGTTTCGACTCTACCTGAGTCATTTTCAAAACAAATAAATAAAAATATTCTGAAACTGCACGGTCCATAAAACACCATCATTCAATTCTTCACGTGCTCTTTCATATTATACACGTTATTTTTTATTTTACTTAAATGTTTGTTTTCTTTTATAACCATTGAGTAACTCGAGCCATAATTTCAGTAAGTTAAATGATGCTGCTTCGTTACATATTGGATTTTTGCGTGTTATAATCTCTATAGTTTCTGTTATAATGGATGGATAGTATAGACTGGACACTGGAGGGAAAAATTATCTTACTTTCATTAAAATTTATTTGGATGGCTTCCTCTTGATTATTTGCTATATATTATTGTGCCTGTTTTAGAAAATTACTTTTATTTTTAATTGCAGTTTTGATTCTCTTTGTGAAAAGTGTTTTTGCATTTGCTCGATACTTTAAAGTACTGTTTTTTTTTATGCTTCTCCTTTATTTTTTTGTCAAAATAATTTTATCAAATCTCGAATATATCTAACATTATTTGAAGATTGGTATAGCCTTCATTCTGAAATTATCTCTTGAAAAGACATTAAAAATTCCGTATCAAATTACTCCGTTGATACACTGCAAATAAATAAATTTTTCAAAGCATTTTGCATACCTCGTTTATCATACTAAACAACTAGTCTGACAAGTCATATCTTGGTGGAAATAACCTACAGATCAATTTTAGTGGTTGTGGTAGGTTTACCATCGTATTTTCCTGCACCTAGTCCTCCATCCTTTATGACCCCACTGGGTACAGGAAAACACAATGGGAAACTTATCAGTCAACCACTGAAATTAGGTCTGCAGGTGGTTTCCTGCAAGATATGACTTCGCAGACCATTTTAACCCTTTATCTACTGACGGTACTTATAAGTACCATTAAAATAACGTGTTATAAAATTCATTTAATGCGTCGATTAGTAGTAATACAGTTTAGAATGAGTTATAGATGCATTACTTTATCTTGTTCCAAAAGCATTATGGGTTACACAAAACAAAAAATATTTTTAAAAAGATGATTTCTTTTGCCTTTGCATCTTTTCAGCTTTCTTGGCGTTAGGGAGGGGGGGGGGGGGGTTCAATTCGGAAATATCTCTATATTTCTATTGTAAGAACATTATATTTGTACATTTCCTAATTCTACAAGGTACTAAGAAAAATATTTAAAATAATAGATTTGAAAGGGGTTATAAATAGTGCAATAAATTCAAATTGAATGAATCCTTCTAAATCCTTCAATCCTTCTAAAATTTATTAAATGATTATGTGAACCTTCTAATGTAGTTTAAACAATTCACGAAAAATGCTTTAGAAGATAAAATTTTCATGAATTCATAATTCAATACATAAAGGGTTAATATGTTAATCGAGTTCTAACTAATCCTGGAATTTCAGCCGTGAACTCGATGAGTGGATAATTTGTGCAACCGCCACCCTGTTTACTTGTATGGCGGAGATAAAACATTATTATGCTTATTTTAGAAAAATTCTTTTATTTTTAATTAGAGTTTTAATTATCTTTGTGGAAAGTGTTCTGATTTGCTCGATACTTCAAACTGCTGTTTTTATGCTCCACCTTTTTTTTATTGTTATTATTAAAATTATTTTTATCGAATCTTCACCGAAGTTCTGCACTTTTGATAAATTAAGGCGTAGCAGCAAATTAAATCCACCTCACGGCTTTTCTAATTAAAATGCACGAATTGTACAGAACTGCGAACTATTTAGTGCTTTAATAACGCATATTTAAATGCAAACCACGCGAAAAAGGTATCAGAGTTCTCTTTCATTTCAATTATTTCCGCTCAACAAATTTACCCCAACCCTCTTTTCATTCGCCACTTGTTATAATTGTATTCTAAATTATTATAATGGCTGTTTCTTTGTGCATTACATGATTTATTTCGCTGTTGATTTTTTTCAGTCAACTAAAAACTATGTATTATTTCTTTCTCCTTGAATAAACTTCATTAACCCTTTATGTACTGAATTATGAATATCTTCTAAGGCATTTTTCGTGAATGGGTTAGACTGCATTAGAAGATTTACAGAATCATTTAATAAATTTTAGAAGGATTTTAGAAGGATTGAAGGATTTAGAAGGATTCATTCAATTTAAATTTGTAGAGATTTTGTGCAATATTTTTAACCCCACTCAAATCTTTTATTTTAAATATTTCTTTTAGTATTTTGTAGAATTAGGAAATGTACAAATATAATGTTCGTACAATAGAAATATAGAAATATTTCCGAATTGAAAAATCCCCCCCCCCCCCTCCCCTGCCAACGCCAAGAAAGCTGAAAAGATGTAAAGGCAAAAGAAATCATCCTTTTAAAAATAGTTTCGTCTTCTGTAACCCATAATGCTTTTGGAACAAGATAAAGCAGGGTTGTAGTGGGTAGCTGCCCGGGTACCCGCCCAGCTGCCCGCCCGGGCTGGGTTTATAAAAAACCCAGGTAAAAAGCCCGGGTTTTTTAAAATATATTTCTGGAAAAGAACAGATGATGTATTTGTTAACAGTTTATCGTTATTTTGTTTTATTTATTCACTTCTTTGAATCTTAGAAAATATATTTGTACTAATTTACTTGCACTTTTAGATTGGAAACAATTGGAAAACACACAATTGATAGCTGTGCAATTTAAAATTTGTTTGTTATTTAAATTAAAGGGATCATATCTATATATGTATTTTAAGAACAGAAAAAATAGTGACATCATTATTAAGACTATGAAGTCATTCCCATCTATTAGATTATGAAGTGTTCACAAAGATTGTATTTGAGATCAGGATTTCCATTTATTTCAGCAATCAAATTCCTTGCGCTTTCCTGAGCAAAAAATTAAATTTTCCCAGAGTAATTCCTCTGAGAAATTTCAAAATTTAAACTGATAAATTTTGTAAAGAACCAAAGTTTAGTAAAAGTCCTTGTTTTTAATACTCATTTTTAAATTCCGTCAGATTTTCTAGTTTTCCATATACAGTGGCAACTGTGAACGTTATTATTTGTGAGGAAGGGGGAATCATCATCCACATTTTGGCATTTTAATTTACCCGGGGAAAATTGCCCATTTAACCCGGGTTTTTTAATAAAACCCGCCCGGGCTGGGCTTTTTCTAAAAAACCCGGGTTTTTTACAACCCTGAGATAAAGTAATGTATCCATAACTCATTCTAAATTACATTACAACTTATCGATATATTAAAGGATTTTTATAACAAGTTATTTTAATGGTATACTTATAAGTACCGTCAGTAGATAGGGTTAACCGAACGAAAGTTACTGAAAGTAAATAGCTTTTCTTTATTTTGTAAGTAAAAAAATATCTCTTCTTTCTGAAATATTTTAGGCTTTAGTTTAACCATTTGCCTGTTGGGTTTTAAAAAAATTATAAGGAAAATATTTTTGTTTTCTATTGCTTTCAATCATCGAAAAACGTCGTGTACGTACTTCTACTATATAACCCCTTTTGAGTGGCGGTGGGATAAAATATATTCCACCTAATTTAAACAAGGTTCTCACCAGAAAATTTTAACTAAATTTTATATTTGTAACTTTGGAGGAATGTCGTTGAAAAATTTCTTTTCCTTATTTAAATATAAGATTTTTCTATTATTCCGGTGAGAATTCAATATTTAGAGACATTTTTGCTTGCCCCTCAAGGGGTTAAATAAAATGGAAGTGGAAATTTCGGTACTACTGCCTATAACTGCTGAATGGATATTGATGGGATTTGCACTCCGTTATATAATTTTTACTTTCTTCTAACTTTACAAGAAGAAAGTATTGGATTCGTGAAAATTTTAGGTTTTCGACGGATTTACACGTTTTAGGGGTCAGAGATTCCGAAAAACATTTTTTTACAAAATGTCTGCCTGTCTGTCTGTATGTGACACAAATTTTGTGGGCGCTCTATCTCAAGAGTTAATGTACGGAATTTAATAAAAATTTATATTCAGTTAGTCCATATGCTATAAATTAGTGCTGATTAGTTTTTGATGTAAATCGCTTAAAAGGTTGCGCTGCTATGCAGCATTTTTCACGATTGCCACAATCGCTCAATCTCCAGAACTAATGCACGGATTTTCATCCAACTTCATATTTAGTTAGTCTTTGGCATGAATTGACGTTTTGTACATTTTGGTACAAATCGCTCGACAGGTGGCGGTGCTATGCTGCATTCTTTTGCAATTTCCGCAGTAGCTCTATCTCAAGAACTAGCCCTTAGATTTTCAACAAACTTCAGATTCGGGTATACCTTGGTATGAATTAGTGCTGTTTAGGGTTTGGTGCAAATCGCTCAACAGTGGCGCTGCTATGGTGCATTTTTCAGAATTTCCATTATAGCTCTATCTCAATAACTAATGCACGAATTTTCACCGAAGTTCAAATTCAGATATACTTTGATGTGAATTAGCGCTAAATTGATGTAATTTATTGTACTATTTAAATGATTTAATTGACGCGATTTATATAGAAGAAAGTTTTGTGGTGGCCACAACATGCTAGTTCAGAGAAGGTTTAGTATATTGCATATCGTTTTATGTTACTTATTTATAGAATTATAAGGGAAAGTTCTGCAATCAAGCGAACATGAGTATGAAAAATTAACTTAAAAAAAAAAAATTCTACTGGACTGGTTTTGATGAGAGTTGCATTGTTAATTAGATAAATTTTCAGTGTTTTTAGGTGCGTTCGTAATTATATAAATACGTAGCACCTATAGTCGTCGTTCAATCCGTCTGTCTGTCCGTCCGTCTGTGTGTCTGTCCGCATATAACAGAGCAAAAGCTACCCAACCGAATGGTCTCAAATTTTAAATATATGATTGTTGCAAAATTTTGTCGAGCCATTCCAAATTTTATGAAAATCGGATGTATAGTTTAATGACAGGGACAGTCAAAAGTTTTTCTTTACAATACGGCCTATGGGAAAAACTAGTTGGATGTGCCAATCCCAAAACTTTCTTCTATCTTATACATCTTAATATTTCAAAACCTAGTTACACGTGTTAATACTTCAATATTATTAGTTCAATACTATACCAACTTTGATTTTCATCTTAAATTTCTGCTCAAGTCAATTAAACGTACTAAAAACGAGTTAATCTATATCATGATATTTGTTAAAATTATTAATTTTTCCTTATTCTGTCGTTATCAGCTGTTTGCGAATAGCCGGCATAGCAGGAAGCGAGTTCCCGCCGCTGCATGAGGCGCCGATGGACAATAGAACTACGAAAAATCAAGAAAAGTATACAAAAATCGCTAGCACGGAGTCCCTTTACCGCGCAATATTTCCAAATTCAAGGAGAACCTGTTGGCCAAAGCCAAAAACGAGCACAAACATTTTGGTTCAATTGTATGCATAATTTTATACGCTGTTCGATGGTACAATAATGAAAATGGCACAGAGATCGGAATTATAGCGCCCCCTTCTTTCGGAATTTTTACTTTCTTCTATCTTCAATAGAAGAAAGTATTGTAATCGAAATTTTTTCCGACTTCCGGTTTTCGACGGATTTGCATGTTTTAGGGGTCAGAGATTCCAAAAAACATGTTTATAGAAAATGTCTGTCTGTCTGTGTGTCCGTCTGTCCGTCTGTCTGTCGCCATTGTACCATCAAAAAGTGTATGAAGTTATGTATAGAATTAAACCAAAATTTTATTATAAGTTTTTGGCTATGGCAAGCAGGTCCTCCCGGAATTTGGAAAAAATTCGCCGGTAGGGGGCGCTGATATAACAATTTTTGTGCGATTTTGAATATTGTACCATCCAAAAGTGTATGCCGTTATGCATAGCATTGAACCAAATTTTTAGTTTAAGTTTTTGGATATGACAAACAGGTCCTCCCTGAATTTGGAAAAAATTCGCCGGTAGGGGGCGCTGTAATAGCGATTTTTGTGCGATTTTGAATATTGTACCGTCCAAAAGTGTATGAAGTTATGCATAGAATTAAACCAAATTTTTATTTTAAGTTTTTGGATATGGCAAGCAGGTCCTCCATGAATTTGCAAAAAATTCGCCGTTAGGGGGCGCTGTAATAGCGATTTTTGTGCGATTTTGAATATTGCACCATCGAAAAGTGTATGAAGTTATGCATAGAATTGAACCAAAAAAAAAAAAAAAATTAAGTTCTTGGCTATGGCAAGGAGGTCCTCCCTTAATTTGTAAAAAAATCGCTCGTAGAGGCGCTGTAATAGCGATTTTTGTACAATTTTTGTGCCATTTTGAATATTGTACCGCCGGAAAGTGTATGAAGTTATGCATAGAATTGAACCAAATTTTATATGTTTATTTTTGGTCATGTCACGAAGGTCCTCCCTGAATTTGGAAAAATTCTGCCGGAAGGGGGCACTATAATTGCGATGTCTGTACCATTTTCATTATTGTACCATCGAAAAGTGTATGAAGTTATCCATATAATTGAACCAAATTTTTTGTGCATGTTTCTGGCTATGGAAACAAGTCCTCCCTGAACTTGAAAAAATTCCGAAAGAAGGGGGCGCTATAATTCCGATCTCTGTGCCATTTTCATTATTGTACCATCGAACAGCGTATAAAATTATGCATACAATTGAACCAAAATGTTTGTGCTTGTTTTTGGCTTTGGCCAACAGGTTCTCCTTGAATTTGGAAATATTGCGCGGTAAAGGGGTTCCGTGCTAGCGATTTTTGTATACTTTTCTTGATTTTTCGTAGTTCTATTGTGCATCGGCGGCTCATGCAGCGGCGGGAACTCGCTTCCTGCTATGCCGGTTATTCGCAAACAGCTGATAACGACAGAATAAGGAAAAATTAATAATTTTAACAAATATCATGATATAGATTAACTCGTTTTTAGTCCGTTTAATTGACTTGAGCAGAAATTTAAGATGAAAATCAAAGTTGGTATAGTATTGAACTAATAATATTGAAGTATTAACATGTGTAACTAGGTTTTGAAATATTAAGATGTATAAGATAGAAGAAAGTTTTGGGATTGGCACATCCAACTAGTTTCAAGTTCAGGGAGGACTTGTTTGCCATAGCCAGAAACATGCACAAAAAATTTGGTTCAATTATATGGATAACTTCATACACTTTTCGATGGTACAATAATGAAAATGGTACAGACATCGCAATTATAGTGCCCCCTTCCGGCAGAATTTTTCCAAATTCAGGGAGGACCTTCGTGACATGACCAAAAATAAACACGTAATATTTGGTTCAATTCTATGCATAACTTCATACACTTTTCGGCGGTACAATATTCAAAATGGCACAAAAATTGTACAAAAATCGCTATTACAGCGCCCTCTACGAGCGATTTTTTTACAAATTAAGGGAGGACCTCCTTGCCATAGCCAAGAACTTAAAATCTTTTTTTGGTTCAATTCTATGCATAACTTCATACACTTTTCGATGGTGCAATATTCAAAATCGCTATTACAGCGCCCCCTAACGGCGAATTTTTTGCAAATTCATGGAGGACCTGCTTGCTATATCCAAAAACTTAAATTAAAAATTTGGTTTAATTCTATGCATAACTTCATACACTTTTGGACGGTACAATATTCAAAATCGCATAAAAATCGCTATTACAGCGCCCCCTACCGGCGAATTTTTTCCAAATTCGGGGAGGATCTGCTTGCCATAGCCAAAAACTTAAAATAAAAATTTGGTTCAATTCTATGCATAACTTCATACACTTTTCGATGGTACAATATTCAAAATCGCACAAAAAACGCATTTACAGCGCCCCCTGCCGGCGAATTTTTCCCAAATTCAGGGAGGACCTGCTTGTCATATCCAAAAACTTAAACTAAAAATTTGGTTCAATTCTATGCATAACTCCATACACTTTTGGATGGTACAATATTCAAAATCGCACAAAAATTGTTATATCAGCGCCCCCTACCGGCGAATTTTTTCCAAATTCCGGGAGGACCTGCTTGCCATAGCCAAAAACTTATAATAAAATTTTGGTTTAATTCTATACATAACTTCATACACTTTTTGATGGTACAATGGCGTCAGACAGACGGACAGACGGACACACAGACATTTTCTTTGCACAGACAGACATTTTCTATAAACATGTTTTTTGGAATCTCTGACCCCTAAAACATGCAAATCCGTCGAAAACCGGAAGTCGAAAAAAATTTCGATTACAATACTTTCTTCTATTGAAGGTAGAAGAAAGTAATTATTGCAAGTGCATTTTAATGATGTTACAGCCTTCCGAATGGTCTGAAATTTTAAATGTATAATTGTTGCAAAATTTTGGCGAACCATTTGAAATTTTATGAAAATCGGATGCATAGTTTAATGACAGGGACAGTCAAAAGTTTTCCTTTACATTACGGGGAATGGGAAAAAAAAATATTGCAAGTGCATTTTAATGATGTTACAGAGTATGCACTTATGAAGTTAAAAAAATATATACATTCAGTACAATATGGGGTGCAAAAAATAATTCTAAAACTAGTTATAGTACGAACGCACCTCATTTGCCACGTTTGACGAGCAATTTCCAATTTGTTTTTAGTATATTGAATATCGTTCTGTCTTCTTTCAGCAAAACTTACTGTAAATGATCAACTAAAAGAATTGGTCTTTTATCAAATCCTACTACAAATGATCAATCAGCTCACAGAGTTGGTCCTTAAGGGGACCGTGAACCTTTATCTAAAAAATCGACACAAAGATAAAAAAAAATTATTTTTGTGCATATTATTATTCTCCAGTTTGTACTCCATTTGCAAAAAACCGCATGCAGATGCGATTAAGTTTCGCAAAATTACAAGCATTTGAATTTTGTACACAAAGAATTTTCCGGCCCTTTAATATACAGGGTGTTTATAAAGTCCCGGACCCATTTTGATGTTTAATAACTCATAAAATAATAAAGATAGAGTGAAATTAATAACATAAATGGTTAGATAGACTCAAAAAGTTTCATGACCCTTGTCAGTGAACTTCCATGTGTGCCCCCTTCGTCGCACGGAGAATATCAAGTCGATAGTCAGTTTCACGCCAGGTAGCGACAAGCATGTCGGCATCCACAGAGGCTATTGCGGTTGTAATTCTGGCTTTTAACACTAGAACGCCCGGAAATTTTACTCAAGTTTCAAAAAAATATTTTACACCAGAATTTTTATTTAAAGTTATTTGACTGATTTATTTAACGTAAATCTGCGTCTTTAAAATTTAACTTATTTTGAGAAAACTTTTTTGGTACCAATTGACATTTAATCATATGGCCGGAGTCGAATCGACTCCTTACGGGCGTTCTAGTGTTAAGTCATCAATGTTTGACACTCTCCTCCTGTAAACATTGTCCTTTACAAATCCCCAAAGGAAAAAGTCCAGCGGCGTTATATCAGGTGATCTGGGTGGCCAACGAATTGGACCTTCTAGCCCAATCCATCTTCCTGGAAAATGGTCATTCAAAGAAGTACAAACGATGGTACCCCAATGAGGTGGTGCACCACCCAGATCACCTGATATAACGCCGCTGAACTTTTTCCTTTGGGGATTTGTAAAGGACGATGTTTACAGGAGGAGAGTGTCGAACATTGATGACTTAAAAGCCAGAATTACAACTGCAATAGCCTCTGTGGATGCCGACATGCTTGCCGCTACCTGGCGTGAAATTGACTATCGACTTGATATTCTCCGTGCGACGAAGGGGGCACACGTGGAAGTTCATTGACAAGGGTCATGAAACTTTTTGAGTCTATCTAACCATTTATGTTATTAATTTTAATCTATCTTTATTATTTTATGAGTTATTAAACATCAAAATGGGTCCGGGACTTTATAAACACCCTGTACTTTAAATCTATTTTTCTCAAAGCTGATTTTTCAACGTTTTTAGACTTTTAAAATGCTCCAGGCGTCATAATATTTGATCAAAATTCGTGAAATTGATAAGAACGAATCCTGATAGGGTAACTCCGGGAGAGTCGCCGCATACGCGATTGATGCCCGCCCCTTGTATTTCTTGTAATTATCGATAGAGGGTCGTTAAACGCACAGTATGGATGCGCAATGACATTATTTTAACCAGTGTATAGCGTGAATCCCATTCCGATGTTTACTTGAAGAAGTACATTCCTTCTTTTTTTTTTTTTTTTTTTTTTTTTTTTTTTTTTACGTAAGTTTTTTACATCCTTGTAAGTGTAGCGTTTGTATAGAGTTCTGTGTGTATGGTTACGCCATTTCCCTTAGCGATGGCAGGTAACTGTGATGGCCGATGTCTGCACCATGCAAAATGAGATACATGCCGCACTGCTATTCCGGTATACATGCCGCAGTTTCTTTTGTACGGGATGATCAAGTGTTATTAACTTTTCGTTTTCTTTTTGCACAGACTAACCATGTTAGGCATGTTATCAAGTTTACTAAAACGAAAGGAGGAAAAGGGGGAAATAAAAAGTAAGAAGGGCAAGAAAGATGAAAGTCAAGATGATAATAATGAAAAATTGGATTACACGTATCGCAGACGTTTTTGCAAACTACTCCAAAAAAGAGGAAGTGCAATTGGCTTCGTTGCGTCATGTGTTTAAATGTAGTTACATAAAGACGGTACTTTTTCGACACTTTTTCTGTAGATTGTAGTCGAAGAAACAGGTCTCTTAACCCATTCGAGGCCGTAGGTGCATATAAGCACATTCATAAAGGGCTTACAAAATTTGTTTCTGGCACCAGTAAAAAAGAAAAGTAATATTTGCTTTGTTTAATTAGAGCATTTTCATGGTTATTTAAGTAAAGGTAACTTCTTTTTAAAAAGTGGTACCAACCGAATAAAATTTGTGTAAAAGCCACCGGTCCCGAAAGGGTTAACAAATAAATTATGTAAACACAATTTTACTTTTTTTCTTTTCTCTTTCTAATACATTTATGTTACGTTGTTGCTGAAATAACAATTAAAATTTAATGTAGAAAAAAAAAAAGTCGAAAATTTTAATAGTGAAAGTAGGCAAAAATTATTAATTTGAATCTACTAATACGTTTCATTGTACTCATTTAGTTTCATTTTGTTATTACATCGTTAATTATAGTCCAGATATGAATATATATATATATATTATAATTTCATTCTGTTCTTATAACTACCGCACAAGTGCGGCGTCTCAGCCTGAATATACGGGTGACGCGCCGCAGTGTAATGTTTTAGAAAAAAATTATTAAAAAATATTAATAATTTGTTTTGAATTTTTTTTGTCGCAGTACACGCGTTGTATATTTAACATTAAATAGCACAACATGATTTCTTTTATTTTATGTCCACCATGGGACTTTATACACAAATTCAAAAAAATATGCTGCATAAATCCCGGAATTACCCTATACAAAGAAACTGTGCATGCATTTTAAAATTTGACTTCATTAAGATAATTAAATTTGAGTTTTGACTTATTAAAAGGCAAAAATTTGATGAAAATCTATATCGAATTCAGAAAAAATCTCTAAAAAATTAAATATTCAATAGATTAAAAAATGATGCACAGATTTGTTTGTAATAGAGTTTTAAGTGATTAAAATAGCAAATCAAGGAAATGTCTCAAAAATTATGACGAATAGAGCATTTTAAAATTTCGTTTTAAAATTGGAATTTTTAAAAATATCTTAAAATTACAATAATATTGAAAATTTCTTTTAAAATGGTTTATGTGTTTGTGGTGAAATGTATATTTCCACAAAATTTTATATCTGTATGATGAAAATTAAAAAAATAATTTTTTACGTCTACCGTCCCCTTAAGGGGACAGTTTACCTCAAACTTGGTCAAAATGTCGATTTTTTTTTTTACATTAAATGAAAGCCCGTTTAATTGTGAATAGTTTGACACCACTTTTTTACCCATATAGTAATTATATCCCGAGATATTGTAAATTTTGTTAAGGGTGTTCTCAAATCCAAAAGGGCAACTTTCTGACGTAAGTTTTAATTTATTTTTGTTCGAAAACGCATGAAACGAGCTGGTGTTGTTGCTCAGAAACTATGTCATCGAGTTGGTTCTTTTTTTTTTTTTTTTTTTCAGTTTTTTGCAAACGCAATAGATCTTTCAGAAAATTGTGTCAAAGTGGACGTTTTGAACCGAGTTTCCGCGCGAAAGGAGAATAAGCAGTCAAGAGCGGGCGAAAAACGTGTTTGTCACGTGATCGAAAACGCTTATAACTCAATAGGTAACTGGTGGATTCAAAAATGGAAAAAACAGTTCGATTCCAAATCGCTTCCATGGCCAGGCTTTCCAATTTTATATCTTTCCGTTAAGAAATGAATTCGTAAATGTGTCAAAACGTTTTGCGCTTCTTGAGCAGAGCAGTTAAGAACAGCCTTAATATAACCAGCGCAATTCCTCATACACATGAAAATTTAAATGGCTTTTTTCTTCATGTTCATATTTTCTTCACTTTCTAAATGCTAAGGCTTTTTTTTTTTTTTTTTTTTTTTTTTTGAGATCGAGATTTAAATATATATATATGTTCTTTATTATATATGTAACAAATATGCGTATGGGATTAGCCTTCAGATTTTTTTTTAAATAAAAGTATATGGAGATGTGTTAGATTTCATCATTTTACACTATACGTATCTCTCTATTCTAAAAAAAAGTAACTACCGCTGTCACCGCCGCCGCCGGTTTTGAATTTTTTGTGACCGGAGGTCTTTCTTCGTTAATATTAAGAAAAATAATGCTTACAAAAATAGGAAAATCGGTAGTATTATACAGAAAGGTTTGATAAACACGCTGATGCAGACAGTTTTCAGATCGAAGAATTATTTTAAGAGATATTTAATGCTAAAGTTGGACAAAATCGTTCCACTAAAAAAGTTTTATAGGAGCAAAAACTGTTCATAGGAATTTATTCATTTTTTGATCATTTTATGCGTTAGAATTTTCCGGAGTGCAGATTGCATTAATTTTTTTATTTTGACTAATTTTTTGAGGTTTTATTTCTATTTTAAATTCAGATTTTCAGCATTTCTAGAGATATTTTTAACAGATTTTAGAAAGTGATATTAATTTAAACTGTTGCCAACTGTATAAACAGCGGAAGCAATAATGTTTGCTTCAAAAAAAAAAAAAATATTTATACGTGTAAATAAATTAAAAAAATTATTTACACGTGACTATTATAAACAGAAAAAAACATTTGGAATTAGAATTAAATAATTATGTACAACAAGCAGGAACTTATTAAAAATTATGTCATAAAAACTATAATTTCACGTAAATTTTAAGAGAGAAAGGAATTTGTAAAACAATAAATTTATTAACATGAGTTAGAAGTTTTAAATAGGAGAAATTACGTCATATTTACGTCACATTACAGTTATTACATAAAATGAACACAAAATAATATTGCAAAACGGTTTAAATTTAGAAATTGTGTTAGACATTTATTTGATATTTTAAGAGGATACTTTTCAACTATTTTTGTTAGGAAAGCGCAAATAATATTTAATTTCTAACACAAGTATTTTTACGTGAATATTAAAAAGAGAAAGAATAGTTTGGTCAAAATTACGTCAAATTAAAAACGATTAATATAAAATGTCTCATTTAAAAGAACTTTCTTTTCACTTTGTTAAAAAATACCAGGAGACAAAGACTCTGTTTACTTAATTCCTTTTATATTAGCTTATTTTGAAATGTTGTTACACGTGTCTACGTCATCAAGTTATTTTTATTTCGACGTTTTATTTGTATTTTTATTAATGTTGTACTAATTTATTTGTTTTTTCGTTATTTAAAATAAAAATTATGTCAATTTGTATAATTTGGCGAGTGGTTTGGCGATTTATATAATTTGGCGAAATGGGTCGACGGGATAATCAAGTAGTACCGCAGCGGATTTGGCGTTAAAATTCCCCAATCAAAGAGAAATGAATAGAAATCCGTTTATAGAGAGATCGCTACTGTTTTTTAAATTATAATTCAATCTTTCGAAATCTTTTTAAAGCCGATCAAATTAGCGTGCATTTAGAGTCTACGGTGTCTGGACGGGGGTTGGCGAGCGTAGCTCGTAGGGGGCCGAGCCCCCTAGTCAGTAAAAAAATTATATTAAATGTAATATGAGATTTATCTAAAAATCCATACGCAGTCTTGTGTAATATACATTTGAAAATCTTTTTAAAAAAATGGATAAAAATATTAACATTTAAAAAAGTACTATGGATTTTAAAAAATCAAATTTTTTTAAACTTTTAAAAAAATTTAATTAAAAATGCAGTTACTTTTTTTTTCAAAATGTTCGTTATTTTTAACATTGAAATGCAGTGAGTTCACCATTTGTACCATATTTTAAAAAATAAACAAAATTGTTCAAAGGGTAAACTGTCACCTTAACAGCACAAATTTTATTTGACGCATTAAAAAACATAATAGCGCAATGGCGTTCGTATCGCTTTCAGCAATACAAAAGGAAAAGGACACTTCAGGTAAAGGTCCATACTGAGGTTTCGTCGCAGTGTTCGGGAAATGTTGGGTTTCCGATTGACGTATGATTTTTTTTTTTTTTTTTTTTTTTTGCTTTTGTAATTATAATGCATCCCAACATTTTCTTTTTTCAAACTTTTATTTATTTTTAGAATATTTTAGACTTTAGTGTAACCTGATAGCTATTAAGTTGTTATTAGTCCCCGGTATGCTATTTCTTTCTCCCAACTATTAAAGTGTCCTCTCCCAAAAATAACGTTCCGTTGTATAAACCAGCCGTAATACAAAGCATTGTACGGGATAATCTCTACTGCAATTTTTTAAGCTTCTAAGCATCGCACATTTTCACTTTTCATACCGTGGTGTAGGGGGGGGGGGGGGGGTGAGTACTTTTAAATGCAAATTGTTGGAAAACCGCATCTCCATTTATTTTTGAGATATTAATTTTTTTGTAGTTTTTAACACCATTTCTTTAAGTTGGCAACTCACGTACTCCATTTCTGTAGAAAGTAAAGGGAAAATAGTGGGAAAATAATAAATTATTATCTTTTTGTTGCCATTTTCCCATAACAACTGAAAAAAAAAATAATTAAGGTGTGTGCTATTTTGGAAAAATATAAATGAATGATTTCTGATAAAACATGGAGCTATTATAAACTATATTTCATTTTAAGTATCTATATTAATGTGTTGGGTCGTTTTCTCTTCTTCTAATTACACTCCACTTTTAATTTACTCAATTAACTGTCACTAATGATATTAGGCTGACCTTAAATTTTTAAACAAGGTGTGAACAGTTCACCAACACCTGGATGTTGTTACAATAAGAGGAAAAATAAAAATAAGCAATATGCTTAGAAAGATACTAATTTGATTTTAAAAAAACTCTTAGAATGATTACCAATAGAAAAAGAAACAAAACAAAGAGGAAATGCATAAACTAACTTAAAGTAAATCAAAAAATTACTATTAGAAATGTGAAATTAAACCTTAATTATTTAACAGTAACAACATCCTCAACCATTCACAACTTATGAAGAGAAAACTACCAACACTTCTGAATTTGAGAATACAATGCATTCACAATAAAATAAGAAAAGCTAAATTGATTACCACAGAACCTCACAACCGAAAGGCAAACTCTTGAGTCCGCATTATATCAAATAATATGTTTTGATAATTTAAAAGGATTTAATATCAAGATTGTGACTGCACTTATACTCTCAAATCCAGGGGCCAAATAATCGTATAGTGTAATTAGCATTGAAAACCATAAAATCTGATGACTTTCACTTCTGACAAAATTCTTTCTTAAGCCACTCATTTATGTATCAAAATTTGTATTAATTATTCCAGTGGCTATCTAGATTTCAGTATTCATAGTTTTTTTTTTTTTTTTTTTTTTTTGAAACAATGCTTACTCTTTTCAGAAGTTAATTACTTATATATAATACTTAATTTTTTTTTTTTTTTTTTTTTTTACTGAGGGAACATATGTGCGACTGAATTTCCGTCTAAAATGGATCCTGTTACCATATTACCTAACTCCTTAATTTAAAGACTTAAGAACCAGCATAAGTATAACCAGAAAAATAAGTTAATAAGAGGGGTAACACACATTAAAATTAATCCACATAACATTCATAAAATGAAAGGGAAATGCATAGTAAGTACAAAAGCCATTAATAAAAAAAAAAAGGTAACAAAACCCTCAATTCATTTCGCACAGTATTCCTCCTTTAATACTTAATCTTACTACTGATACAGAGTTAAAAGATCTTAAGATTCTTTAGTATTTATTTCATTTACTAATGAGATTAAAACCCCTTTTTTTTTTTTTTTTTTTTTTTAGAGATTAATTTAGTTGAAAGAGACGTGAGCAAAGCAGAGCAATACATTTGACATCATTTTATTAAACTTCAGATCTTATTCAGAATTTAATATTATTTTTGCCAATATTTTGCAGTGAAATTTCAGTATAAAAAAAATCAATTAGATACATGACAGGGTTTAACTCAAAATAGTTTTTAATTTAAAATATTCGTTTAACTATTATCATATTGCAGAAAATTTTCAATACAACAAAAAAGCAATCAGTTACTTAGCAAAGAATATCTCAAAATAGTTTTCACTTTAAAATAGCCATTTTAACACAACAAATTGCGAGGGTATTTCGATTCCTTCTAATACTTTTGACATGAATAAATATGTAAGAAATAATCAAAACAGCACAGAAAATTCTACTTACATTAAAAGCATTTCAAGAGAAGGTGTAGGCTATAACATCATTTTACTCTTCTTTATTTATTTTTTTTTTAATCTGCTTGGCAGTCCTTCTAATAGGGTGGAGACAAGGTCGATCGGCGTATACTTTTCTTTATACGAATGGATGTTGGTATTCTCCCATTGAAGCTATTTTTGTCCATATTAACTCTTTCTTTAAACCCAGGGTAAACACGGATATCACAGACAGTTCAAAAAAAAGAAAAAAAAACATTCAAAGGATCACCTATCCACTTTCAGTGAAGATGCACTGAATCTTCATTTCCTCGACGATTTCATTACACACACAAATCCAATTTCTATGCTGCGAATCTCCTCAGACGTACCTGAATTCTGAAATCAAGGCTAAGACAAGCACATGCTGACTGTGTTTCGCCAATTTCGGAGAACGTTCATAGGTTTTTTTTTTTTTTTCTTTTCTCTTAGTTTCTTAAGACAACATGAGCCTCCAAATCTTCAATGCTAAAGAATCCTGTTCCAACGGTGCGAGTGGGATCAATCATGGCTGCCACTGCACCCACGCTTGGTAAAAAAAAATTCTTTCAAAGATCGCAGGACCATCTGACACGTCCGTTTTCTTGAGAGACTCTCTTCTTCTCTCCTCGTTTTAACAAATTCGAAAAAATCATCTGACCACTGGTCAGGGGGAGGGCTAAACGAAAGCCTCCTTTCCCCCTACCCCCACTCACTAAGAGAAAAAAATCACATCCTTTTTGACCGACAACTCCTGCCTTAACTAACTTATTCCCCGTATCGTGTAATAAAATTTCACACGTGCACTCTTACTTGCTGACGTCAGACGCTCCTATTCGCTAACCTGGTAGGGTTCAACCATTTAACTAAAAGGGTGTGTTGTCCACTTTCCACCCTACACATTTTTCTAATGGGCCACCCATCTTTAAATGCCAGGCAAACTATCTATTTCCCACGGCAGTTGCCCATAAAATCTCCCAAATTGTCTGTTTGACAATAACTTTTAAAAGGAGGGTTATAAAATTGCACCAAGCATTTTACTTAAAAGGCTCATAAAATTTTATATATATAGCTGGCCACCCAAGCAGGCTTTTAGGCTGTGATAACGAACGTAGTAAAAGAGGTGTATGAAATTCACATGGAAAACACGTTTTTACTGCATCCTATGTGACATTACAAAGGCAGACTGAGGGTGTTTTGATTTTACGAGCTGGCGTTGCTATGGTAACACCGCTCTATAATGGGGGAAATACTTGACCGTTTCCATCAGCTGCCTAAATCCAAAGTTAAACGAGGAGTTTCGCATTTTTCTTGGGAAAAAAAAGGGACGGGACATCTTGCCTGTGTTTACGTTCTCAGATAAAAGATTACACGTATCCTAGTATTTCTTTCCACTGAAATAATACGTATTTTTCTAGATCTGAAACTGAGAAAAAGGAATTCTCTGGCATTAAGTAATATTCTTAAACTATGCAAATTTTGTCAGACATTTTTCTTTGAAAAAATGGGGGGATATAATTGAAGAAAATTAATAATTTTAAGATGAAAGCATACAATGTTATATATATATATAAAGAGGGGGGATTTTAATAACACCAGAATTTGTCAAAATAAGGATATTGTTAAATATTCTACAACAAATGTTACAAAAAACACATGAAGGCATATGAATCATTAGACAGTCGACTTTTTTTACTGAGTTTCTTGAAAGACGAAATTGCTTTTTGCTGTATTTGTGTAGCATTCTGCAATAGTGACGTCAAATGCATACTTTTCTGTAGATGTTGTTAAAGACTGGATCGTAAATGTGGAATTCTTCAACAGATGCGAATGGCGTCATTTTATATAAAATAAAAGCGTGTGTTTGAAGTTTTAAAAATGAAATTTATTTTGTACTATCTATATTTATATACATATATATCTTTTTTTTTTTTTTTTTTTTTTTTTTTCTTCATCGGCGGCGACACCTAGTAATATGTTGTCCTTGGCTATTTCTCTATTCGAATTTCTTTCCGTTATGAATGAATTTAATTCCTCATAGTGTTTTGATTTGCATGTCCGTTTTCTGCCGCAGTTTCGTTTCTGTCAGTAGTTCGAAGGGCGTAAATTTTGTACTTCTTGATATGGTTCTATTCATGATTCATTGTACGGGCGCAACAAATTTGTACCATTTAGTGGGGTCTTCTACACTAAGTTTTACTAAAATCCGGATAAGACTTCTGTGCATTCGCTCTATTTGACCATTTTCTGTAGGTATCCCCGTTGTTAGTGGAATATGTTTAATATTCTCTCCCTTACAATATTTCTCAAAATCAGCAGAGGTGAAAGCCAGTCCTTTGTCGGTGATGATTCGTGACGGATTTCTGAAAATATCGTGTTGTCGAGTTAACTTATCGATGACTTCTTTAGCGGCGGTAGATTTCACGGGGTATAGCAAGGCCATCTTGACATAACAAGAAAGCCCTGTATATAGCCAAACGAATGTAGTAAATACGTCCACAACGGTAAAAATATGATTCTAATTTTTACATTTTATTTATTTGGCTCACAAAATGTCTGATTTTTAAATTTTTAGCCAGAGAAAATGCGTAAGAATTTCTAAGAATTTTTATTCACTAAAGTGAAAATGCACTTATATTTATATTCTGTATAACTCTCTGGATATATAAAACGAATTTTCCAAGATTTTAATAGGGAAAAAAAAAAAAAAAAAAAAAAAAAAAAAACATTAAACGCTGATAAAAATGCGTGATTTATTAAAATTCAAACTTGCAATGGGGTATTATAGAGGGGGGGGGGGGGCGAGAATTCTAATGATATTAGGATAGTTTATAAAATGCTTTGTAGAAATTTATTATAATATATTTTCTTCTATATTTAAAAATGAAATTTGACCCTAATCGTTTGATTATTAATCGATTTAAGAAAAATAGGCTTTCCTTTTATCTTTATTTTTTCTTCTTGAATGTGAATCGACAGATTTTGTTTTCTAGTAAAATTCTTCCACATTTTTGCTGCAAAGACTTTTCTTTTGCAAGCTTACATACAAAATTATTGCTTCAAGAATGTTCTTATTTTTTTTAATAAATATTCATTTAAGGATATACTGAAATTTATTTTGAACTTTTTTCTAAACCTGGAATATTCCGATCTATTTAAAATTTAAATACGTTATTAAACTAGTCGGATGTGGCAATCCCAAAACTTTCTTCTATCTCATACATGTTAATACTTCAAAATGCTGTCACAGTGCCAAAATTAAATGACAATCTATGCCCACCGTGAGGATTCTGAAATTCCGTGCATTAGTTCTTGAAATAGGACTATTACGGATATGGGGGGAAATTCAGCATAAAAGCGCCACCTCTTGGGCGATTTACACCAAAACATAATCAGCAATAATATTTATCAACGTCTGATTTTGAAGTTTGATGAAAATTCGTGCATTAGTTCTTGAGATAGAGCTATTGCAGAAATCGTGAAAAATGCAGCATAGCAGCGTCACTTGTTGGGCGATTTACACAAAAAACGAATCAGCATCAATTTATATCAGGGACTACCTGAATATAAATTTTTATTAAATTCCGTGCATTCGTTCTTGAGATATAACGCACACAAAATTTATGTCACATACAGACACACAGAGTCACAGACAGACATTTTGTAAAAACATGTTTTTTGGTATCTCTGACTGCTAAAACGTGTAAATCGGTCAAAAACCGGAATTCGAAATTTTCACGAATCCAATATTTTCTTGTAAAGACAGAAGAAAGTAAAAAATCCCTGCCGGCTCGGGCCTACAGGCGGAGGTAGATTTCGAAGTTAAGTACTAAATTCTCCAACAAAACTTAAATCAAGATTAGAGATAAACCCAGTTTCTTCACAAAGAGTGAGCTGTAGGGAGCTAAACTTTTTGTGAAAATTATAATATACACGAATATACACACACATGTATATGGAATAGGTTTAAAAAAGGGCTACAAAAAATTCAGGGAACCTTAAAGTGTTAAAATATGTTAATATTTCCATAGTCGGGTTTTTATCATGTTTTAATACGTTTCTTCAAACTTACATGGCGTTACATATTCACCTGCTGAGGTCCATTATATTTCCAATATGACGCAATATACATATTTTTTTAATTCGTCAAACTATTTATTTTATTTTGAGTTTTCATGCTGAAATCTTGCTCTAGAAAACTTATGACGTAATATTCAATTTGTCAAACTATTTAATTTTACACGTGAAAATTTTGCATTAGAAAAGTAATTGTTGTGGTGAGAATTTTATTGTTTTATAGCGATCTCATCTCACATGATCAGTATAAAGCGAGTTACTAGCTTAGCATAACTAGCTTGGCCTTTTGCTCGACGCTAACGTTCTCGCCTCCTGATCACGAGATCGCTGGTTCGTATCCCATCGGCGCCAATCACTCTCTAAAGTGGTGACCCGGGACAAACACGCAAAAACAACTTCATCAGCAATCATCTCATCTCATAACCAACAGATGGCAGCACTAAATAAATCATCCCCTTCAACCAAAAGCCTGTGAAACGCTCACAGCACAAAGCCTGTCCTCACACGCATCACATATGCGTACGACAGCATCATTCACGAGTGCATATCGCTCGTCAGACGTCAGCAATACGTCTTTCTCACTGGGGATGGAGTGTATAGCGATCTCATCTGACATGAGGTATAAACCGAGTTACTAGCTTAGAGTAACAGGCTTGGCCTTTTGCTCGACGCTAACGTTCTCGCCTCCTGATCACGAGATCCCTGGTTCGTATCCCATCGGCGCCAATCACTCTCTAAAGTGTGAGTCTCTATGAGGTGAGATGATTGCTGATGAAGTTGTTTTTGTCCGGGTCACCACTTTAGAGAGTGATTGGCGCCGATGGGATACGAACCAGGGATCTCGTGATCAGGAGGCGAGAACGTTAGCGTCGAGCAAAAGGCCAAGCCTGTTACTCTAAGCTAGTAACTCGCTTTATACTGATCATGTGAGATGAGATCGCTATAGTTTTTTCTTTTTTTAATTGTTGGCAACTGCTATAACGAAAAACTTTTATTTTTTTCCTGCCATTCTTGTGTAAGAGCTGGTTTTATCAGAATCATGTTAAGGGTGTATTCGAAAAAATATTTTTCCACCCTCAACAGCTCGAAATTTTCTGAGACATTTTCAGACTCATTTTTAAAAGTAAAAACATGAAACTTGATGGGGTGATTTCTGAAGACATGTTTAACATGCCGTGTGATTTCATTTTCAGCTCACTTAATTAGAATTTGATTTTTAAACAATTATTTTCTCAGTATGACCATTTTTTTCATTCCCAGATCGCCCGCTTCGGAAAATTCGGTTCAAAACGTCAATTTTGACAGCGTTTTTTTTACAGTATTTTCTGCATTTATCAAAAAATTAAGAAGCACACGGCACATTATATAGTTTCTAAATAAGAGAATTTCGCAGTTTGATGCGTTTGAGAGCAAAAATGAATTTTAAAATGAATCAGAAAATAAGCAGTTTGGATCGGAATACACCCTTAAGACAGTATTCAAAATTTTGAACCCTCCCCATTTCCACCCTCTTGGGCCGATTTCGCCCATTTTCAATCCCCGCCGAGATATTAGCCATATCAAAGTTGTTGACGAGTTTGAGGACAATCCGTGCATAATTGCGACTTTTATCGTGCGGACAAAATTTAGTACATACATATATATATATAAACTTTTTAGGTGGGGGGGGGGGGTGGGTTCCTGGGGTCCTATAATGAAAAGTTATGAAGGAATTTTTCAAAAGTCGCACCATGGTAACGACTGCAATAGGTAGTATTTCTTACGAAATCTACTTAAAAGAGGTTTTAGACATTTCTCTGGGAAAATTGTAGTGCTGCCATCTGTTACTTGTATTGTAAACTAGAAAAAAATTGTTAATAAAATGTTTTTATTTATGGTATAGAGCAGGCAGCAGGCATATCAAACACGTGGTTCGTGGACCACAACAGGCCCACCGGAAAATTATCTGTATTTAATCTAATTGTTAGAATATGCATGCTGAAAACACAGTTTGCACAAACACACTTGCATCAACCGTCGTCTTAGAGATTGCAAACATCCGAAATATGTGTTGAAATTATTGTTCAGAATTTATTACCGCAGTTAATCAAAATTCAGCTTAATTCTCAGTATTTCCATCTTAGCGCGGAAATATATGGATGTGGGGTTTCCAAATTTCTGTAAATCGAACAATTTTTTGAAGCGTGTAATCTTTTGTTATTTTTTCTGATCAAATAAGCATAATTTGAACCTCAAATAAGTAACATATAGATAGAAGACACATTTTATCAAATAGATTTTCTGGTTCAAAAAAGGTTTAATTTTATTTTTTACTTGGTAAAAACACGGAAGATTGACAGCTATGCCTTTGCTAGATGGAGATTAGCGTGTACAATCAATTTTTAAAATAAATACAATTTAGAAAATTCAGTTGAATTTTCTAGGTTTGGTTGATGAAAAATAATTTTTCGGAAAATATGATAAAATAAACTATGTATAAAAGTAACTTTGGCACTTTGCGTTAAAACTTCCTTAGAATGGCTATGTTTTGTACGAACAAATTTTATTCTATGCAATGGTAATAACATTATGTACCTTTTTTTATGTGGCCCGCGGCTTTGTATATAATGTTGAATTTGTCCCGCAGCGGTAAATGAGTTTGACATGCTTTGTATACGGAGAAGCCAGGTGCAACATGGAGATTTTATGGGATGCGCTACATCTGGGTCTAGCGATTTTTAAGACTCTCAAAATTTTATTTCTTTAAAACCTTTTTAGGGCACTAAAAAGTTCTTTACTCTAAGAGAGGGCATCTCCTGAGTGACGTAAAATAGCGTAAACAGTTTGTCAGGACCGAGAACATTTTATTGTAATTCACTTATTTTTAACTAAATTACATTATTCTTTAGAACGAGTTAAATATTTTCGTAATAATTATATTTTTAATTCGATACCTGCATATTCTCGATTCGTAGTTAATCGAAACTGGTGACCAATCGAACTTTACCCACTGCGAATTCGAATCGAACGTCAGTTTGAGCGTGTTCAGAAGTGCACTTCACGCCGCGCGCGCGCTCAGAAGTTTATGCCATGGAGTAGGTCTTATCGAAGAAAGGAATTTTAACATAATTCAATTATTTCATTATTTTTATGGTTCAAAAAAGGTAAAACCAACGACTATATTTCTTCATCCTTCCAAAACATGGTTTTTGTAACAGGAATACATGCCTATGTTCACTCAGATAAAATCTAAAATAGTCGGGAAAAACATCACGTGACCTTCTTTATCTACTTTTACCCATTTAGCATTTAAAATTAGTTAACCAACCGCACACAAACTCCGCGCGAGCTGCTCAAAAAAATTGTGTGGGCGATTTGATCACGTGATTGTGCGTTTTCTGCTTATGTGTTATTGGTATTGGTTGTGCTTTGTTTGGTAGGTTGATTGATACAATTTAAGAATTCAACTGGTGATCTAAAAATTTTAACTTTTTAACAATTTTCTTTTTATTTATTTAAAAATGATTTATCAGTTGATTTATATCTTCTGTGATAAATAGAATGCTGTTAGTAAACCAAGATTGTGATATCAACATATGAGATTTGTTTGTAATCTACTACACTGGATGGATTTCAATGGAATTTGCACTGTTAGTTAGACAGTTTTTCAGAGTAGGTTTTAATATATATATTTCTTATTTTATGATTGCATATTTTAATACCGTGTGGATAACAGACCAAAATACATCCTGAAACATGAGAAATAAATGGCATTCAAAATTCTGTTAGTATAAGCAAAATACTTACTTATACTTTCAGTAAAAAATTTATAAACATCCTAATCATACTTTATTCATTACAAACTAGACAGCAGACCTATATATTTTATCTCTTTAAAATATATATGTACAGATATTTTTAGTTAAAATAATTTACAACTATTACATTTTATTTTTATAATGTTCAAAGTAAAATATGATTTCTAGCCTAGTCTCGATAAAAATTCACTCGTAAAGTACTAAAAAAAAAAAAAAAAAAAAACAAACAAACAAAAAAAAACAAGGAATTATTCTACGTGCAAAAGGATATTTTCGCACAATATATATTATTTTTTCATTTGGATTTGCTTAATGTTTATATCATTATACATATGCATACTACATATATAATCACTTAGAAACAAAACTTTGAATATTTAAAAGGCGTTCAGATCTAAAACTTTCATCTCGAAATACCTCATTTTCTCACATTTAAATGAGTATTTTATTATTATAATAAAAATACACGTGCCTCTGTATAACAAAAATAAAAAATATATCTTCATCAAAAATATCTTACTCATTATGAAAAATATAAAACAACCAATAAACAAAACAAAAAAAAAATTGTGACACTGTGAGAGTGGAAGGATTTGAACCCACAATCCCTAGTCTCGAGTTCAGTGCCTTATCCATTCGGCCATCCAGCGCACGCTCCTTTTGCAACAAAATATTTTTATAATTAGCACCTTAATTAATCAAATCCATGATCTGTTCCTGAACATACTACGTGTTATTCCATACATGATATAGACCCACTCCATGTTCCTGTCTCCTGATCTCGCGCGCGTGCTTCTTGAACACACTCTTTATTTCATTCGATATTCGATTATTTCATATTTTGCCTCGCGCCGCGCTTTGTTTGTTAATTTTATTGTAAGCAAATGTTAGCAAAACATTAAATGCAGAAAGCTCAATTATAAAAGATACCGGAATTGGGAAAAGTAAGTCACTAAAATTTTAATTTATGGAAACAAACGCTTGTTATTTTGATAATATATGGAATATAGTCTGTTACATGTATCGGAATACAATCACTCTATTTTTCTGGGGAACTCCATAGGTAAGCGGGATAAATTTGCAGCAGTGGCCATATATTAGAAATTTCGCTAAAAATTATTTTTAAATTAATAGTTATAATTATTATGGCACAGTTTTTATTCCTACTTGCTTACCCATTAATGGGCATGAGAACTTGATGAAAACATACTTATGGAACAAATAGTAATTTTCAAATAAATATAACAACCACGATGTGAATAATTAATAAAATATTTATGAAAATAATTATTATAATTATCATCAGACCAATATTTTAATTATTTCATTAGAAGGTTTAAAGTACCGAATTTCAGAAAATTACAGTTTTTAAAATATTAAGACAATGAAAAGTTTAGTGACGAGGGGGGGAAAATGTCTTGGTGTATCAGTGCATGGAATTGTATTTCCTTTGTCGACTTAGGAGAATCATTTTCTCTATGATTTGAAGATGTGTATTCATCCTTTTGTAAATAGTTTCATATTAAAAAAAAATTCTTCAATGAGTTTGAAAGTGTCCAGTTATTTTCTGCAGTGTAAGTTACTAGTAATAATGCATATGAATATATATATGACATGAATTCTTTAGTGATAATTGCTATTATGAAAATACTTTTTTAATGCCTTTTACTTTACCTGAAGTTTTATGGAAGAAGTATAAATTTTGTTTTCTTATTTATGATGTTTCTAAATGTGGATTTACACTTTTCCTTATAGGATTGCCCAGAAGGCTCTAAAGATTTCCGTGAAGTACAGTGTGCAAAATTTGATTCCATACCTTTTGGAGGGAAATATTTTACGTGGATTCCTTATAAAAAAGGTATTTTTCATTTTATCTATTAAAGATGAACCAAACATTCGGCCAGGCTAATACTACTAATTATTTGCCTGCCAAATACTCCTTATAGGTTTAAAGATATTCAAAACTTAAATTTTAAGCAATTTTGCATCATATTTAACACAAAAATTCCATTTTGATGAACAAGGTCTTTTTACCAGTAAACTTTACACTGAAAAAAATCCCATGTTTTTATGAAATTAGAATTAAATGATTATGTGTTAAAAGCAGAAAAATATTGATAATTACATCATAAAAATTGTTTTTACACGTGACTATTTAAAAAGAAAGAAAACTATAAAATAATAAATTATTTAATATGTGTTAAAAGCAGTAAATGCAGATGAAATTACGTCCTAATTCAAATGGCCAAATAACATTGCCAAACAATTTAAATTAAAAAATATATTTACATGTACATGAGAGGTTTATTTCATATGAAATTTATCTTTTTAAATATTGTTGCCAATTATTTCCTTTCTAACAATAAAAATATTTTCAGATGACTATTACAAAGAGAAAGAAAAGTTTGGTGAAAATTACGTTAGATTGAAAACATTACATTTAAAATCATTTTCTTATAGCGTTATTAAAAAATACCGGGAAGTAAAGAGTCTCTTGACTTAGTTCATTTTATATTAGCTAATTTTCAGTTGTTTAACTAATCTTATTTAATCAAACACAAAAACAGCAATTAACAGCAGCTGATTTGGTCTTAAAATTCCTCAGTAAAAGAGAAATTAATGGAAACCCATTTACAGGAATATCACCACTGATTTTTTAATTATAATTCAATCTTCCGTAATCCTTTTAAAGCCAGTCAAATGAATGGATTTTTAGAGTCTGGTGGGAGTTGGCGAGCATAGCTTGTAGGGGGCAGAACCCCCTAGTGTTATATAAAAAGTGAAAGAAACTAAATCACATTAAACAAAAGAAACATGTTTAAATTTTTATTTGGAATTCAAAAATTGATTACAAATATCAAATTTTGTTGTGTAAGAGTTTACACAACAATTCATCCATTGCATTCTGAAATCTACAAATTTTAAATCCATATTTTTGATTTTTTTTTTTTTTTTTTTTTTCATTAGTGTTTACTAGTCAGGTCATAATGTACCTATACTTTAACATGTATACTTAGCTGTACTTTAACAAAAAATAAGGTTTAGGAAATTGTGAGGTTTCTGTTTGAAATGCCATTACATAAGGTAAAAAAGTTCCATTATACAAGTTGGTTCAGAACTATATGTCAAAAATGTAAAGGTAAGTAGAGGGGACCTAAATAAGCAGATTCCGTATAGGAATGTGGGTGCAGGAATGCAGTGTTGAGGCAGTAGAAGGCGCTGTTGAATGCTCTTTGTTGGCTTGAATCGTCATTTCCTGCATGGATTTTGAGCAATATTTGCATTATTACACCAATCTGAAGCTTGCCGACATGCATTTCATGTATGGAATTGCACAAGGAAATAGATTGGCTGCTCAAAGGTTTTAGATTAATGATTCCCAGGTAGGATTCTGCCAGACCACCAACCATTTGAGCGTCTTCATTAGAAGTTGTGCGCTGGTGAATTGTTTTATGCTTCCGGGCATGATAAGGGCACTGTAAGATATCACAGAATCAGGGGCATAGCTACCGTGGAGCAGTTGGAGCAGACTGCTCCAGGCGCACGCATCCTAAGGGCGCAAAATTAGAAAGAGCAGAATAAAGATTTGTAAAAATATTTGCATATATTTTCATTATTAATCAGATATATTATAGATGAATCTTGTTGCAACCATCATATTCCTATGATGTTTAACCTTGTGTTTTACCTCAACTATTTTGATTTGAAACATGTTTTATACACTGTTAAAAAAAATTAATTATATTCGTGAAGTTTCAACTTTAATTCATACCATATTGAAGCCTCAAGTAACTTCTCCAGTACCGTTTTAGCATGCATGTTTTTATGTAGATTTCGTAAGAAATACTACCTATTGCAGTCGTTACCATGGTGTGACTTTTGAAAAATTAATTTCGAACTTTTAGGTAGATTTCATATGAAATACTACCTATTGGCGTCGTTCCTATGTTGGAATTTCTGAAAACTTTTTGCAGATCTACACCGATCATGACCCCTAGAACCCAAAGCCACCCTCAGTAAAAAACTTTATTTATCTATCTATCTATATATATATATATATCACTTTACACGATAACTTCCACAATTCTGCGCAAATCTCTTCCAAACTGATACATAAAATCAAGGGACATAAAATCTCGGTCAAGTTCGTTAATTGGCAAAATCGGGCCAAGGGGCTGGAAATTGGGAGCGGTTTTGTGAAAATAGAAAAAAACCCATAACTTCTTTAAATTTTGTACATATCAAATCAGTTTAAAGTTTTTATTACTCCTAAAAATAGGGCCAAAAATTTATGCATCACAGATTTTTGATAAAATTAAAAATGGGCTCAAGGGGCGCAAAAAATAGGGTTTTTGGGAGAAAAAAAATTCGTAACTTCGTCAATTCTCAAGATATCAAATTCAATTAATTTTATTATACATCTCCTTAATATTATCTACAACTTTTATATTCACAAGTTTTTGATAGAACCAATTCGTAATGCAAAAAAAAAAAAAAAAAAAAAAAAAAAAAAATTAAAAACGAAAACGAAAAAAGGGAGTGTGAAGAAGAAAAATTTCCATGACTCCGTCAATTCACAAGATATAAAATCCCCATGAATTTATCATACATCTTCTTAATATTGTCATCAACATTTATATAAATAAGATTTTGATAGGACCAATTCTTACAGCAAAAACAAATTAAAATTACATAGCGGTTGAAGAAAAAAATCTTCTTATTAAGGGCGTATTCAAATCCAAACTGCTTATTTTCTGACTCATTTTTAAATTCAATTTTGCTCTCAAACGCATCCAATTGATAGATTCTCTTCTTCAGAAACTATACAATGTACCTTAATGATCGATTTTTTTATAGAGGCAGAATATGTTTCAAAAAATGATGTCAAATTGGGCCTTTTGAACAGAAATTCCCGAAGCGATTGTGTTAGAAAGGAAAAATATTGCCTTACTGAGAAAATAATTGTTTATTAATCAAGTTTCAATTAATTGAAAGAAAAACAAGAACACATGCCGCTTATAAATCTTTTCAAAAATCACGTCAGCAAGTTTCGTATTTTTTCTATTAAAAAAGAATCTGAAAATGTGCCAGAAAATTTCGAGTTGTTGAGCATGGAAAAGTATTTTTTTTTAATACCGCCTCAACATGATTCTGATAAAACCAGCTATTATATAAAAATGAAATAAAAACTCGTCAAAAGCGTCCAGAAAAAACTGTTAAAGTGGATTTATATCTAATCATGATTTAGTTTTTGTTGGAGCAATTAATATACTTAACTTCGAAATCTACCTCCGCCTGTAGGCAGGGATTTATTATTATATGATCCCATGAATCCAGAACCACCCCACCTCAAAAGTTTATATGATATGCATGTACTAAATTTTGTACGCATGATAAAAGTCGCAATTATGCACGAATCATCTTCAAACTCACCAAAAAACAATCATATGGCTAATATCTCGGCGGGGATTGTAAATGGGCAAAACCGGGCAAAGGGTGGTGGAAATGGGGAGGATAAAAATAGGGTTTTAGGGGGGAAAAATTCATAACTTCGTCACTTCTCAAGATATCAAATCCATTTAACTTTATTATAAATCTTATTAATATTATATACAACTTTTATGTTGACAAGTTTTTCATAGGACCAACTTTTACCACAAAAAAATTAAAAACGAAGAGAAAAAGGGGAGGGGGGTTGAAGAAGAAAAAAATCATAACTTTGTCAATTCACAAAATATCAAATCCGCTTAAATTTATTATATATCTTCTTATCTACAACTTTTATATTGGCAAGTTTTTGATAGGACCAAATCTTACAGCAAATACAAAATAAGAATACATAGCGGTTAAAATAAAATTATCGTATTATCGTATTCTGAAAAAAAAACAGCTCTTACAGAAAAACGAAATTAAAATCTCCTCAAAAGCACCCAGATAAAATTTTTAAACTTAGTTCATCTCTAATCTTCATTTAGTTTTTGTTTTTTAAATTAGTACTTACTTTGAAATCTACCTGCGCCTGTGCACCGAGCCGGCACTTTTTCAATTCCTACTATTAGTTCACTCTCTCCCTATCGTTAATAAAATACTTATTATTCATCCACTCAAGTTCAAATAATTTTTTTAAACTTGTAGTGGATGACACTTTGATGTTAATACAGTTTTTTCAAATATTAATTCATTAATTAAATTTTAATTAATTAATTTTAGTTTTATACGGGAGAAAAAATGGCGGCCATTGTTTATTGAACAGCATTTAATGCATCTTCTTACCTATAAGGGGGATTACCATAAGGGGTATCCTGTTCTGTCGCCAAATACCGCCAAGTTTATAGCCAACTTGGCGATATATAATGGTCAACAATAATGGTCAAAACAATAATAAGAGCCGGATTTAGGCACATTCCTCATCAGCTCACGGCGACAAAACTTAGATGAGGGTGAGGGGGAAGCGGCAAATTAAATTTTGTGCGTATTGTTTTTTAGATTTTGAAAATATGGCAAGTCTCAAATGCAGAGTTGATAAGCCTTTTTGATCAAAAATAGAGAAAAAAAATTAAGTATCTAATTCAGTGCTCCTTAGAACCTGATTATCGCCTATGCAAACTTACACCACTTTCACCACCATCGAAATGTATTTTTACGCATTAAACCTTATTTAATCGCAAAATTTTAGGAATAAATAAGACAAAATATAGTAATGTGCGTTTGCTTGGGCCGTAATCATGCTCTGTCCCCGCTCCCCCACTCTGTGAGTCTGTATGTGACACAAATTTTTTGTGCGCTCTATCTCAAGAACTAATGCACGGAATTTAATAAAACTTTAGATTCAGTTAGTCCTGGATATAAATTGGCGCTGATTACTTTTTGGTGTAAATCGCCCAACAGGTGGCGCTGCTATGCTGCATTTTTCATTATTTACGGAATAGCTATATCTCAAGAGCTAATAAACAAATTTTCATAAAACTTCAGATTCAGTAAGTCCTTGATATACTTTGGTGCTCATTACGTTTTGGTGTAAATCGTCCAACAGGTGGCGCTGCTATACTACATTATTTATGATTATCACGATAGCTCTATCTAAAGAACTAATGCACGAATTTTCAACAAACTTCAGTTTCAGATAGTCCCTCATATAAATTAGTGCGGTTTAGTTTATGGTGTAAATCGCCCAACAGGTGTCGCTGCTATGCTCTTCTAAAAGTGCACTTTTGAGCTCCTGGAGAGTCTGTGGAGGGATTTGGTACGCTGTAATTCACTGCTCTAAGTCATCCCACACATGCTCAATCGGGTTCAAGTTAAGTGAGCTATGTGTCCAATCCACTCGAATGATATCTTCTGTTTGCAAGTATTCTGACACCACATATGCTCGTTGTGGCCAAGCATTGTCATCCATTAAAAAATCTCTGGGACAACAGCACCCCTAAACAGTCTAACTTGGAGTTCCAATACCTCCTCCACATATCTTCGAGCGGTTACAGAGCCTCCTTGAAAGACATGCAGCTCAGTGCGGCCATTTTTTCATGATTCCTCCTTCCAAACCATTAAACTTCTGTCGTGGAAACGGGATATTTCACGGACAAGGGAAGGCAAGTTGTGTGTTCCTTCTCTCCAGATTAAAACACATCTAGAATCAATGTTCAGACTAAATCTGGACTCGTTAGTAAAACATACTCGGGCCCAGTCTTTTTGCATCCACTGATCACGACGCCGCCTTTGGAAGCTGGAGTACGTGGCACACAAACTATTGGTTTTTTTTTGCATACAATCCACTCTCTTTAAGCCTTTGTGCAGCAGTAGAATGGCTAAGTCCAGTTTCTGTGGCAGCCTGAAGATCTGAAACCAAGTCTCTTGTAGTCGCTTCGCAGTTTCTTCGAGCTGACAATGACAGAAAACAGTCTTCGGATGCAGTTGGTGCTCTTGATCGCCCTTGACCAGGCTGTTTATCAACGGAAGAGGACTTAAAAAGCGGCTCCTAGCTCTTCACGTGGCAATTTGAGGGATATTCAAATTTTCGGCGACTCCCATTTGCGTTTGACTTCCCTCGATTCTACCAATTATTCATCACGTTTGACCTTCACTTAAATGATACCTTTGAGCCGTAACTAATGAATAATGATCACTCACAAACAATACATTCACTTTAAACAACACTACAGACCAGAATTCCAACATACGTCCATTGCGTACCACATTGTCAATCACCAAATTTGCATATTTTTGACTGTAACGTATGTGCGGAAGTGCAATTTTGTGTTTAATTGTATTTAATTAACATAAATAATTGCAGCATTGGGCATTGGTCTCAATATTAACTTAGTGAGCACATTTTTTCCCATTATCCTTTAATTTTGATGAAAAGTGAAAAAACTGCAATCCTAAGTAATATATAAGGGTGTCAATCAGGGTTCTCGCTCCCGATCGTCACTGCACCAAAACATTTCATTTGGCAAAAAAATGACTGAAATCGTCAAATTGCGAGAGATCTTTCTTTTCTTTCGGTGACACTTTCAATGATGCTGTTTCACGATTAAACCTTCCCTATGTAACTCGATATTTGTGTTTTGATATTCTTAGTGTTTCACGACGAATCTATTACTACCATTATTTGAATTTGGCTAGTTTTTCTTTAACGATTTGCCAAATTGCTCAGATTAGTGAAAAGCCAGTGAGGACACCAGTGTCTGGCTAATTTTCTAAACCATTAGCTGTAGAAATATAGTTCTAATAGTAGAACAGCTTCAAAGTTGTTCTTCATCCTCTTAAAAGTAATTTATGTCAAAATTGTTATTTTTTAAATTATGAGGTTTACATTTTTATTCGTGTTACATTTAGGAAAATCTTCTCCGTACTTTAACAGGTAAAATAAAAATAAATGTTCTATATCCAAAATGTACCGAGTTATGATACTTTGAATTTTATGGAATTGTAGTATTTTCTGGCACTAAAAACAGAAAACCTGTTTCATCCATATGCGAAAAAAAATTGACAATATTGTGTTTTTTATTAGCATTCTAGAATGCTTCGAAACCCTTGAAAAGAAAAAATAGATATTAAGCACGGCAGATTGCATTGACTCATTGGCGCATTCAAAATTAAAATCCCGAACAATTCAGAAAAAAATATTCGTAAGTACTCCATACTTAAAAAATTATAATTCATTTCATTATCCATTATCTATTTTTAATTATATTGTATTTAATACGTTGTTAAAATACTTTGACATTTAAATGAAAGTAAAATTTTAAATAGAATTAAGGTTAATATATAAATTTTAAACTTGAAAACAAAATTGCACAGAACTCTTCGTGTGACAAGAGGGCGCACAAACTTTCCTTGCTCCAGGGCGCTGAATATGTAGCTACGCCACTGCACAGAATTAGCAGTATTACGCACAGTAGAGGATAGTCCTTCAACAAGTTCAAAAGCTGTTGGACATGCATCGGGTGTGAGCCATTTTCTTGCACAGCCCCATACATGAAATGCATGTCGGCAAACTCTGCATTGGTGTAACGATGCATGTTGCTCAAAATCTGTGAGGGAATAGCGATTCAAGCCAGCGAAGCACTTAACAGCACCCTCTATTCCCTCAATGCTGCATTTCTGCACCCACATTCCTATACAAAATCTGCTTATTTAGGTCCCCTCTACCTGCCTTCACATTTTTGACATATAGTTCTGAACCACCCTGTATGTAGTATCATATAATATTAATAATATAATTTGTATTAAATATACAGTTTGAGTAAGTTATGTAAGCTTAAGTTGTTTAACGCAGTTTCAATGCCTTTTGAATGATTAAAATGAATTTTAATCAGTTTTAGGTGGTTAAAACCAGTTTTTACCACTATCTTGGTTAAAATTGATTTTGACCTGTCAAAATACAACCCTGTTACCAGTATAAACTTATTATCAGTAATTAAATCATTGATTCATTCATTTTATTTAGGTTTCAATGAATGCGAGCTTAACTGCATGCCGAAAGGTGGTGATAAATTTTACTACAGACATTCTCAGGCTGTTATTGATGGAACAAGGTGTCGGGAAGACGCTTTGGATATTTGTGTCCAAGGAATCTGCATGGTAAGAAATAGTAATACTTTATTAATTTAACACAAGTTTTCCAATTAGTGAATAAATCATACAAGTTTTAATTTTCCAACTGAGTGAGAAGGTGACCAGGATTTGAACCAGGGACCTTTTAGCTTAAGCTGCCAATGATCTGCCAACTGAAATGTCCTGGTCAAGTCTGATAGACACAATTCAGTCTGCCAACCTTATTGATAATGGCATCTGGTCTCTTATCTGAAATTTATCACAGATAATAAACTCCAAAAATATGTTGGATTCAGATATTGGACCAGATGTCATAATCAATAAGGTTGGCTGCGTGAATTGTATGTGCCAGATTTGTCCAGGTTAGCTCAGTTGGCAGAGCATTGGCAGCTTACTCTAAAAAGTCTCTGGTTCAAACTTTGGCCTTGACACTTTTTAACCCCCTCACTGACAAGCCCGCGTTAATACGTTCACTAAGCTCCAGGTTTCACTGCAATACAAGCAATATTTAAAGTAATATAATTCTATTGATTTAATTTATTTTTAATACATTGAACAATGATTCATACTTCCAAGGATTGCATTCATATTCGTTATTAACTTTTTTTATAAAATGTTCAAAGAATAATTTTTTTTTTTAGCATTTAAAACAAAACGCAGAGAAAACAACATTACAATTTTGCCCTTTTTCCAGACAGTCGGAGAGTTAATCCAGTGGGTAAATTACCACTCGCATGAAATAGTAATAGTTTAGCTGAAATTATGTCTATCTAGTTTTTGGTCAAAATTTCTATCAAAAGCATGTTTTTTTATTATACAGTCGAACCTCGTTATCCCAACACTCTAATGACAAGATAAAAGTGTTGTCATAAGCGGAGTGTCGCGGTAACCGGAGTTGGAGAAAAATATGTTTATAAAAAGCTGTATTTTTAATTAATTTAAGACAATTTTAAATTCATAACTGTTCTTGCAGTTTTAAGCAATAAAAGATTATTATTAAACAAAATAAACACAAAAACAAAATTGAAAAGAATAAAGAACAGATTTATGATAATTTGATTTTTATTGATGAATTAAGGTTTGCTTATCCCTAGATGTGCTTCCTACAATTCATTTTTTCAATATTACACAATGAATTGTAATCAATATTCGTTGTTTCAGAAATGGACGTTAAATCATTTCTGATTGTTTCAATGCAATGCAATGCTTCGGTTTTAGTTGGATGAAAAACGCTGTGAAGCAAGAAGTTCCACGAAAGCCCCGCCTGACCAGAACAAAAGACCGCAAGTAGACTGATGTGTCAATCTGGAGCTTAAGTGGTCATTCATAGTGGGTGGGCTTATTTATTCAGATAAAGGATTGAAGTAAAATTTCTCATTTATCTCAATGGGTATTTTAGACTTTTTAGTGAAAAGTTTGGCTAAGACATTTCTTACTGCTTCATTTCCGTGCTTATAAAATGGATTATAAAAAATAGACAATTTTCCTAAACCGTCGGGATATCCGGAGTTGAAAATTAATCAACAACGTAAAATCCGGGGTTTATTTGCATTAGAATCATATACAGAAAATCGGGACTTTGAAAAACTGACGTGATAAACGGAGTGACATGAAAATTGTGTGTCAGGATAACGAGGTCTGACTGTATTAGCTTATGGTATTATACATCTCTGAAACATACCTAATCTTTTATCACAATATTAATGTTTATATTTTAAGGTTGCTACCCTTTGAATTTTTTAAGTGTTTTGTAATGTGTTTCTGGCACATTATGAAATGATTTTATGAATAAAAATTATTTAATCAAGAAAAAATTAAATTTTTAACCGTAAAATTTGAAAATTTGAAATTTTTTAAAAATTAAAACAGCACTTCTACAATTTTGAACTATTCACAACAATTTCCGGTACAGATGTCGCAGATGCAATGGGGGTGGGGGTATCTCTTTTTGGTATCAAAATGGTGCTATTTTGCCTGTCATTTTTAGTATAGCAACCTCATAGACCAGATAGTGTGAATCAAAACCCTCTGGTAATAGCTGAGTCAGTAGCATTCTTGACAATTGTGTGTGTGTTTAGTAATAAAATAAAACTAACATGCTATTTTTTCAAGCCGGTCTAAGAAGTATTTGACAATGGGATTTTCCTGCCAAAATAACATTAAAAGAAATCACATCAACATCTGTTCCCATTTTCTTTTTTTCATATTTTTTTTTTTACAAGTATTCTTTATAACTAAAAGGCAAACTGTAAATTTTCATTTGTGGCCTGTAGTAGCAGATTTATTAGTGACCTCTTTTTTAACAAAAAGTGCTGGACAATAAATTTTTATTAAAATTTCTATTATTATTAGTCTAAAATTAAATTGTATAAATTTGTTATAGTCATTCTTTTTTTATTTAGTGACTTTGTGGTCGTCATTAATTTTGTCCAATATAACTGTAAGGAACAGATTTCCAAAAAATTAATTTCTTTAAGAAAAGATAAATAAAATGTCATGACATATGGGTAAAAATACACTAAGAATGATAATGCCAAGAAGCAAGAATTTGTATATTTTCCTGCCCTTTAGTTTTTACACGGGGGTTATTGCCTGACTATGCCGTTCCTCTAAACAACCATCTAAAAAAATAAGAAATACTCTTTTTGCCTATTTTTCAAGTGTTTTTTCTTTTATCATTTTTAGCTTACATTTAATAATTTTTAAATGAAGTGTAGCTTTAAAAGTATTGTTTCTTTTCTTTCCTTCCTTCTTCTTTCTCTCTGAAAGTTTTAAATGTACCGTAATTTCCGGCCTATAATCCACGGATAATCATCCGCCGCGGATTATCTGATTTTTTTTCCCCCTTTTGAAAAAAAAAACAATTTTTAGCATGTTCTTAGTTTGGTTTGCTACTTTTCCAACAAACGGCAGCACCTTACAATTGCTTAATCTGGCTGCTTGCTTACATGCACTTGGTAGTCATTACATGCATGCTCTGTAACAATCAAACTTACACAAGAAACAAGAAAGAACAGGATTTTTGAACAGTAAGCACTTTTTGTCGCCATCGCCATTTCTTTAGTTAGTGCCTCTTTGAAAACATGCCTTGCAAAAATCATATGAGGTATGCTGCCGAACTCAAATTAAAATTTGTAGAAAATACAGAAAAGATGGGCAACAGTGAATTTAATATTCGATTCAATAAAATTATATTCGATTTGTCAATAGTGCAGATTATAGGACGGTGCAGATTTTCTGCTAACTGTTTTCTGGTGAGAAGAAAAATTGCATATGCGGATTATGTGTCACCACGGATTTATAGGCTAGAAATTACGGTATGTATGCAAACAGCTTAATTACAATCAATCTCTCCTTCCTCCTTCCATTCTCATTTTCAGATCATAATCATCAGGTTAATTCAAACCTTTTTTTTTCTAATTTTGTTTTCATATTTATTTTCTAAAGGCTGTTGGGTGTGACATGATGCTAGGCTCTGAAGTTAAAGAAGACAAATGTCAAGAATGTGGTGGAGATGGTTCTAACTGTAAAACTGTTGAGGGAATCTTTAACCAGACAAACTTGCAAGTAGGTGAGTTTGAACAGTTATTCATCTTCTTTTTTTTTTTTTTTTTTATCATTGAACATAAATAAACTTTTATTAAAAAAAAAGATATTTAGCTTACATAACCTTAATTTTATATTGCAAATTAAACTGGGTTAAGAGCAGGGATGTAGTGGAGGGTATACGCTGGTATACGCCGTATACCCTCTGGATTTTTTAAAGGAACACCGTATACCTTCTGTTTCTCAAAAAAGCTATGGTATATGCACTCTAGGGTATACCCTCTGTTTTTTTTACGACTACACCACTGGTTAAGAGTCCACTAATATCTGCCTATGCCCATGTTAAAGTTTGTAGACATATAAAATTGTCTAGTAATTTTTGCTCCAGCACCCTATGCAGCACATGCTTCAATATGCAGTACTATAACATTTAAATTTGAAAAAAAAAAAAAAAAAAGACTGCATATTGTGTCACATTGTCTTATTTAGAAGCTAAATAACTAAAAACAATTGAAAAAATAAATATTTCTCTGCTAGATCCTTTGTAGGAACTAAAGGGTCAATTTGTAATTTAGAAATTCCACAAGACTTAAAACTGATTAAATAAAATATTCAAGTGAATCTCAGTAAATAAAATACCAATATCTCATTATAAAAGGACGGATTAAACTAATATTCATTCTATTATTTTTTCTGTCATAATCTTTGAATCAAGCATTTTTGTTTGGAATATGTCAGATGAAATATTTAAGCAAATTTATCTAAAGTAGCACAAGAAGAGGACATTATTGATGATTTCGTTGATTTGTTGATTCTTTATTTATATAGTAAGTAGTTAAGTTCAAGGTCTTGTGCAAAAGCTGTTTTATTAAAATTAGTAATTTTTTGTAATATTTAAAATTCAGCATTACAATGAATGTAATGAAACTCTTCTCTTAACATGTATGCATTGCTGAAGTTATAGATGAAATATGTGATTATTAAATAGTAGCTTTTAATTATAACTTTTGTAAAATAAAAACTTTAAATATCCAGTCTTTTTTTTATTATTATTATTCCAAGAATTGGTTATATAAATTATATACCGTATATTCCAGCATATAATGACACAAGGTTTTACTTTTCTAGTATTTTTAGATATATCTGCTGTGTTATGCACACACCCCTTTTTCCACAGAAGCCTTCGTGAGATATCTTGCTTGAAAATAAAAAGAACATTTAAAAATTAAATAACTAGGGTGACCCCATCAGTAGTTGATCAAAGTTTTGAAATATTGCGCCATTTCAGGCAGAAATGAGTTTTACACGTAGCACTAGACATAATATTTTTGCTTGAATGTTGGAGCACCTGTTGTCACATTGTTGTCAGCTGCTTGCTGTAAGAGAAGCCATTTTATGAATTTTTTTTTATTAGAAAATGTAAAGATTTAGTTTTTGATTAGTTAGAGACAATTATTGTAAGTTAAAATAGTCCATTTCCATCTTGCTTATTTTAAATAATAGTTTTATATGAATTATTGTTAATCACAGCTTAAGCATGATATTTTAAAGATTAATTTTTGAATTTTTAACTGATTTCTTCGATTGATCAATTACTGGGAAAATGACAATTAAAGAAACTATTTACTTATAATTTGGTTGCTATTTAATTTCAGCAGATTTCATTTTTGGCCATAATAGGATATTCATTACGGGTTGCAGCAATCATGTTAGTTTACTTCTAAAACTTAAAAGGAAAGAAATATAATGAAAACCTCGTAGCACCGACCTCATTTAATCAACTACTGACTGGGTCACCCTATTACAAACATCTATAAAATAAAAGCCTAAGTCATGTGACTGTCATCAACAGTTCTGGGTTGGCCACTTCACTTTTCTATACCAGGTGTCCAATTTGGTAATTTAATGTTAGCTGGGCGCAGGTGATAAATCGCCAAATATTGTTCCATCGCCATCATGTCATCAGTATTATAATGGTCCATTTCATGCAACTGTCATAAACAATTTTTCACGTAGTAAATTAAAACAAAGCTTTGATGTTGAAAATGTGTTATGTTGATAATTTGAGTTTTCCTTAAATAATTAAAAAAAAAAAAAAAAAAAAAAAAAAAAAAGTAATGCTAATTTTTAAGATGTTTTATATAGATAATAGTTGGTTTTTTTTACTTTAGAATAACTTCTTTTTTTGTCAGTCAATAGTTCAAATTACTCCATATTATACTTAATGGTTTATTGTAATGTCAAATAATATTTTGAGGAAGTTTTTTTTATGTTGGCTTGGCGCCCGCCAATGTAAAGACTTTTTCCTCAGTAATTATGAATATTTTATGTGTAAAATATAAGCTTATAATGTTTAAAAATGTAGAAAAAAAAATATTTAAAGTTACAACTAAATCGCAATTTAATATTGAAAATATGTGTTCAAATGACAAAATAATATTATTTTAGAAGTTTTTAGAGTTATTCTATTTGTAAATAATTAAGCTTAATTTATTATTTCATTTTTAATCGCACGTGGTTCCGAATCGGCGATGTTTTGAGTATTCATCCGCGTACGATCGGACCACGTTTTACATGCAACTAAGACTCCTTTTAAAAATCGGAAAATACTGTGTAAAAATAGATATTATGTGTTATTTAAATGATGATTAATTCATTTCAAAAAGACCTAAAAATAAATAATAGCGCATATCTCTGTGTTTTTCGGCGCGGAACGGAACTTTGTACCGTTGCGCTGGACGAAAGAGGTAAAGAAGCAAGAGGATAAAAGGAGAGATCTTCGCTAAAAACGGGGCTTTTTTCTCTTCGGAAGATCGGAGTTCGGAGGTGGCAGGCTCGGCTGCAAGGTGGAAGGAACGACCGTGAGTCGGCTGGAAGGTTTAGAAGAGCGAGAGAGATCGCGGAGTCCGGAGCTAGGAAAACCAATTGGCTGCAATGATGCTGAAATTGAGTATCAAGATTGTGGTGAGTCTTCAGAGAGAAGACTAAATGACACCGACGAATTGCCTGGAGATGTTGTTTAAATTATGAAAATACTGTAAACATTAATAGAGGTACCTCTTATTTATTTTATCCGAAGAAATTATAAATCATTTTCAATCATGAACAAATTTGCAATTTATCTTTGTTAGTTTTAAACTAAAAGATTAGATAAATAATGATACTTGTTAATATTGTATGTGTAAATTTTTTAAAGATGAACTAGATTTTAATATTAATTGCTTATATCCTATTCCTTAAATAAACATTAATTTAAATCAGTAAAAATATCTCTGTATTAATTTTTCCTTCCCACAGCAGCATTTTTCCTTTTAGGTGGGTTTTTTTTATGTAATGAATAATCTATACGATCAGTTTTTTTATTTTCTCTTGGTAGAATTTATCTACCACGTGTTTGTGTCTACCTAGAAATGTTTTAGGTACGATACAACACATTTTTGGTGCCTAGTGACCTTTGCCATTTTGGCGTCGCGGCACGGTTCGGGTCCGCGTTTTTTTTTTTTTTTTTTTTTTTTTTTTTTTTTTTTTTTTTCTCGGCCAAAATTCGGCGCCGTCACCTGTTGTTTTCTTTTACCTTTTGCTGCTGTGGATAATGGAAAATATTTGTAAATGGAGTAATTTCTTAAGAAATTCATTTTTTAACATGATTTAAGTGGCTGTAGAGAATATTAACTTTAACTTAGTTTTCATTTTTGATTTTCCACATGTTGCATGAAATTTTTATTTTCACAATTTTTATATATTTTTATAGTAATTTATAATTACAATTAGTATTATTTTGGGGGAAACTTGCAGTAATTGATAATAATGAACACTGAGACAGATACGCCTGAGGAGGTGGCTGGACAGGCTGGGAAAGGGAATGAACAGAATACTACTTTAACTGATTTAAATAATAGTGTAGAAAATGAGAAATCCAAAAAAGAGAGTAAAGAAAATAACCCAGCAAATACTTCTTTTGGTAGTAGCAGTTCACCACCAACATTATCACCAGTCAGGAGTTCAGACAGCTATGGGAGGAACACACATGGACCAGTGTCTCTGGTACCAAACCTAACTTTTAACTTCAATCAGTTCATTTCAAATATCCCAAATTATTCAGGAGAAAATCCCGATATAACAGTAGCTGATTTTCTAGACAAAATAATAGAAGTTAGAGACTTTGCAGGTTGGCAGGAGGAACAATGCGTCTTTGCCATAAAGATGAAATGCATAGGAGAAGCCCAAAAATTTATTAAGTCCCAGCCTCACTTAAAAAATACACACAGCCTACAAACTCTAAAAGAAGCCTTAATTAGCCGATTCAGTAAAACTGTAGATGAGGCATACCATTTACAAGAGTTTACAACAGCCCGCCAAAATATTAGGGAGTCAAATAGAGCTTTCCTGTCCAGAGTTTTGGGTTTATCTTACAAATGCTTTGCAGATCAAGAGGCCATCCGAGAAAAATTACTCGTACAAAAATGTCTGCAAGGTATGTTACCTGAGGTGCGAAAATTTGTCATGCCACATTCTCCTAGCACTTATAAACATATTTGGGACTTGGCAATTTGTCAGGAGAAATGTGCAGACTATGACCAAACACAAGCACCAATTAACATTGCTCAAACTACTAATAATTACTCAAATGAAATGCAAGAAATTAAAAGTCTCATTCAAAATGTAGTCAGCGAGAGTGATCGAAAAATCGCAGAACTTAGTAACCAAGTACAAACATTATTACGTGTCACCCAAGGTCAGTCACAAGGGTATGGGGCAGGTCCATCACAATACGGGGGTAGGCAGTACCGTCCCAGACGAAATATTGTTTGTTACCAATGCAACCAACCAGGCCACTTAAAAAGGAATTGTCCCTCATTACACACACAATCACAAAATTCTAATTCAGATTCTTTAAACCAGTAGTGGGGCAAAACGGGAACGTACCACTGTCTTTGGATTCTCCCCCTAATTTGGTACGCATAGATACGGTTAGTGCTGAAGTAGGACAATTACCTATAATTTCCCTTAAATTAAATAAACAAAAAATAGATTGTCTTATCGATTCAGGAGCAGCAATAAACTTAATTTCATCCGAAATTTTGAATAAACTCTTACCAAGTTGGGTTGATATAGCTGAGTCTTGCACAATGCAAGTCATTGGCGTCAACAATGACATCATGGGCTTAGATAAGAAAATTAAACTTTCCTTAACTGACCAAGACGTTAAATTTGATGTAACCTTCTTTATTGGTAATAGTCTAAAAACAAACTATAACGCAATTCTTGGATCGGAATTTTTAAAATCTCATAACATTATCATTGATTATAAAACTGAAACGTTAAAATATATAAACCATACGATTTTATGGAACAATATAAAAAATATAGAAGTTAACTCGATAAATTTACATAAATTTGAAGGTATAGGGAGTACGGTAAATAAAAATGTTATTGAACCTCGATCTGAACAATTCATAAAAATTAAAATTCATGGGTTACCACAAACTCAAAACCTAATTTTTGTTCAGCCATCAAATAAATCTCTAAATAATTCTTGGTTAGTAGCGAACGGAATTTATAATTATGAAGGCAACAAAGATTTATGGATTAAAGTAGCTAACGTAACACAAAGGAAAATTCATATAAATAAAAATTGTCAGATAGCAAAAATTGAATTTGTTGAAGCAGTTAATGTCCAAAATACAACTGTAAATAATTTAGAAGTGGAAAATGAGATAACTGATTTTAATCCTTATGGGGAGAAGTTCGAATTAGATCATTTAACTGAATCACAAAAACAGGCAGTCATGGAAGTCATAAATAAAAATAAAGCTATTTTCGCACAGTCGGTTAAAGACTTAACAGGTTGTAACACAACCAGTCATCGGATTTATTTAACAGATGATATTCCAGTCCGTTCTAAACCCTATAGGACACCATATGCTTTAAGAACAGAGCTGAAACAACAAATTGATGACCTACTTGAAGCTGATATAATTACCCCTTCTGATTCTCCTTATGCATCCCCAGTAATATTGGTTAAAAAGAAAAATGGTTCTTACAGATTAGTTTGCGATTACCGAAAGCTTAATTTAAAAACTAAACCCTTGCCATTTCCCCTCCCCCATATTTCAGATTTATTAGATAAATTAAATGGTGCTCATTACTATACATCTTTAGATTTATGCTCAGGATATTGGCAAATGGAGTTGCATCCTGATGACAGATACAAAACTGCCTTTTGTACAGAATTTGGTTTGTTTGAGTGGACAAGATTGCCACAGGGCCTAATCAATGCTGCAGCTTCTTTTCAAAGGCTAGTTGCTACAATTTTATTAGGTTTAGATACTAATACTTACATTGATGACATAATTATTGGTTCTGCAACTTTTGAAGAACACATTCAAAAATTAGATCAGGTTTTTAAAAGACTCAATTCTCATAACCTGAAAATTAACCCTAAAAAATGTCAAATAGCAAAAAATTCAATAACTTACCTTGGATTCCAAATTAAAAATGGTGCAGTCTCTCCAGATGAAAGAAACGTAAAAGCTGTAGAAAACTTCCCCATACCAAAAAACAAAAAAGCTGTACGTAGTTTTATTGGAATATGTAATTTTTATAGAAAATTTATTGATCATTTTGCCGACATCGCAAAGCCCTTAACAGAATTAACTAAATTGAAAACCCCTTTCAAATGGAGTCAGGAAGCAGATTCAGCGTTTAACAAATTGAAACAGTGTTTGACTTCTTACCCTTGTTTAATGTTGCCTAATGTTGAGCAACCTTTCTTTTTACATACCGATGCGTCTGGTTTCGCATTAGGTGCTGTACTTAGCCAAAAAGATGAATCAGGTGATCTGCATCCAGTCGCTTATGCTAGCAGAACTTTAAAGGATGCCGAAACAAGATATAGTACGTTTGAGAGAGAACTTCTCGGTGTAGTTTGGGGAATTAGTAATTTTAGACATTATCTTTACGGGAGGGAATTTACTCTTTTTTGTGATCAGCAGGCAATTTCGCAGGTGTTGAGAATCCAAGACAGTGGTAGAGTTTCTCGTTGGGCTCTTGCACTGCAAAATTATAATATAAAATATTGTCATACCCCAGGTAAATGTAATGTACCAGCTGATGTACTATCGAGAAATGTCAATGTGATACAAGAAATTAATATCAACACAAATTTTTCAAAAGAATTTATTAAATCATCACAAAATCAAGATGCAAAATGTAAAAACATAATTGAACAATTAAATAATATAAATGAAATACAATTAAATGAATTAACCTTCTTTTTAAAAGATGATTTATTATATTGCATAAACAAAAAAGATGCACATAATGACAATCAAACTAAATTAGTTATTCCTAAAACTTTAATTTCACATATCTTAAATTTAGCTCATGACTCTGTAACCTCAGCACATCCAGGATTTAAAAGAACACTAATTAAAACTAAGAAAAATTACTTTTGGTGGGGACAATATAAACACACACTCAATCACGTTAAATCTTGTGTACAGTGTGCCATTCGTAAAGGATATAAATCCAAACAGAAAGCTCCATTGCAGAGAGTCGAAATTACTTCACGTCCTTTTGAAAAGATTGCAGTCGATGCAGTGGGTCCGTTAAGTACTACAGCAGTGGGAAACAGACACATTATTGTAATTACAGATTATTTTACAAGAGGGGCTGAGGCATATCCTGTACCGAATTTACAATCTGAGGTTATAATATCAGTGTTAGAAAAATTTATTTCTACTCATGGGATTCCTGAACACCTCACTACAGACAAGGGCAAATCTTTCATATCAGAGGCAATCTTAAAAGTATATGAGAAACTTCACATTAAAAAACATACTACGACCAGTTATCACCCGAGTGCAAACGGGGTTGTGGAACGGGCCAATGGCACGATAGTTAATATGTTAAAACACTTAGTGGACTCTTCAAATGAAGATTGGGACAAAGTTTTACATTTTGCTCTATTGGCTTACAGAACAGCTTATCACGCTGCTATAGGGGATACCCCAGCACATTTAGTGTACGGTAGGGATCTACTTTTACCTGTTGACCTCATAACCAAACCTATTCAAAGATCTTACGCAGATACTCGAGAGTTAAGTGAAGATTTACATTTAAGGTTAAGCAAAATTTTTCGCTTGGTCAAACAAAATTTAACTACAGCTGCAGAAAAGCAGGAGGAGTATAGGTTAAAGTTTGCCACAGACAAAAATTTACAAGTGGGGGACTTGGTGCTATTGTACACACCAGTAGTTAAGCCAGGGGCTAGTAAAAAACTTACACAGTTCAATAAAGGACCTTACCGTATCACTCAACAAACTAATACAGTAAATTTTAAAATTGTTCACATACAAAACCCCAAGGACGAGCAATTAGTACATGTTGATAGATTGACTAAAATCACTGAAAGAATTATTTTTCCTGCACTTTTTGAGGAAGAGATTAATAATGGGGAACGGGATACAGATCAAAACAATCAAATTGACATGGATGTTAAGGATTCTCAGGTAGAAGAGATTGTTGATCAGTATCCAGTTTTTGATTTGATAGGTTATAGTGATAGTAGTAACAATCAAGCTCATGCACACAATAATAAAATTAACACTGATAATGTTGACATAAATACAGGCTTACCTGGTCAGTCACATTCAGGATCTAGGCAAAATTGTAGACAGCATACGAGACCTGCAGTCGTTAGTGATTACAATTTGCGCACCAGAGACACACATGGTTTTGTTGTGAAAAAATAAGATTTTGTGGTGAATACATTTTCACCATTGAATAGTGTTGTATATAATTTTTTTTCTATTGTATTGTATTGTATAATTTGTGTAATATAATTTATGTAACGTATTGTATAATTTGTGTAATATATTGTATAATCAGGATCAAATTTTAGTTTTAAATTTTTGAACAAACTTGCTATTTATTGTATGAATGTGATAAAGTATACGTATAAATCTTAACACACCAGTCAACTAATGGAAATCACCTTGAATTGTTTATTATGTATAATCTAAACATTATGGTTATGGATGCATGTCAAAATTTGATGAAGCAAGATTTCATTAATGTTTGGTAAAGTTGTCTGAATCCTGATTTGGTTGGTTTTGGTGACTGGGTGTTCGGAGTTTAGCCAATTACTTGAATTTCTATCTGGGTAGTTAGAGGGGTATTCACATGCAACATGTATTTTTTTTATTTTTTTGGCGAGGACCTGATTCTTATTCTTTTGCTTACAAAAAAAATTTTTTTCAGAAAAAATTTTTTTTGAGGGGACGGAGATGTAATGTGTTATGTTGATAATTTGAGTTTTCCTTAAATAATTAAAAAAAAAAAAAAAAAAAAAAAAAAAAAAAAAGTAATGCTAATTTTTAAGATGTTTTATATAGATAATAGTTGGTTTTTTTTACTTTAGAATAACTTCTTTTTTTGTCAGTCAATAGTTCAAATTACTCCATATTATACTTAATGGTTTATTGTAATGTCAAATAATATTTTGAGGAAGTTTTTTTTATGTTGGCTTGGCGCCCGCCAATGTAAAGACTTTTTCCTCAGTAATTATGAATATTTTATGTGTAAAATATAAGCTTATAATGTTTAAAAATGTAGAAAAAAAAATATTTAAAGTTACAACTAAATCGCAATTTAATATTGAAAATATGTGTTCAAATGACAAAATAATATTATTTTAGAAGTTTTTAGAGTTATTCTATTTGTAAATAATTAAGCTTAATTTATTATTTCATTTTTAATCGCACGTGGTTCCGAATCGGCGATGTTTTGAGTATTCATCCGCGTACGATCGGACCACGTTTTACATGCAACTAAGACTCCTTTTAAAAATCGGAAAATACTGTGTAAAAATAGATATTATGTGTTATTTAAATGATGATTAATTCATTTCAAAAAGACCTAAAAATAAATAATAGCGCATATCTCTGTGTTTTTCGGCGCGGAACGGAACTTTGTACCGTTGCGCTGGACGAAAGAGGTAAAGAAGCAAGAGGATAAAAGGAGAGATCTTCGCTAAAAACGGGGCTTTTTTCTCTTCGGAAGATCGGAGTTCGGAGGTGGCAGGCTCGGCTGCAAGGTGGAAGGAACGACCGTGAGTCGGCTGGAAGGTTTAGAAGAGCGAGAGAGATCGCGGAGTCCGGAGCTAGGAAAACCAATTGGCTGCAATGATGCTGAAATTGAGTATCAAGATTGTGGTGAGTCTTCAGAGAGAAGACTAAATGACACCGACGAATTGCCTGGAGATGTTGTTTAAATTATGAAAATACTGTAAACATTAATAGAGGTACCTCTTATTTATTTTATCCGAAGAAATTATAAATCATTTTCAATCATGAACAAATTTGCAATTTATCTTTGTTAGTTTTAAACTAAAAGATTAGATAAATAATGATACTTGTTAATATTGTATGTGTAAATTTTTTAAAGATGAACTAGATTTTAATATTAATTGCTTATATCCTATTCCTTAAATAAACATTAATTTAAATCAGTAAAAATATCTCTGTATTAATTTTTCCTTCCCACAGCAGCATTTTTCCTTTTAGGTGGGTTTTTTTTATGTAATGAATAATCTATACGATCAGTTTTTTTATTTTCTCTTGGTAGAATTTATCTACCACGTGTTTGTGTCTACCTAGAAATGTTTTAGGTACGATACAACACATTTTTTGAATATTACTTTGAGCATTACTTTTTTTTTTTTTTTTTTTTTTTTTTTTTTTTTTTAATTATTTAAGGAAAACTCAAATTATCAACATAACAATTAAATGTCATGGTTTATAGTATTATTTATTATTTTTCTTTTCTTTTTTTAAAGCAATAATTGAGGGTCATAAATTTTAAATATTTCAGTTTTAAATTAAAGTTATGCATTTTAAATAAAATGAGTGAAAGTACTATATTTTAAATGAAATTAATGAAATATGAAAAAATATGACGGGAACAATGTTTAGCCATTTATCACCGACACCCGGCTAACATAAAAATACAGAGTTCATGATCTATATCAGAATCTTCAGATTTGGTGAAGGATTGAGCAAGTAAATTAAATTATGTATAAAAGTAGCGTGATAAAATGCTTAGCATATATTTAAGGGAGACCAAACTGGTTGCCAAGGGCGGCTAGTGAAGTAAAATAATGAAATGTGAAGTGAGGATATTCTCTACTCTAATGCCAGACATATCTGCTTGAATCCCAACAAAACTTTCCGAATTGTACTCTTGTTCCTTCATATATTTACATCTCTTTATCTTGATAAAAATCTCAATTCTTATACTTATCTTTTCTTAAAGCTTTTGTCTTTATACCTGCTGTGTTACATGTACCTGTAAAATTTGGTCAATTTTCTTGTTTCAAAAATGTGTATTATATGCCCAAATATACACTATTTGAAATATTCTACTTGTTGCACAAAAGGTATATAAAAATTATTATTTTTCAATGTTATATCAAATAACGATTAATAATAGTAATAATTGAAGACCCCAGAAGCCAAGGGGTAAGTGACAAAATTGAAAACACTGAGCTAAGTGCACAGGCTATCTGGAAATAAGGTTATTCGTTTGGAGGTAAAGAAATATAAGTGATTTTCTGATTTTGTGCTGCATTCTAGAGGTCAACTACTTAAGCTCTTTAATCTCTACTTAAATTTGAAAAAAATATTGTACTCCACTTTTCTTTAACAGATATTGAAAAAAGAGTTCTAAGACCACTATGAAATAAGCAACAGTTTCATATTTTAATTCAGTCAATTACTATTGATGTTCAACTTTGAACTCAATTTACTCCAAATCTAAATTTTGTCACTTGTATCCCTTGGCTTCTGGGGTCCTCAATTATTAGTATTTTTTTACTTATCATAATTGATGTCAATAAAACAATCCTGTATTTATACTAAAAAATATATATAGAAGTGAATATCAAATAATTAAAAGTCGTACTGGATGTATTTTATCTTCATAAAACTTTATTTTTATGAAATAAATACTCAAGGGGGAAAGCCTTGTAACAGTCCATGACTTAAATTATTAGAATTGTAGTTGGCGATTTATAGAATTTTATTACTTATTCTTTCACTCAACTGTGACAGCATTATTAATGGTTAAAAGTCTATTCACAATCACCCCCCCCCCCCCCCCATCTTTCATTAAAAGTTAGCGGAGTATTAATTTTAAACGAACGAGCTGACTTTTCAGATGTTTTTCTTGTTTTTTCATATTTATTGCGTATTTTTTTTATCTCTTCAGGAAGAGTGTCCATACATAATTTAAAAACTTTTTTCACTACTTTTTTAAAATGGAAATATTTTCTGAATTTAAACGCAGAAATTCTGTGATTAAATAAGGGAAAATTACTACAAAAAGTTACTGGCAGGAAAAATGGTGGATTTTACACACCCTATGTGGCACATATATGTTGCAATGCAAATGCTTTATTATGAAGGGGTTAATAACTCTTATGTATTTAATTACTTTGTATTTATTTACTTAAAAAGTTTAAAGTTTTATTATAAAAAGAATTGTATTTTCAATAATTTTGAATGTGTATTAATTTTTAAGTATTTTGCAGGCTATAATGATATTATATTAATACCTTCTGGTGCTACCACGATAAAAATACAAGAACTGGAACCAACAAATAACTATTTGGGTAAAGTATTGGATCTTTTACTCATAGTAACATTTTATGCTAATAAAGATATATTTTCGTTGTATTGTTTTCAAATTTCACTCAAACACTCATTATTTTTATTAACTTTTCAGCTATTAGAAATTCTTCTGGCTACTATTATTTAAACGGAAACTGGCAGATTGAATTTCCAAGAAAGTTACGATTTGCCGGTACCTACTGGCATTATGAAAGGCATCCCCAAGGATATGTTGGACAAGAATTTGTTCATGCTTCGGGCCCTACTACTGAACCAATATTCATAGCTGTAAGCACTTCTCTATTATGTATCTATATTATTTTATAGTTTTATCATATATTTAATTTTATAATAATTAAATTGAAATTAACTTACTCCTATTGATCTATGATATATTTTGAAAAAAAATTTCTTTCTTATTTTGTAGTCTGTTTGTCTGAGCAATGAAGCATGTAGATCTGAATAAAGACATTTATATGCCTTTTAAATGTATTTTTATCACTTTTAGCATGTATTAGCTTTGTTTGATTTTATTATCTGTTTAATTATATTTTCTGAAGATACAAATTTTATTAATTGACCTTTGTTGTTTCACCGTAAGAAATATTTTTATGAGATGTCTTTTTACATGTTTAAACTAACTAGCCTTGTTATGTACTGACTAACACCTTTAAGAGCAATACTACCTAAAACTTCTGAATTGTTAAGGGAAATGGATACATTTCCCTTATTTGAGCACAAACAATAAATAGCCAAATATTGTTTAAGGCTGCTAGCCACCTAGTTTCTGAATCTTACTCGATAATGTTAACAGCATGAGCATTTGATGCATTCCTGTATTTAAAATATATTTGGGGTTCATTAGATAAGTATAGAGGGGGGGGGGGGGAGGCTAATCCTCCCTTAATTTAGATAAATAGGTTTTTCTTGCAGAATTATTCGATTTGCTTCAAATTTGATGTACCGGTTTATTCTGAGGCGCTTCCTTTATTAGATTTGGAGGTTCATTGGTTAAGTATAAAAGGGGGGAACTGCAGAATTATTCGATTTTCTTCAAATTTGATATGCCAGTTTATTCCGAAAAGGCACTTCCTTGATTAGATTTGGAGGTTCATTGGTTAAGTATAAAGGGGGAATGGGGGCTAGTCCCTCCCCTTAATTTAGATAAATAGGGGTTTTTTTATTTGCTTCAAATTTGATATACAGGTTTATTCCAATAAGGCGCTTCCTTGATTAGATTTGGAGGTTCATTGGTTAGGTATAGAGGGAGGCAAGCCCCCTCTCCTTAATATAGATAAATGGGTTTTCATACAGAATTATTCAATTTGCGTCTTTTTTTTTTTTTTCTAGGTTTATTCTGATAAGGAGCTTCCCTGATTAGATTTGAAGGTTCATTGGTTAAGTATAAAGGGGGAAATGAGGAAGCTAATACCCCCCTTACTTTAACGAAATGGGTTTTTCTTGTAGAATTATCTGATTTGCTTCAAATTTGGTATACATGTTTATTCTGATTAGATTTAGTTTGGAGGTTCATTGGTTAAGTATAATGGGGGGAATCGTTGGCAAATCCCCCTTAATTTATTTTTTGAGGGGCATTATTCTTTGAGATAATACACAATTAGTGTGAATAGCCTGTGAGCTCAATGCCATCAATTTAACTGGGCACTTTTCTTTTTATCTGTGTACTCTTCTTAAAGGGTATCTCTTTTTTTCTTAGTTGTCAAAATATTTCTAAAATCTATGCCTAATTTTACATGAAGTGTTAAAATTTTACTCCCAGTTCGTCAGCTTTTAACACATAAAGTATTAAATGAAGCACAGACAGTTTCTTGTCCTGTTTTCAGGATGTCCTTAAACTTAATTTTGTGGAAAATAATATAGTCAGGGGTCGATGCAGGTTTTTATTCTTGGGGCCCATTTTGTGAAAATTAAAAGTTATTTTTGTAAATTTTATGATATTTTTGTGAAAAGTAACATTTTGTAACGAAAGTTGAAATCCAGTTACTCAAATTCGGATCAAGAATTTATTAACAAAAACTTCTTTAAATCTCAGTTAAAGTTTTTGTTTTGCGTGACCTGGTTTTATTTACTAATTACACATTTAAAACAGTTTTTATGCAAAAGAATGTTATGAACGGGGCTATTTTATTAAAAGGAATTTTGTGAACGGGCCTGTTTTATTAAGTTCAATTTTGTGAAGGGGCCCATTTTATTAAATTTATTTTTGTGAAGAGGCCCATTTTATTAAATTTATTTTTGTTAAGAGGCCAATTTTATTAAATTTATTTTTGTGATGGGGCCTATTTTATTAAATAGACTTTTGTGAAAGGGCCCTAAATAGGCCCCAAATTTTGCCTGGATCGACCCCTGATAGTGTCATTGAATATCATTTTTATTAATGTAATGAGTTCATTGACTCACTGAAACTTTTATTTCAGCTTCTGTATCAGCAGAGGAATTTAGGAATAAGCTATGAGTATTCAATTCCCCAAGGCATAAGCAACACTCAGCCAGATAACTATATTTGGGTCTATTCTAATTTTGGACAGTGTAGTAAAACATGTGGTGAAGGTATGTTATTAATTTATTTAAGTTTTTATTAATAAGTATGTTATACAAGTTTGTTCTGAATGTATGTATGTTATAAATTTCTTTGCTTTGCTTTTTCAGTAATTTTTACATCATCTTAGCACTTAATTAAAAAATAATAAAATTACAATAATTAATTTTGTTTTCAAATTTTAAAAAATCTCTCAGGATTTTTTCAAAGTGAAATTGAAAACACACTGATGAAATATGTTATTTTTAGTCATATTATTCAAGAGGTATTCATATTATTTAAGAAAATAATATTAAAATTTTAAAAAGTAAAATTGATTTCATAAATTTTTTCTTTATTTAATGAATATTCATATAACTTATGAGTTGCTAATTTAGTCATTACTACTTCCCAGTAGTGGGCATTTATAGCTTTCTGATGGGCAGTGAATATTTTGTTAGATGTTAAAAAAATGACCAATGTCTATAAGCTCAAAATAAATTAAATACATTATTTTGTTTCAAGATGATTTGAAATTGTTACTTTGTATTTTTATGTGTCTACTAATATACCATGTTTTTTTTTTTTTCATTGGGGTGGGGGGGGGGGCATATTTCAATATATCAGTAAGAGCTGGTAAATTTAAATTGCTAACAAGATTACACATATGGACAGCAATAAAAATATAAAAGTAAATGATCTGTTAAATTTCATGAGACACCCTCCCACCTAAAGTGATAATGTTATTTATGCACAGCCCCTTACCATATATATTTTTAAAAGATGAATCAGTTTTAAGTTTGACAACTAAAAGAGATATGTAGATAAAGATTCTTCTGGCTCCAACTAGACTAAAATAGTCTATTCATTGTATAGTTTTCTCTATCAACTCTTATTTATGTCATCAATTGCAAATTGAGAAATAGTTTATTTAAATATGATAAATGTCTTTTAAATGTACAAAAATTTAATTGGTTAATGATTTATAAAAGATATTATTTAATAGATGTTGAATGTATGTAACATGTTGATAGAACAGCTTCATTTATTTTTATTTTTTCCATTAGTCTGAAATTATTGTTTTATTTTTAGGTATTCAAACCAGGAGTGTAAATTGTGCTACATCAGTATCTAATGAAATTGTGGCAGATTATTTATGTGACATTTCTTCTAAACCACCTGTTACCCAATCATGCAATGAAACTCCTTGTCCAGCCCAGTAAGCATGTTTTATCTTTTAAGACAAATTATCAACCAAGACTAGATTATTTTTTTCTTGTTTCAATGTGTAAAATTATACTAACAGAAATATTGTGAAATTTCATCTGCCTTGTAAAACAAATGCTTGAGACTTGTTTCTGAATGTTACTTTATGCATTGATTTTGTTATAAGCTCTTTTTTATTATTTAATTCAAACTTATTTGAATTCATCCAAGTTAAGTGCGTAATCAGTATAACTATGAATATTTCTGATTTACTTGGAAGATATACGATTTATAATATTGTTATAATTTATCAAATATTGATAACACATCAAAATTATGGAGCAATACTCCTTTGAAAGTCCTATATCTAAACTTTTTTTCCCCATGTATGTGAAATGTTTCCTTTAAAAACTATCTGCAAAAATTGATAATTTAAATATTAAGATACATGGCATGTAGAAAGGAAAATTATTATATAAATGTTATGCAAAGTTTTTTCAGAAGTTTATTTTCAAACATAAAAAAATTAATAGTATTGAAAAAGACTTGAAAAATAAAACTTTGGTAGTTTAATTTCTAATAATCTGGAAATTAGCTTGTAGTTTTTTAATGAAGACTCGTGCTTTTGTCTTTTTCTTTCTGGTGCAACAAAGGATGGAAGAGTGGGGAGAAATTTAAGGATTAAAGTCCTTCCCTGAGCATGTACAAACAGTGAACGAAAGAACTAACAGTGAACTGTGAACGAAAGAACTGACAGAGTGAACAGTGAAGGAAGCATGAACAAAAACTTTGATAAAGATGTATGCACATCTGCTTGTGTTAAGATGAATACATGATATGTAAAAAAACACCACCAATAAAAATGTAAACAACAAAAAAATTTAGCATACAATTATTTCAATTATTTATAATAGAAATTACCTTTTCAGTATGAAATGAATGTGTGACTGGGGAATAGTATTATCAAAATACATGTGTTGGTATTATTGCTGTTTCTCATTTTCCTTTATTGTGTCTGAAGATTTAAGAAGTTCTTCTTTTATGAAGCTTTGAAACAGTTAAATACTAAATTTATTTTGGCTGGATGTTTTTACATGTCATATATTTAGTAAAAAATACTGCTAACATGCAAAACAATAAAATTGTTCATTTTATGGATAATTCAAAATTCTTCCTATATAAAGAATGTGAATGACCCTCTATATGCCTTTTTCTGTAAATTTTGAATAAAACATTGAAATTCTATATAAATTTCCGTGTAATGTAAAATTTATTATTTGTTTAGTGCAAAATTACTGCAGTAGATTTTGTTGCATCGTTCTCTTTAACTCTTAATTCTTCAATTTTTTTCTCTAAATGTATATGTAAATTAAACTATTACAGTTGGCAGGTAACTGTATGGGATGAATGTTCTAAGTCTTGTGATGGTGGTGTCCAGTATAGACAAGTACATTGTCAACGAAGTGGTCCTGGTGATTCTTTTATAATTGTGAATGATTCTGAATGCCTTGAAAATGATGGTCCTAAGCCAGTTTATGCCAGAGCTTGTAATGATGTCCCTTGCCCTTCGTGGAAAGTTGGAGAATGGTCTGCTGTAAGTATTTCATTTTTTTATGCACTCATTTTTTTTTGTGTTATTCTTTGAAGTAATTTTCTGCTATATTGAACAATTAGCATCTTAAATAATATACTTATATGCCTCAAATTTGTGTCACAAACAGTAACTGTCTAAGAAACTTTGAATTTAGTGGTTGAAAGAAAAAGCATGTAGGTTTGCCCTTCCTGTTACTTAAAAATCATATGGATTCTTTGTTCAGAGCCAGAGTTTGTTACTTCTGTGGTGTACTTCGTAGTAAAATATTTTTGGCAAAACTTTCATTAACTATTGCAAAGTTCTATCCTTAATCTTATTTAATAAGCTAATAAATTTAAATTGAATAACTTTTTACATCCAAATCAAATTTCATTAATCTAAATTACAAAGATTTAATGAAGCATCTTTATTTTTTACTAGCTAAAGTACCCGGCGTTGCACAGAATTTTAAGAATGTTTGTTTTGAAAAACCAATTTCAAAATTTAACATACAACATTAAAAAAAAAACAGTCGAAGTCTTGTACACATGAATCAAATGAAAACCCAATATAAAAGTGTATAAATTTATATAACTGATGCAAAATAATGCAGCTATAAATGAACTTATTTCAATTCATCATTGGAGCAATAACGTTAAAATATGCCAATATTTCCATAATCGAGTTTATATCATGCTTCAATACAATTTTTCACACTTATAGGACATTATATATTCACCACGTCCTTTATATTTCCAATATGACATAATATTCCATTTTTTTTAATTCGTCAAATTAATTAAATAATTATAAATTTTCACATGGAAATCATAAAACAGAAAAATTATGACGTAACATCTACTTTTGTTTTTAATTTGTCAAACTATTTATTTTATTTTCATTTGTCACATGGAAATCTTGCAGTAGAAAAGTTATGATGTAATACTCCCTTTTTTTAAATACGTCAAACCCTTTATTTCATTTTTTCACGTGGAAATTTTGCAATAGAAAACTAGTTGCAGTAAGAATTTTATTGTGGATTTTTAATTGTTGGCAACAGCTATAAAGGAAATTGTTTTAAATTTGATTGGAAATTGCTGTTAAATTTGTGGTTTTTTATTAATCAAAAATTAACTATAAGTTATTCCAATTCCGGATTACTTTAGTTGCCTGGGCTGTGTTTTAATACACACGTACGTAACATTTCATAATTCTGGCTTCTGAACTGAGGATTTGTATAGCATTACAGACAGACAAATTTTCATTTTTATATATTAGATTATTCACCTCCATTTTCATCATCCTTTATTTTCCAAGATAAAATAGTGTTATGCAGCTTCAAGAAGTATCCCTTTCTTCTGCTTAGCATTGAATAGACACTGAATTTAAGTAATAATAAAATCACAGAAATATTTCTTTTTCTATTTAAAACTGCTGTATTAAAATGAAACCTTTTTCCCATGGGACATTTTACAGTCATTAATAAATCAAAAATCTGAAACCATCTCCAGAGAGAGGAGGAAGAGGTCATGAAATAGTGGTGACCAGTGAAGAAATTCTCCTACCAGGCCATACTATCCTTAATTCACCACATTAAGAAATAAGATTGTTATTTCAAATTACAGTAAAACCTCAATTATCCAAAGTAGTTGGGACCAACCCTCTTTCGGAAAATCAAAATTTTCGGATAATCAAGAATGCTTGAATTTTAAGATTAAGGAGAAATATATGCAATATTTCTTATTATGGCAACAAGTGCTTAATTAAAATAAAGCAATAGCAAAATGAGAACAAGAATAAATTACCTGAATTTTAATTTCAAAATGAAGTACTTTTTACATATATCACAAGGGTTTGAAAAAATGTTTTGTTTGTCGCAGTTTCGATTGCCTTTGCTTTGAAGCTCTATCACAGAGTTTTTTAATATTATTACTTCACCAGTATCACAGTCTTCCTGCTGGTCCAACCATGCCAAGCCTTTTGCAAAACATTCAAAAGCTTCAGAATTGCTAATTTGTTCGTTTTCTTCATTCCACTCCGCAGCTTACAGGAGCACTAATTAAATTCAAACGAACTGTAAGAAACGGGATCGAAAATATTTATATGTACTCGTAGTTCGGAAAGGACCGCTTGCACACAAGGAATATAATAGTTAAACTTTTAAAATGGATTTTGCACACAAGAAATGTGATACCTAAAAAAAAAAAAAAAAGCTTTCAAAATGGATTTTGGTTAACCGAGAGTTTCGGTTAAAAGAGATTTTACTGTACTTTACTGAAAAAGTTAAGCCCTTCTTCATTACCTTCAACATCTTCAAAAATTCTTCCATATCCTATTGTCATATGCATAGTATGCAAAATAAATACATTCATTAGATTTCAATAAATGACATTTCTTAAATTTAATTAAACCTTAAATTTTATAATTTGGATAGCTACTTTTATTTTATTTTTAATCTAGCCTCTTCCTCCCCCCCTCCCCCTTCAATAAAAAGAACCCAAATGGGTTAGTTGGAAATATCTTTTCTGAATAAAATCTCTACTTACTGTTCATGAAAAACATATTTCTTGCAGCTTAATTGAACTTTTATGCATCTTATCCGTCCGATTTCTTTACTCATATTTGAGTGTATGTGTGGGGAGGGGGTGATTCTATGTATTAAAAATTATCTTTTTATTGCATTTTATCTTAAAATAATAATAAGCAATCATTAAACATGTTATTTAAAAAATTTCTCAAATTCACAAAACTCTTTGTTCCAAATAATTTATAGTTTTAATAATTTGTTTCCAAACAAATTATCTGAATCAGTGATCTTCTGCTGTATTGTCTACAAGTGATTTGCTGTTGTTAACTCCCGATATGCTATTTCTTTCAGGCAACAATTAAAGTGTCATCACTAAAGAATAATGTTACGTTACATAAGCCAGATGTAAAACAAAGCAGATGTGTCATTGTACGGTTAAATACTGGTAATCTCTATTGCAATTTTTTTAACTTTTCCAATTTTTACACAGGGGAAAAAAAGTACTTTTAACTGCAATTTGTTTGAAATCTCAATTTATTTTTGAGATATTAATTTTTTTTTTGTTGTTGTTTTTAACGCCATTTCTATAATGGTGGCAACTGAAGTACTCCATTTCTGTAGAAAGTAAGGAGGAAATTATTGGGAAATAGTAGATTACTATATCTTTTTGTTGCCATTTTCTCATAACTGAAAAAAAAATTGTAATTAAATATGTGCTACTTTGGAAAATATATAAATGAATGCTTTCTGATAAAACATGGAGCTGTTATAAACTATATTTAATTTTTAGTATCCATATTAATGTTACAAACAAATGAATGCTTATGAATCATTAGATAACCGATTTTTTTTGTCAAGTTTACAACATCGTTTTTTGCTGCGTTTGTGTATTATTCCACGATAGTGAAGTCATATGCATACTTTTCTATTGATGTTTTTTAAGACTGGATCATAAATGTGAAATTCTTCAGCAAATGCAAATGACATTGTTTTATATAAAATAAAAGCATATATTTTAAGTCTTAAAACTGAAATATGTTTTGTACTATCTATATTTATGTTTTTTTTTGTTTTTTTTTTCATCGGGGGCGACACTAAATTCTGAAAAACCAGAATTCCTGCTTGTTTTTCTTTTAACTATATTATCCAGCCACATAAAAGTTTTCTGTGCAGTTATAAATTCAATATGATAAATAAATAAATAAATTTATGTAATTTCAGTGTGATAAAGTTTGTGGAGAAGGGCAGCAAACAAGAAGTATTCACTGTGTCATGAAAGTTGGAGAATTTGAAAAAACAGTTAGTGATGAATTTTGTGCTGATAAACCAGTTTCCACCCAGATTTGTTCATCCAGACCCTGTGATGAAACAGAATGGATTGTGTCAGATTGGAGCGGGGTATGTAGTATTTTATGCATAGTTTTGTTTTAGTTGCAATGTTCATGTAATTCAAAAATATGCTGTTGTTAATAAATAAGGACTTTGTGTTGTAAAATTGATATTAAATGAAATAGAGGTTGGTATCCAATGTATACTTTATTCATAAATTTAAAGATGATTTAAAAATAAAAACACATGAATAAAATAACACTCAAGGTTTCGCTTTAATCTTCAAAACCATCTGCAGGAGTAAAATTTTCCAAAAACACTAATTGCAGAGCAATCTACATCCTACGTCATCTAAAATTATATTCAAACTGTGAGAAACAAAGGAAACTTCAAAATCCTTTGTTTCTTCCAGTTGGAACATACAGTCGGACCTCGTTATCCCGACATCCGGTTTTCACGTCACTTCACTTATCACGTCAGTTTTTGAAAGTCCCGATTTTCTGTATATGATTTTAATGTAAATAAACTAAGGATTTTTATGTCATTAAATAATTCCCAACTCCGGATATCCCGACAGCTTAGAAAAATTGTCCATTTTTCATAATCCATCTTTGAGCACGGAAATTAAGCTGTAAGAAATGCCTTATCCAAACTTTTCACAAAAGTGTCTAAAATACCCATTGAGATAAATGAGAAATTTTACTTCAATCCTTTATCTGAAGAAATAAACCCACACACTATGAATGACCCACATAAGCTCCAGATAGAAGTATCAGTCTACTCACAGTCTTTGTTCTGGGCAGGCGGCTCTTTCTTGTGGTTACACGGCATTTTTCATCCGACTAAAACTGAAGCATTATGTAGCATTGAAACGATCAAAAATTATCTAACATCCATTTCTGAAACAACGAATATTTATTACAATTCATTGTGTAATATTGAAAAAAGAATTGTTGGAAGCACATCTAGGGATAAGGAAGCCTTAATTCATCAGTTTTTCATGCAAGAATAAAAAAATAAGTCATCATAAACCTGATTTTTATTCTTTTCAAATTTGTTTAATAATAATGTTTTATTGCTTAAATCTACAAGAACAATTATGAATTTAAAATTGTCTTACAAGGAAGGTCTCCTAACAGGGCATACTCAGAATATGTTGAAAAAAATGCTAGTGAAACTACTCATGTATATAGTAAGGGATCAGTCAAATTTAACGGCGGAATTTCAGTAGAAAGTCTGTAAAAAAAATAAAATACTTTCGAATATTTGGTGCGAAAATACGAAAGTGACACGCGACTTGGCGAGCAGGATTTTTCCACGCCAAAAGCAAACAATTTTAATGCATCTGAAAATTGTTTATTAATTGTTTTTTAGAATGCACGGTTTTTAATGAATTTAGACTTAATCAATGAAAGAGGTTATTATATATTTTTTATATTACATATGTATGTTGTTTCTTGCTGTAGTTATCTAATTTTATCACTGTAAAAATATTTTCTATGCTTTGCAAGTTGCAAATATCTATTTTAAGTTATAGTCAGCTGACATTTGATTGTCATAATACACTTCCATATCGAAGACGAAGTCGTTTCCATAGCAACAAAATCAAATTGACAGTGTTCTATCTGTCTTATTTTTGAGCTTGAAATAATTTAGATCAATTTAAATTTTGTTTTAAATCGTAAAATATGATATTTAAATTTTGTTTTAAATCGTAAAATATGATATTTAAATTTTATTATAAATACATATAAATATATATGACAAACTATAGTTAAAACAAGCTAAAAATTTCAAAAATATAGTTAAAGCAAATTAAAAATGACAAAACTAAAGCTATTTAAGTTAAACTTATATAGACAAATTCAACATAAAAAGTTTTTTCCTACATAAAAGCGTATTTTTTTTTTCCATCGCCAACCGGTGATAAATCGTCAAATAAACGAAAATTTCGTTATTTTTTTATGGACGCTGTATCGGGGTTCCGCCAAAAAAATTTTTATAAACATATATATCCATATGAGAAGAACATTCTTTAATTTTTTCAGATTTTTCTGAGTATGCCCATATGGAGACCTTCCTTGTTAGATTAATTACAAATACAGCATATTATAACCATATTTTTCTCCAACTCCGGTTACCGCAACACTCCGCTTATGACAACACTTTTTTCTGGTCATTAGAGTGTCAGGATAACGAGGTTCGACTGTAATTTTAGATGATGTAGGATGTAGATTGTTCTGCCAATTTGTGTTTTTGAAAAATTTTACTCCTGGCTTTGAAAATTAAATCAAAACATTGAGTTTTATTTTATTCGTGTGTTTTTATTTTTACATCATCTTTAAATTTATGAATAAAGTATATGTTGGATAGCAACCTGCATTTTCCTGTTGTTTTTTAAATAGCTCAGCAAATTTCATATTTTATTCGAAATTATGTTTTTATTATGTGATTTACAATTTATTATATTATTTAATATTTGATGACTTTTGTTATTATCTGCATGTAATAATGATAACATATGTCTTTACATTTATTATTATCTCTTCATTTGTGTTTCAACTTTTAGTAACAAAACACAAATAAAAAGTTCATTTAATGCCATATTTACTGCTGCTGAGACAGCTATTCCAAATGTGTTTTATTCTTTAAATTTAAAAATAGGAGCTACTTGTCTGAATCAATAGTTTTAAAAGGGTGTGAAATGCTAGAAAGTAATATCTATTAAATTCTGTTATAATGTGACATTTTCAAAAATTCTTCCATAGCCTATTGTCACATTAATAGTATACAAACAATTATATTCATTAGATTTTAGTAAATGACATATTTGTTAAATCTCAGTAAATCTTAAATTTTGTCATTTGGATAGTGACTTTTTTTTTTTTTTTTTAATCTAAATGTATCAACCCCCCCCCCCCCCCCCAAAAAAAAAAAAAAAAAAAAATTAAATAAATAAAATAAAATCCCTGAATTAATTAATTTAAAATATTCTTTCTGAACAAAATCTCTGCTTACTGTTTATACATTACTAAAGTCATTTCTTGTACTTAATTAAATTATATCTGTGTTCAAATAAGCAGCTAATTCAAATACATGACAAAAAACAAACGTGCATTTTGTTTACAATAAAAAGCAGCTGATGCTGTTGGAATATGATATGTGAAATGATTCTATTGGAATATGATATGTAAAAGTGCATCTACTGTATTCTTTGCTACACATAAAATAAAGCATGATAAATATACTTAACAACATACATGTTATGTAATAATAAAAGAAATCTTTATAAATAATTTAAATACTTATTTTATATTTAATACTTTTAAATATTTGTAAGAACCTTTCCCTTCCTTCTCCCCTTTTTTTATCACTTGCCAATGCAATTAATGTATGATATATTAAATAAATTGCCTATTTATTAAATATTCAAACTGTAATAAAAATTTGACTATATTCTTGATTTTTTTTTTTTTTTTTTTCAATTGCTGTGTTTGTTCTTTTTGGTTTTAAGAAAATTTTTAACAGTTTATGCACAACTTTAATTGCTTCGTTCTTCAGAATTTTTTTTTTTGTGTACAATGATTGTAATTTTTAAGGTTTCCGTAATTTTTTGCAGTTTAGGTTCAAAAGAGCATATGATTTTTAAATACATTGTTCCCTTCTCTTTTTGTATTTTTACAGTGTGGGGGTGTATGTGGCTTGAGCATGGAATCTCGTGTTGCTTACTGTGCGAGTGAAGATGGCAAACTCCATAAAGATGAAATGTGTTCAGGGAAAAAGAAACCAGATCTTGAAAGAAAATGCTCTGTTCATGCTCACTGTCAAGCCATGTGGTTCGCTTCTGAATGGAGCAAAGTAAGAATATATTTTACTCTATACATCTGTCTGTTACTTTTATTTGTTATAGTCATGATGACTATTTTCAAATTGGTCTTTTTATGTTTTAGTCCTGTAGAAATGTAAAAAAATTTTTTGTGTAGTTAGTGATAATACATTGTTTGAATAATGATTGATCAAAAGAAATCAATCAATCCATTATTCATAATTTAGAAAAATCAGAAAAAAATATATTTCATTGTGCTGAACCTAGTATCATAAAATATATGTATGCTGGTTGTTCTTTATGCATAGTAATGAAATAAGAAAATAGATTTATTTGGGAAAATTGTGGCTTATGTTGGTGACAGGATATTGAACAGCAAGAGTCTGGAGCTAAGTTTTTAGAGAGTTTGATTAGTATGTATATGCATTTGTGAAGTTTTCAAGATTATAACCTTTTCAGACCTGAAGCTAAAATAATACTACAAATACTCATTCATTGTTTTTTTGCTTTTTCACAAACAAAATTACATCATAGATAACAGAAGAAAGAAATTTTCTGAAATTTATCCTTTAGGGGACGAGTAATTTAGTTTCACAAATATGGATCTATAATTACAAACCCCCTTAAAATATCTATTTAATTATCACTAACCTAAAGTCGCACAATCACAAATTTAAGGGCTTTAAACAAGTGAATGATATACAAATCCTCAAAAAATTTTATTGTGAAGGTTTTATCTTAAATATGAAAAATTTCCCGCTTTCTTGGCCACACTATCTTGAAGGCATTTTGCAAACTCAGATGAAAATAAGTTATTTTATGATCAAATCAGTATACATGTTGCCATTTATTGGTTTGATTTTAAAGCAAAAAACATTCCGTTATTAAGAAGTTATGTCAAAATGTAAAAAAAAAATCGAACAGTTTAATTTTTATAATGTAAAGAATAGAGGTCTGGTGGCTTCTTTTGAGAAAAATAACTGTGTTAATCATACATGAATAAAAAAAAAAATATTTCAATGAATGAATATTCACATGTATATTTTCCTGTTTTTAGATATTTAGAAACCTTTTATATATATATGTATTCGATAGCTCACTTTTGTGGGAATGTGACTGTACTGTGGTCAATGGATAGATAGTCCACGCTTCTAAAACACAACACAACATTTAATTATTTACATAAAATTCAAAGGAGACTGGCAATGGTTGATACATTGCGCTTACGTCGTAACTTACATGGAGAACAACAACAACAAACTGGCGGGGAATCCTCGCCCGCGCCCCTTCCAGTCCAAAGCGCTTGTAGCGCCCTCTCACAAATTATGATATACGGAGGAAACACTCCCCCGGGGATTGAAATGCAAATTTCAATATACATTAACATATAAATTTGCAAAAAAAAATGTTCACACAAGAAAAATTATAGCATATAACAACTTACATACACAATAATAATACAAGAATAAATTCACTATAACACTAGAATAAATACAGAAATAATATATACATTTTAAAGTTTGCTTAGGGAAAGAAAGGAAATTTGTTACTCAACTGGTAATATACAGACATCTCGGACGTTTCTTTTAAAAATTCGCCCATCTGGTAAGCGTAAATTCACCGTTCGAATTATATTATCCCTTCCCTTAAAAACTTCTACTATTCTACCAACCAACCATTTGGTGGAAGGTAAATTTTCCTGCTTTATTAGTACCAAAGTTCCTTTCTGTACATCATCTTTTTTAAATTTCCATTTCCCCCTCTGTTGGAGATTATTCAAATAATCGCGCTTCCAAAGTTTCCAAATTTGTTGGCTAAATTTGGTGATTATCTGCCATTTTGCCAATCTATTTTCATTAATTTCATCTAACTGAGGTTCGGCGATCGAAGTAATTGGCCTACCGATAAGGAAATGTGAGGGTGTCAAAGTTTCGAAATTTTCAAAATCTGGGGATAGTGGGGTAAGGGGGCGAGAGTTCAAAACTCCCTCAATTTCCGCTAATATCGTTAAAAATTCTTCTAAAGTTAATTTTTGATCACCTATTACCCTTTTCAAATGAAACTTGAACGATTTTACTGCTGCTTCCCAGATGCCGCCAAAATTAGGAGATTTGGGGGGAATAAATTCCCATTTGATACCCTCCTGGGTTAAAAAGTTACACAATTCCTCATCTGGGACACTAACCAGTTTATGCAATTTTTTCAACTCGATGTCAGCTCCAATGAACGTTTTTGCATTATCAGATAGAATTTTGGCACATTTCCCTCGTCTGCCAAAGAAACGTTTTAAACTAGCTATAAAAGCTTGAGTTGTGAGATCTGAAACAAAGTCCAGGTGTATTGCTTTGGTGCATAGACATATATACACTACTACATAAACTTTATTTAATACACCCTTCCTTTGATTTCTAAATTTAATAGAAAAGGGTCCACAGTAATCCAGGCCTGTCACGGAAAATGCAAAATTTGGGGTCACACGTTCCCTTGGCAGATCGGCCATCAACTGGGAGCTGACAACAGGCTTATTTTTGAAGCATGTCACACATTTGTGAACAATTTTCCGGCAATTATTCCTGCCATTAAGTGGCCAAAATTTCTGTCTAACATGGAAAAGCAAGGCTTGTGGGCCTAAATGAAAATACTTCAAATGGAAATAATTTAAGATAATATTTGTTAACTTATGATTGGCAGGCAACACAATTGGAAATTTAGAGTTAGGCGGCAAATCGGCATGCGATAAACGGCCACCAACTCTAATTAATCCTTCATTTCCCAGGAATACATTTAAAGAAGATAATCTACTATTATGCTTAACAGGCTTACCCTTTTTGAGACATTTTATTTCATCTCGAAACTCACCCTTTTGTGCTGACCGAATTAAAAATAATTCGGCTTGTCTCACTTCATCTAGTGTTAGTGGTCCCCTTGTTTTCTGTGGGTTGCGACAATTCTTGTAAAATCTAAAAATAAAACTAATTATACGTATTAATTTTATAAAATTATTAGTCAATGAAAAAATGTGTTCAATTATAGAATGTTCAGTGGTGATAGATAAGGTGGTAAAGTCATGAATATTGTCCACGGAGTCTCTTTTTAGTTCATTTAAATAGATCTCCTGATCTGGAACTACTAGTGATTGTTCGTTGTTACAAATATCTAACGAGTCCTTGAGAAATTCTGGACCAGTCCACCATTTGTGACTCTGAATAAGATCTTCCGATTTTATACCTCTAGTCAGCAAATCTGCAGGATTCTCAGACCCTGCACAATGAAACCACCTGGATGGGTCTGTCAGTGATTGGATTTCTTTGACCCGGTTAGACACGAATGATTTCCACCTATTTGCAGACCCCTTTATCCAATAAAGGGCAATCTGGGAATCGGTCCATAGAAACATAGAAGACGGTCCCTTGCGATCTAGCACCTTCTTCACCTCACAAGTTAGACGCGCTGCTAGTAATGCACCCAACAGTTCCAGCCGGGGTAATGACACCTTTCTCAGGGGTGCCACTCTGCTTTTCGATGTTAGCAATTTAATGGAAGACTGGGTCTTGGAATATATTTGGAGATATATGACAGCACCGTATGCTTTGGGACTGGCATCGGCAAAGGTGTGCAGTATTACTTTATATTCAGAGTCTTCAGGGAACTGAAACACATTTCGAGGAATATTTAGTTGTACTAATTGAGGTAACTCGGAACACCATTGTTCCCACAGCTTTGAAATATCGGGGGGCAATTCTTCATCCCATGTTAAATTCCTATTCCACAATTCTTGAAACAACAGTTTAATTCGTATTGTAAATGGCGATATGAGACCCAAGGGGTCAAAAATTCTACCTGCTACTTGCAGAACGAACCTCTTCGTATTTTTTGCCTTGCACAAAAATTCTACTAAATTATCAATATCGATCATCAACATGTCCTGTTTAGGTTGCCATAACAGTCCTAATACCTTATGTGGTTTATTTTCCTCAAAGGGCTGAGGTAAAGTACTAAACCCGTTCTTCTCCCACGATTCCATTACTACTTCGTTGTTCGATATCCATTTTCGAAAAGTCATACTAGCTTCCTTCATAATTCTGTGTGATTGTTGTGAAATGTTCAGTGCATCTTGTACCGTGTCGCTACCGGCAATGAGATCATCAACATAAATACAACTATCGAGTATTTCGGTTGTCACCGGATATTCCTTCTTAAATTTACTAAGATGTTGTTTTATAGTGGCTGATAGTAAAAATGGGCTTGAGTTCAAACCAAATGTTAGGCGTAAGAATCTGTACATAATAACCTTAAATTCATCACCGTTGACAGGATTGTCATCTATAAACAAGAATCTTAAAACGTCTCTATCTTTTTCGTTGATAGAAATTTGTAAAAAGGCCTTTTCTATGTCGGCCAAAACAGCAATTTTATTTAATCTAAAAAAAATCAACAAATGGAAAATGTTCGGATTTAGGTTACTGCCTGCATCCAAACAGTCATTCAAGGACAACTCACCTGCTTCATGCGAACTCGCATCAAAAACAATGCGACATTTTGTGTATACACTGTCTTGTTTAAATACCGTATGGTGAGGTAAATAAAAAATCGGGTTGTTAGAATTTTCTTCTGACTCAGGAACAATTTCAATAATTTTCATCTCTAAATATTCGTCTAAAAATTTACGATAATTTTCATATAAACTTGTATCACGTTTCATTCTTTTTACGAGAGTAGCGAGCCGTGTTTGGGCTATCTGGTAATTATTGTTTAGTTCTTCCAAATCCCGTTTCCATGGGAGACAGATTTCATATCTGTTATTTATAAACCGCACCTTTTCCCGAAATTTCTCTAAAATATCTTCATTTTTTACATTAACTGGGTCATCCCTAATTCCTATTGTCTCTAAATCCCAGAACACCTTCAAATCTAATTCATCTTGATTTTCTAATAAATAACAATTATATTTAGTTTCGCTATTTTCGTTTTCATCATGTGTAACTCCACCTGCAATCCAGCCTAAATAAGAGTTTTGTAAAATTATAGAAGTCTCAGGAATTTTCATTTGACCAGTTAATAACAAATCATAATAAACATCTGCCCCCAATAGCACCTGAATTCGCTGTGGTTCAAAAAACTTTGGGTTAGCATAAACCAAATTACGTGGTAGTTTCAGATTAGAAATATCTACGCCACTCATAGGATTTAAATCAGTTATTTTAGGAACCAAAAACATGTTACAGAATTTTTTAAATGTTCGATCTTTGTTTGAAATTTCGACATGTATTCTGTTTTTAATTTTACAGATTGCATCATTTAATCCGGAAACAACTGACCTTACTTTATATTTATCTAATCCTAATAATTCTGCTGCAGAAAAGGTAATTAAAGATATATTACTAGCTGTATCTAAAATAGCAACAAAAGGAAAAAAAAAATCATTTCTTCCCCTCAAATAAACTGTCGCTGTTGAAATCAACGCATTATAGCTGGCGCCGGACACTGTCTGGTTATAATTATTTTGACAGCTCAAGGTCTTCGCATTTGAAATAATTTCCACAGAATTAGTATTTATTTTTTCTTCATTTTTAATCGGAGATGAATTCATGATATGATTACTTTGTTTATTTTCATAACAAGATTTCGAAAAGTTAGCTCCATGAAGTGTGGTATGGTGATCTGAGTAACAAACCTTGCATTTATTATTTAATTTATTACATCGGTTAAGGGTATGAGGAGATAAGCAATTATAACATAATCGTAATTTTCGTATTTGATTTAATCTTTCCTGAACCGGTGAAGCTAAATACTTTTGACATCGAAAAATCAAATGGGGTTGTTTACAAATTGCGCAATTAAGTTTGTCACCTTGTAAAACGAAAGATTTTTGCTTAGAGGCAATTTCAAACCTAGGTTTCGTAGCGATATTGTTTTTTTGTACATTTTCTAAAGCTTGAGCTCTTTTCAGTAAAAAATCAATAAAATTATTCCACTCAGGTAACTCGTTAGAATCAAGAGACATTTCAAAAGCTTTTCTTGATTCATCATCGATTCTTTGTAAAACAAAATACATTAAAATGGATTCTGATAAAGTGTTTTGTTCAAGTTCTAATTGTTTTAAAGCTCTCAAATGGCTCAATAAATTATCTACCAAATTGCGTATTTCCTTCGCGTTTTCAATTTTTATTTTGTTATTACTCAATAATTCTGAAATATGACTATTTACCAATAATCTTTTGTTTTCAAATCGTTTTTTTAAAGCTTCGAATAAGGAAGTATAAGAATCGTCAATATTTTGTAATTGTTTCACAGGCCCGGTTAAGGATGATTGTAAATAATACAGCTTTTGCGCATCATTTAACTCAACGTTACTATCTATTAAAGTGGTGAATTGTAACTTAAAATTCATCCACTCTGTATATCGCCCCGAAAATTGGGGTAGATTAATTGACGGCAATTTGATTTTTGCCTCATTAGAAATGCCTCTATCATTACTATTATTTTGACTTTCAACACTAGAAATACTAGGTTTTATTAAATCAAGAAGGCTTACTTCGATAGCTTCTAACTGTTCTTCGATTTCAGTCAAGGAATTTTCAAACTCCTCTAAATCCTCGTCGGCTATAATAGAGTATGCTTCGTTTCTTAATTCATCAGTCTTCTTTTTCAACGTTTGAAGAGAATTTAATTTCAAATCCAATTCTTTAGGGCCAAGTTTCGATTTCAATGCATTCGATATTCTGGTTACCTGGCCGCGTATATTTCCTCGTTTCCGATTAAGAACCACAGTTCCTGAAATCGCTGGAGTAGCAACAGACATTGTACTCTAAATTCTGTAAATAAATAATCCGAAATATCCAAGGGCTTGATTCTTCACAGTGTTCTAAATGAGCGCTGCGGCTCGTACGACCAAAAAACTTTGTATTCGATAGCTCACTTTTGTGGGAATGTGACTGTACTGTGGTCAATGGATAGATAGTCCACGCTTCTAAAACACAACACAACATTTAATTATTTACATAAAATTCAAAGGAGACTGGCAATGGTTGATACATTGCGCTTACGTCGTAACTTACATGGAGAACAACAACAACAAACTGGCGGGGAATCCTCGCCCGCGCCCCTTCCAGTCCAAAGCGCTTGTAGCGCCCTCTCACAAATTATGATATACGGAGGAAACAATATATACTAGCTTACTCGGCTGGCATTGCCCGGGCCTGTGATAAATTTGTATGATTTTATATCTTAACCTGATTTTGTATTAATATTTTCAAATTAAAAATTAAAAAATATATATATTGATATTTAATGGTAACAGTACTCATAAGAAGACATTTTCTTGTTTTTTCCCCTAGGGTCATTTGATTGTTTAAAAAAAATAGTTCATGATGTCCAAACTCTTTGAAATTTTTATTAGTTATAAATATAACATTTTTGCAGCCATGTAAAAATGTCATTAAAAAATATTGATATCTAGTTGTGAAAGAAAGGTTTTCAAATTAATTTGAATTAGATTTTAAAAAAATATCTGTTGTTAACCATGGTGAAAAAAACTTTCTTTTCTGTACCACTATCATGCTGTATGTAGTATTATGAAATACTTCAACACTTGAAAATGCACAATCCGCTTTAAGTATGATCTAATTTTCACCAATAAATGCATTTTGTGTGTAATAATTTACTTATTTTAAATTATTTTTTTATTTTCAATATTCTCATGTAATGTAAGTATATATAATTGAAAATACATCGTTTGGAAGTATTATTCAGGCTTTTTTAATTTTGGCAACAGTAAATAGTGAAACGGTTATTTGAAAAATATTAATTAGTAATTCTTTATTTAGACAATAGAATTTTATCTAAAAAATTAGAAAAAAACAGTCAAATTAAGAAAATGTTTGGACATTGCACACCACAATCTACTCAATTATGTGTCTATGGTTAAATTGCTATCTGCAGTTTTTGAGCCTATAAAACTTATGTAAATAAACTATCTTGGTCAATTTCAATATTGAATAGTATTTAAAATATTTCTTTGATTTAAAAACTATTTGCTTCAGCAGGTTTATCAAGCATTTATGTATAAAACTCCAAGTTTTCATGTTTTTATATGCAGTGTAGTATTTCAAGTTTAACCTAGGAAAGTGAAAAGAACTCAGTCAATTTAAAAACAACAGCAGCAGCATTAGTAAGCTTTTTTAAGAATAGAGAGAGAGAGAAAGATGTATTTTCAAGCTTTTGTTCTTAAGATAAGTAGATTCTGAACCCAGTTGTTTGAACCTTTTAGAAATCTGTTTATATTATCTGCCAATCAAGTATTAGTCTGAGTTTTAGAACAAGAAAATCTGATGTCTGAGGGAGCTATAAGATGAATAGTCCAATCAAAACTTAAATTTTACATATATAATAAATTTTAGTGGCCTGGTGATAGATCTTATCATAGCATGGGAGATACAATTACCTTGGATTGGAAACTTGCGTAAGTTTATAGTGTATGTTGAATTCTGTTTGTTCTAAGTTAGAGCGAAAGTGAATTATACATATACTTTTTACATTGATAAGGTACCCTTTTTTTTATATAAAAAAAATATATATAGCTAGTTTTATTAAAGACATGATATGCATACAATTTTTTTCAGTAACATACTCTTTTTTTTTGTCTTTACAGTGTTCTGTCAAATGTGGAAAAGGTATAAAAACAAGAACAGTATTTTGTGGATCATGGCAGGATGGGAAAGCAATCAAAGTAGATGATGAATTGTGTTCTGAAAATGAGAAAATGCACTTACAAGAAGAATGCCATGGAAAGGAATGCCATGCATCGTGGTTTACTGGTCCATGGACAAGGGTATGGAATAAATATAAATTAACAAATTATCCTTTATGAGAGATGTTTGTGGGAATTTTCCCCCCTCCAAATGAAGAAGTGTTGTGTGATTTTAAATAGTCTGTATTTTTTACTGTAAAAAACTTCATTTGCAATGTAACTTCCCTCCCCATATGTATGCAGAATGTTCTGTTAATGTTGTGACAAACTCACGAGATTGTAAGTAGACATCAAGTGGAACAAAAGTTGCAAAAGAACATGGTACCACATACCAATTATACAGTCAAAATACAGGATTTTCCTTTTTTTTCCAAACTGGAGTTTTCATTAATAATTTGAAAAACTTGCTTTGAAATGATGAAACAATGAAACTTTTAATAGACATTCTTAATTGTGTTAAATATGGTATCATCAAGAAAAAGTGCTAGAAATTTCCAGTATATGTGCCAGTAACATGAACTCAACATTCCACATTTTTCAACCATGATTACCAGCTTATACAGTATCATTGATTGATTTCCATCGTAGTATCTTTTCCTCAAAGTTATTAACAGAAACTAGATTTCATTTAAGGTGGAATGCCTTGTATTTTTGACTAAATATGTTGTTTGCTGCACCATGTTCCATTGCAATTTTTGTTCCTGTTGATGTCTGCTGACAACCTTCTTAATATGTTGCCTGTTTAACAGAACAAACACATTGTATAAAAAAAAAGATATTTGATATAGGGTAACCACAAGCCAGTAGTTGATCAAATAAGGTCAGTGCTAAGGGGGTTTTATTATATTTCCTTTTAACTATTAGAAGTAAACTAACATGATTGCTACAACCCTTGATGAATGTCCTATACTGGGCAAAAATGAAATCTGCTGAAATTAAATAACAACAAAATCATAAATAAATAGTTTCCTTAACTGCCATTTTCCCAGTAGTTGACCAATCGAAGAAATCAGTCAAAAATTCAAAAATTAATCTTAATTTCATGCTTGGGCTGTTATTAACAATAATTCATATAAAACTATTATTTGAAATAAACAAGATGAAAGTGGGTTATTTTAACTTACTCTAATTGTCGGCAACTAATCAAAAACTAAATTTTTTCATTTTCTAATAAAAAGAATTCATAAAGTGGCTTCTTTTACAGCATGCAGCTGACAACAATGTGACAACAGGTGCTCCAACATTCAAACAAAATTATTATGTCTAGTGCCACGTGTAAAACTCATTTCTGCCTGAAATGGTGCAATATTTCAAACATTTGATCAACTACTGCCATTGTTACTCTAGTTCTAAATATTCTTAATAATAAATATTTAATTTTTCAATAATTCTCTTTTGTCATATAATGAAACATATAAGAGTATATAAATTTCTAGATGAAATTCAAATATCCCTCCAAATAAAAGAAAGCTTAAAGGGGTATTATAATAATGCTTCTATATATAAAAAAAAGTTTTGATTTGGAAATGGACCAATGAAAATCTGCGTAGATCATCCGGGTATACTCCTACTAGATCGGCATCCATATTTTTTATGACCGGTGTCTTTCTTCGTTAATATTAAGAAAACTGTTTCATACAAAAATATGAAAATCGGTGCCATTATAGAGACATGTTTGATAGACACGCTGATGCAGACAGTTTTTAAATCGAATAATTATTTTAAGAGATATTTAATGTTAAAGATGGTCAAAATCATTCCATTAAAAAGTTTTATAGGAGAAAAACTATACATAGGAACTTAAACATTTTTAGATCATTTTATACATTGGAAGTTCCAGATGTGCAGACTGCTATTATCTTTTTAATTTGACTTATTTTTTGAGGATTTATTTCCATTTTAAATTCAAATTTTCAGCATTACGAGAGATATTTTTTACACATTTTAGAAAAGGGCAATTATTTTAAACTGTTGCCAATTTTAAAACAACGCAAAGAGTAATATTTCCTTCAAATAAAAAAATTATTTACACGTGACTATTCTAAACAGAAAAAAACTTTCAAATTAGAATTAAGTGATTACGTGTTAAAAATCAGGAAAATATTGAAAATTACATCATAAAAACTACAGTTACACTTGAATTTTAAAAGGGAAAAAAACTTTTAAATACTAAATTCATTATAATGTGTTAAAAGTCACAAATGAAGGAAATTACGTCATATTTAAAAAGGCCAAATAAATAAAAGTTTGCAAAACACTTTAAATTAAAAAATGTATTTGCACGAGACGTTTATTTCATATTTTAGATAATCTTTTTAACTATTATCGTGAATTCTAAGACAGCGCAAATAATATTTCCTTTCTAACAACAAAAGAATTTTCATGTGAATATTAAAAAGAGAAAAGAAACTTTGGTGAAAATTACGTCAGATTTAAAAGGATACATTTAAAAGAACTTTCTCATAGTGGTGTTAAAAATTACCGAGAGACAAAGACTCTGTGTACTTAATTCATTTTACATTAGCTTACTTTCAAATTTTTAACTAATTTTTAACACTTTCCAACAAAGTTGAAAAGTGTTATTGATTTCGGTTTGTCTGTTCGCGCTCTAACTCTCGTAAATATACTCGGATCGCACTGAAATTTTTTGGTTATTGACGTTTAGCCTAGCACGAACCCTATTTTAAATGAAGTTTGTAGCATGTTTAGTTCATTTACAGGGACAGTCAAAAGTATTCCGTTACATTACGGCCAATGGGAAAAAATCATTTTAAATGAATTTTAAAGATGTTACACCCTTTCAAACATAATAAAAAATATATGCATTTACAAAGTGCACTAAACTATGCAGAATATTCTGTAGCATATGCGGTGCAACGAATAGTTACTATTATTTTACAGGTTTACACAAAAGAATTCTATTACAAATGGTATAGGGGGAAATTGTTTGCGGCGTTTTTTAATTATACAAATTCATATATAATAAAATTGATATACGTCGGTGAGGCTTACTTAACTTATTTCATGTATAATATGAAGTGCATAGCATTTACAGGAACATACAAAACATTTCAGACAAGTATTTTCTATCCGAAATACTGTATATTAGCGGCGATAGTAGGGAATGCATTTTTAATTATGATATGCGCTTTTAAGTTTCACTATATTTATGCATACTATATGGTGTGTGTAAATGTTATAGTTGAAATACAGGGCTATGCAAAAGAATTCGTAAATGCTACTGAGTATGACCATAAATTGGTCAAAGATGGGCTTAAAATGTGTTATGCTGAACTGCATGTAGTTTTCTATGAAATGTTTGTAGAATATAGATCAAATGATATACAGGGCCACGCAAAGAATTGGATACATGGCCGCCTATAGATGATAAATTCAGGAAATGTGATTTCAGTAGTTTTAAGAGTGATTTAGTTTGAATTAAAGTTTAGCTAAATAGTGGCGTGTAATAAAGGTACTAGGTAAACAACAGGGCTGTACAAAAGTATTGAATTATGTTTCCATCTATTAGTCTAAATTGCTGAAAGAGAAATTTCAACCTGTTACGCGTTTTCTTGATAAACTAAATTTTCTATTATATAGTATATATATATCAGCCTACAGATCAATTACACGGCTGTTCGGAAGAATTGGGATAAATATTTGGCTATGGTTGGTGACTGCTGAAATCAGTGTTTTAAATGTTTAGTTAGTTATCTTATTTACCTTATTTCTCTAAATAACGAAGTTTTGTTAAAGCTTTCAGGGAGTGTTGGAAAGTGTTTCATAATCTATGCCGTACACATGATTTTTCTTTCTTGTTTTTAATCAAAGGCTAAAACAGCCATTGTATCTCTTAGCAGTGGCTGATTTCGTCTTAAAAATCTCCAACCAAAGGAAAATGAATGAAAACCCGTTTACAGGGAGACCGTCACTGTTTTTTAAAATTATAATTCAAACCTTTTTAAGGCCGATGAAATTAGCATGCTTTTAGAATCTGGGGTGTCTGAACGGGGGTTGGCGAGCATAGCTCGTAGGGGGCAGAGCCCCCTAGTAATTAAAAAAAATAAATAACTTGGTCTGGAATTCTGAAAAAAAATAGTAAAAAAGTCAGGAAAATCTAAAGTAAAAGCCGAGAAAATTTATAATTTATTTTTTTTAAACTTGTAATTAAATTACATGGAAATTGCTTCCATAGTCACTCTGCTTTTTTTTTTTTTTTTTTTTTAAAGAGAGAGAGAAAAGGAGATATTGGATGTTTTTACCGTATAATAAAAAATTTCGTAACTTCTGCATAATTTTTCATACATGACTGGTTTATAATTGTTTCTCTATAAGCTGTATAATTTATATAATTTAATTCTTTTGTTTAATATGGAAAAATTTGTTCTTGTGTTGTTTTATCAGATCATGTCAGAACAAACTGTTGAGATTTTATTTTAACTTGTTGCTTTATTGTCTATTGACAATCATTTGGAATAAAATTTCCCAATTAGGCACATATGTCTTTTAAAATTATTTTTTCTATGAAATCAATATCTTTTGGTTTTGAATATGATTCTTTTTTCTTATTTATAGTGCTCTTCACCTTGTGGTGGTGGACAACAGACTAGGACAGTTATGTGTCTTTATGATGATTCTGTTGTGTCACACAATCATTGTGATGTTCATTTGCAGCCTTTTGATGTAGAACCATGTAACATGCATCCTTGTGATGAAGGTATTTTCAATTTATGTTTGTTTCTTAACTGTGTAAAGAACCAATGATCTTAATCTAGTTCTTTTAATTGCTAAAAGATGTAAGATGGAAACTTTAAAAACAGTAAGAAAAGTTTTATTAGACTGTTTACATGTCTCAGTTCTATCCAAGCCATTATCAAAACAAATGGGACATTCTCACAATCTTTCAACTTTTAGGAATAAAAATCTGGTGAAATTAAACTTGCTAAAATAACATTTTAACCTGATAGACAAATACCTTAATGATTCAAAAAAAAAAAAAAGAAAAAATGGTCAGCAGCAAGAATTTTTTTTATATAACTGCGATTTATGTTAAACTTGCGAGTTTAATTTTCCCTACCATTTTACCACTATAATTTTTTATTTTCTTCTAAATTTTTACTTATAATGAATTTGCATAGTACCCACAGGACATTCAAATAAGAAATAATAACAATGTAGTATTTTTAGTACAAAATTTGGTATAACATTGTCTTAAAGGGGTATTAAAGAAGGGACAGTAAGGTAAAAAAAAAAAGGAGAAGGTATAGGAAAAAATCCCTGCCGGCCCGGCCTACAGGCGGAGGTAGATTTCGAAGTTAAGTATATTAATTGCACAACAAAAACTAAATCATGATTACATATAAATCCACTTTAACAGTTTTATCCGGCTGCTTTTGACGAATTTTTATTTCATTTTTATGTAATAGCTGGTTTTATCAGAATGATGTTAAGGCAGTATTAAAAAAAATACTTTTCCATGCTCAACAACTCGAAATTTTCTGGCACATTTTCAGATTAATTTTTAATAGAAAAAATACGAAACTTGCTGACGTGATTTTTGAAAAGATTTATAAGCGATCTGTGTTTTTTTCTTTCAATTAATTGAAACTTGATTAATAAACAATTATTTTCTCAGTAGGGTGATATTTTTCCTTTCTAACACAATCACTTCAGGAAATTCTGTTCAAAATGTCCACTTTGACATCATTTTTTGAAATATATTCTGCCTCTATCAAAAAATCGATCATTACGGTACATTATACAGTTTCTGAATAAGAGAATCTACCAATTGGATGCGTTTGAGAGCAAAAATGAATTTAAAAATTAGTTGGAAAATAAGCAGTTTGGATTTGAATACATTCTTAATAAGATTGTTTTTTTCTTCAACCGTTATGTATTTTTAATTTGTTTTTGCTGTAAGAATTGGTCCTATCAAAAACTTGTCTATATAAATGTTGAAGACCATATTAAGAAGACATATGATAAATTCATGGGTTATTTTATATCTTGTGAATTGACGGAGTTATAGAAATTTTTCTTCTTCACACCCCTTTCTTTGTTTTCATTTTTAATTTTGTTTTGTGGTACGAATTGGTCCTATCAAAAACTTGTGAATGCAAAAGTTGTAGATAATATTAAGGAGATGTATAACAAAATTAATTGGGTTTGATATCCTTGAGAATTGACGAAGTTATGAATTTATTTCTCCCCAAAACCCTATTTTTTGCACCCTCTTGAGCCCATTTTTAATTTTATCCAAAATCTGTGATACATAAATTTTTGGTCCTATTTTTAGAAGTAATAAAAACTTAAACAGATTTGATATGTACAAAAATTAAGAAGTTATGGGCGTTTTTCTGTTTTCACAAAACCCCTCCCTATTTCCACCCCCTTGGTTCGCTTTTGCCCATTCACGAACTTGACCGAGATTTTATGACCCTTGATTTTATGTATCAGTTTGGAAGAGATTTGTGCAGAATTGTGAAAGTTATCGTGTCCAGGAGAAAGTGATATATATATATATAGATAGATACATATATATATATATATATAAAGTTTTTTACTGAGGGTGGTTTTGGGTTCTAGGGGTCATGATCGGTGTAGATCTGCAAAACTTTTTCAGAAATTCCAACATAAGAACAATGCCAATAGGTAGTATTTCATACGAAATCTACCTAAAAAGGGATGGTAAGGATTGGATGGTAATGAAAACTATCACCTATTTTTAGGCAAATCATGTTAAGACTAAGTGATAGCCACAATATTCATTGAGTTTTAGAAACAGCTATTTACATTGGATTAAATTTTTAAAAAAATTAATTTACCTCGAAAAGTGCAGGAATAAACTTTGGGGATGGTAAGACTACCAATAAAACCACGATGCTTGAAATTGATATTAAATTCTGCAGTAAATTTCTTGTCAAAGAATTTTAGACATTCTTTCTCTAGCATACTTCTGCATGAGAAAAAACTTGAAAAAAGTTCTGTGGCTGCATCTGAAGTGATTTTCTGTATAATTTTAGAAGAGGGATGGTAAGGAATTGAAAACAAAATTTGTGCAAGTTAATTTTTTGCTACATATTTATATAAATCAATAGTCTGAGCTTCGGAAAAAAATGACATTGAATTACTTTTATTGAAACAATTTTATACAGACAGCTCCAAACTTAAAAATCAGCATCAGGGACACAGGGTGGTATATGAGTTTCCTGGATACTCGGACCCCCAACATCGTTCAAAACTTATTTATCTCTTTAATATTGTTATGCAGCCATACAATGGGATGTTCTCCAGTATATGAAATTTGAAAAAAAACCAAGAATATGCACTAAAATAAAAATTATTATTCAGGGGCTTAAAAGTCAAAAGATTGTGAGAATGCCCCAAATAAGAATACAGTACAGCCCCGATTATCCTTGGAATTGGGTGGCAAGGGCACCGCGGATAACAAAAATCACGGATAACCCGAAAAAGAATGAAAATGGAGTGCAAACACGAAAAAAAAAAAAAGAAAATTCAACATAAAAACTATGCTTTAGTGTACAAAAAACATAATAAAATGTTTAAAATACATATGCACAGTACATCAGAAACCTTTTCTTTACGTCTAAATCACTAAAACAAGAAACAATGCCATATATACTGAACAAAAAAAGCTGAGTTACTAAATTAAAAAAAAAAATAAGTCACTTGTTTTTGCTTCTTGCTTTAAAAACACCTTTTCTTTATTCTAAATTGTAAACTATTGTTTTTCTTTTAGTATGGAATAATTTTTATCTCGAAAATGAAGTTATTCTTGATATGCTCTCCTAGAATTTATCATAATAGTCTTATTTAATTGTTAAATATTTCAATGGCTGTATTTACGTTTGGCTAATAAAATCAAGAAAAGACATCAAGACTTTATATCTGATATTTCAAACATAGCAACCGAATCTAGAAATATTCTTCTATTACCTTCGATACATTATTTTTTCTGTTTATATTTATTAGTAGGGCTTATTGTATTTTCCTTGCTGTTGGTTTGAATTAAAAAAAAAAAAAAAAATTAGCTTTGCGGATAATCGAGGCTTTACTGTCTTCTAAAATTGCACAATCATTACATAATGATTTGAAATGCCATCATGCAATTTTTCAGTGCTCTTTCTGATGATGCACATTTTCTTGGATGTTTACTTCTGTATTCTTAACAATGAAGTAACTCAAGCCGTAATTTTGGTAAATTAAATGATGCTCCATCATTACATATTGAATTTCTATGTGTTATAGTATAGTATCATTTAACTTACTAAAATTATGGCTTGAGTTACCCCATGTTTACGAATGTGAAAATAAACATCCAAGTAAAAATTTAAAAATAGCATGCATAATCTGAAAGGGTACAGGAAAAATTTAATGATCGTGTTTCAAATCATTACATCATATAGATTATGCAATTTTAGAATATTCTTATTTGTTTTGATAATGGCTCAGACAGAGTCAAAACATGCAAACAGTTTAATAAAACTTTTTTTTTTAAACTGTTTTTGAAGTTTTCAACTTACAGCTTTTAAGCAATAAGAAGTATATTATTACAATACAGTGAAACTTCCCTTTAACGAAGTTGCGTGTAAAACATTCAAACGGAAAGGTTGCTGTTGTGTTGGATGTATGACTTTATTTCAGAGGATGATATGAAAATGAAATTATATATTTACTTATAGCCCAGTGGTAGGGGAGCAAAAAAAGGCCCAATTAGGAAATAATTAGGGGAAAGCTGGAAATTGTTTTAATCCCTTCAGTTTAGGTCTAGAATGAATATGCTACGTTTTCCCCCTCGTACTAGGTGAGCGTTAGGAATTATACATTGATTTATAGTCAAAAAACACGTTTTTTTAAAAATACCATAACACTATCTCGAAATCACTAACTTTTTCAAAAACATTGTCAATACAAATGTTGTAGAGCTTAAAATTCTGAATAAAATGAGTACCTACACTTAATACTTTTGTTGAATATTAAGGTCACAATTTTAATTTAAAGTTTTAGCCCCGTGGTCAGAGGGTTGAACTCTTCAGATTAGGTCTAAAATGAATATTCAATGTTTTCCCCTTCGTACTAAGTGAGCGTTAGGAAATATGTACACATTTACATTCGAAAAACACATTTTTTTTCATATTTTTAACAATATCTGAAATTGCGACCTTAATTTTAAACAAAAATATCAATGAGTATTCATTTTATTCAAAATTTTAAGATCTACAACATCTGTATTGGTAATTTTTTGATATAGTTAGCTGTTTTGAGATATTGTTAAGGTAATCTGGTCTCTCCTATCTTGGAGCTCTTTATTAGTGATTAAGGCAAAATTTTGAAATGGAATTGCAACCTTAATTTTGAAGAAAAATATTATTGTGGGTACTCATTTTATTCAGAATTTTATGCTCTACAACATTTGCATTGGTAATGTTTTTGATAGAATTAACTATTTTGAGATATTGTTAGATAACTTGGTCTCTCCGGACTTCAAGCTCTTGATTAGCGATTAAGGCAAAATTTTGAAAGTAGAATTGCGACCTTAATTTTGAACAAAAATACTAATGTGGGTGCTCATTTTATTCAGAATTTTAAGCTCTACAATATTTGCATTGACAACGTTTTTGATAGAATTAACTATTTTGAGATATTGTTAAAAATATTAAGGAAAAACATGTCTTTTGAATGTAAATACGTACATATTTCCTAACGCTCACTTTGTACGAGGGGGAAAACATAGAATATTCATTTTAGACCTAATATGAAGAGATTAAAACGATTTCGAGTTTTCTCCTAATTAATTCTGAGTTCAACCCTCTGACCACGGTGCTAAAACTTTAAAGTAGAATTGTGACCTTAATATTCAACAAAAGTATTAAGTGTAGGTACTCATTTTAATTAGAATTTTAAGCTCTAAAACATTTGTATTGACAATATTTTTGAAAAAGTTAGTGATTTCGAGATAGTGTTATGGTATTTTAAAAAAAACGTGTTTTTTGACTATAAATCAATGTATAATTCCTAACGCTCACCTAGTACGAGGGGAAAAACATAGCATATTCATTCTAGACCTAAACTAAAGGGGTTAAAACAATTTCCAGCTTTCCCCTAATTATTTCCGAAATCAACTTCCTAACCACTGGGCTATTAATCATTTGTATTCAAAAGAAGAAATGCTAAAAGCCTTCGATATAATAAAAAGGTGATTCCTGTTTCACGAAAATGTTTAAGATAAACTGTTCAGATACTTACAAAAGTGCGAAAACTTTTATGAACACTGTATTTTTTATAAGAAACTTGTGCAAAGTCATAGTGTAGACATTTTTAAAGTTCAGGATTTGAAATACTAAGAAAAAAGGTATGCTACGCTTCAACTTTTTTTTTTTTTTAATCTCTTCATTATGTGTTTTTTTAGACATTATTCCAATTAAATTTTTCTCATATCTAGTGATTGCATAAAAAAAAAGTTGCTGCCCAAATTAAAATACTTTTTTCTAATATTTCCATTTTTAATGTATTTTCCATTTTATGCATGTGTATTTTATTATACAAATTTCATGAATTTAAGTTGATTTCTATTTAACGAATTTTCTTCATAACAAAGTGTTTAAGTGTAATGATGAGACTTTGTTTAATGGAAGTTTCACTGTATGTTGTAATTTGTTATAGATTTTAATATATTTAAAAATAATGGCCCACTAGTTCATTATGCATTTGCACAATTTCATCATCTTTCACAAGCATTTATTCACTATTGTGTGTGTAAATGATCATGTCACTGATGGGGTAACACATTTTCGGCATATCTTTCTTTGCTCCATACTGGCTATTATTTTGTTTTTCAGTCTACGAATTTATTTTTGCGACACCTTTTTAAAAAATTTTATTTCTGATTGTAATGATCAGAGTCAGTCGAGTTTCTATGAGTGATTGTTGATGGTATGCTGATACTTAGCTGAAGAGATTGCCATTATAGAAATGGTTGTTTGTGAAAACTTTTTAAATATTCCCCCAAGATGAATTGAGTTTTTCCATAACACTTTTTTTAAAGGCCCAACAGAAAACCAATTTACTACTAATTATGATAATCAAATAAACATTTTTTTTTTTTAAATTAAAATTGGGTATCATCAACTTTTCCACTTTATTTACATTTTTCATGGTGATGGTAAGAATTTATTTTTTTTCTTCAATTTGCTTGTTTCTGACTTCAAAGAATGAAAAAGTGGATTATTGGTGCTATTGAAATTCACAATTGCTAAAAATTCTATAAAATCAGCCACTTTTAAACATTGCATGCATTATGCATTTTCTTGAGCTCAAATGTCATTCTGTCAAACGTTTATATTGTTTTGTTTGTCAATACGAAGTTCATTTATTGTGATATGATTACTTTTAAATGACATATATAATTGAAATTTAATTGAAAATATGTAAATATTAAAATCCATGTGTTTAAACAAAGAATTACCTAAATGAGTAATTATAAAATTTGTCTGAAAAACTTGAAAAATCTGCAAGTTTGATCTTTTATTGTCCAGGTATAAAATTTTCTTATATGAAAGCAAGAATTCAGATCCTATTGCCTCATACCTTTTTAAAAACAAGCCTAGTATAATAGGAAGACTGATCACAGTCATTATTTACTATATTATTATTTTCCTACTTACTAAATGTAAAAGGTCAAAGGAATTGCACTATGTGACATCTAATTAGAATAAAAAAGAAAAATTATGCTATGTTATTGTTTTGTTTTCTTGATTATTTTTAGTTACTTTTATTTTGATTGAATTGTGAAAACGCTGAAAAGTTGCATCTCCCCCTCCTCCTTCATATATAAGATATATATATAACGAGAGAGGTAAGGTAAGATATATATATATATTGGGTGATTGCAAAAGTTTGTGCTCAAGTTCCGATTCATCAAGTTTCGAAGTATACCCAAGTTGTTTTAAATGGTGAAATGCAGTCGAATTGTCAACATTGAGTCTCTCAGCAATCTCTTCAGTAATAATCAGTGAATTATTATTCACTCAATCACGCATTAAGTCACTATCGATACCAGAAGGTCGCCCAGACATTAAAGATGTATGAGGTCCAAGTCCCAGCACCTTTTCTGGGTCCCCTCGCATCAAAATAGTAGCTAGTAAAGAGCAAAACTAGGAAATTTCATTAGTGGCCAATGGCTAGTAATACCAGTTTTATAAGTGGCTACTTTTTTATTTAAAAGTACTAAACAGTAAACTTTTGTTAAAATTTCTATTAATGTTATCTAAAATTGAATAGCCCAAATAAATATGTTAACATAAACATATTGCAACCAGAAAAGGTAAAATCCTTGGTGAAATGCAAGAAAATTTTGCTCTATCCTTGTAGGAAAGTGGCCATAAGGTGACCGCTGATAAACAATTTTTCATAGTCATTATTTCTCATTTAGTGGCCCTGTGCCCGCTGGCCTAGTGCTAATTTAGCCCATTAGTAGCTAGATTTTTTTCCCTTGGAATATTCAACGAGTTATCATTAGGTATTACAATACAATTGCAAGTTAAACAAAATCGTTTTTGTTTTTTGAGAAAATAATTGCAGAAAACTGCAATTTCAAGAAATTTTTTTCTAAATAATTTTATTAAATTTGGTGCCCCTATCAGCAGTGGGCCCAAGGCCATGGCCTAGTTGGCCTGTGTGGTAATCAGGCACTGCGCCCAGAGCAAATTTTATCATTTAGATTGGAATCGACAAAACCACTTTTTAACTGTCCTAAGAGCAGGAGCACGATCCAAATAAATGTCTTGAATATTTTTTGTAGCACGTCAAACACTCAATCCTTTTTTAAACTCATATAACATAACGAAAATGTAACTTTTCATTTTCCATTTTGAATATTAACCTTGAACACCAATTAATTTTAATAGCTTTTTGTTAACGTTATGTTCACTCACGACACATTTAGATAACAGTCAGTTAATAATAGGGTTATAAAAGAAACATCAGCGCAGTCAAAATTTATGTCCATCTATGAAATAGGGCACAAACTTTTGAAATCACTCGATATATATGTGTGTGCATATGTTACTTTGAATGGGTTAAGCTTCAGTTAATGGGTCAGTTTATGTGGTTTATTTTGATTGAATCTGTAGTGTTTATATTTTATTAGAATATCTCTGTTCTTCAAATAATTTCATGGGATAGAAGCTTTAAAATTAGTTTACTTAATTAGTTTTAATTTTTTTGTATTTCTTGTACCTTTCTTTCTATTTCTCAGCATGATTTTATTGAAATCTAATATATAAAATTGAAAATTTGTCCGTCCGTCTGGTTATGCAAATCCACAGTTTGGAATCCAGAATTGTGAAATATTACATACATGTGTATTAAAACATGACCAAGGCAACTAAAGTAATCCAGAATCGTGATAACTTATAGTTAATTTTTAATTAATAAAAAACCACCCATTTAACAGCAATTTCCTATCAAATTTAAACATTTTTCGATATAGCTGTTTCCAACAATTAAATATCCACAATAAAATTCTTACCACAACAATTACTTTTCTATTGCAAGATTTCCACGTGAAAAAATTAAATAAAGGGTTTGAAGAATTTAAAAAAAGGAAATATTACATCATAACTTTTCTACTGCAAGATTTCCACGTGAAAAATTAAAATAAAATAAATAGTTTGACAAATTAAAAACAAAAGTGAATGTTACGTCATAATTTTTCTGTTTTATGATTTCCATGTGAAAAATTATAATTATTTAATTAATTTGATGAATTTATAAAATGGAATATTATGTCATATTGGAAATATAAAGGACATGGTGAATATATAACATCATATAAGTGTGAAAAAATGTATTGAAGTATTGTATAAAAACTCGATTATGGAAAAATTGGCGTATTTTAAAATTATTGCTCCAGTGATGAATGGAAATAAGTTCATTTATAGGTGTATTATTTTGCTTCTTTTATATAAATTTATACATTTTTATTTGGGTTTTCATTTGATTCATGTATACAACACTTCGACTTTTTTTTTATGTTGTATGTTAAATTTTGAAATTGGTTTTTCAAAACAAACAATCTTAAAATTGCGGGCAATGCCAGGTACTTTAGCTACTGATGTTTAAAATTGAAAAAAAATACATCTTAGTATATTATAGTCTCCTGATCATGTATAAATAAACTTACAATTTCAGATGATCTCATGATTGTTGGAGGTTGTCATAAATCAAAGTACGGATGCTGCACAGACGGAGTCACACCTGCTGGACGTAATTTTGAAGGCTGCCCATTTGATGGTTCTGAACAAGACTGTAAGGAAAGCGAGTTCGGATGCTGCATCGATGGAATTACACCAGCTTCTGGTCCCTTCGGGTATAGCTTTTTATAACATTCAGTCTTTCAGTGACGTTGTAGAAGTTATTTATGTTTCAATATTTTTCTTAATTTTCAAGAAATATAATAATGTATAAGATGTAACAAAATGATGGCACTTTTTCATTAACAAGGTGTAAGTTATAAATCACCGTTTCAGTCAAATTTAAATCATCACTTGCATTGCAATCATTTATTAAAAATATATATGTTTTTCACTCATTTCATTTTTAGCTCATAGGCTATCAAAGCCTGAGAGCTAAAGTGCCTGCGGGTTCTGTATGTATGTACGTAATGCGATAACTCTTGATAGAAATATACGATTTGCTTCAGATTTTGGATATACGTTCATTCTGATAAGACGCACTTCCCTGATTAGTTTTGGGGTTTCATTGACTCAGTATAATGGGGGGCTAATCTCACTTTCTGCCCTTCCTTAATTTAGATAAATGGGTTTTCATGCAAAATTATCTGATTTGCTTCAAATTTGTTATACCGGTTTATTCTGATAAGGCACTTCCCTGATTAGAATTAGAGGTTCATTGGTTAAGGGTGTATTCCAATCCAAAGTGCTTATTTTCTGATTCATTTTTAAATTCATTTTTGCTCTCGAACACATAAAATGGGGAAGTTCTCTTATTTAGAAAATACATAATGTGCCGTGCTTCTCTATTTTTTGATGAATGCAGAAAATGTTGTAAAAAATGCTGTCAAAGTGGGCGTTTTCCGAAGCGGAAGAACTGGGAATAAAAAAAATGGTCATACTGAGAAAATAATTGTTTAAAACTCAAATTCTAATTAATTGAGCAAAAAAGGAAATCACATGGCCTCTTATACATCTCTTCAAAAATCACCTCAACAAGTTTCATGTTTTTACTTTTAAAAGCGAGCCTGAAAATGTCTCAGAAAATTTCGAGCTGTTGAGAGTGGAAAAATATTTTTTCGAATACACCCTTAAGTATAAAGGGGAGAAATGGGGGAGCTAATCTTCCATTAATAACTCGCATAATTCAGCATCTCCTAAATTACCACATAATTTAGCTAAATGGGTTTTTTTGTATCGATTTCTTTATTTTTCAAGGGGCATTATTCTTTGAAATAAGAGTATAATATACAGTTAGTGTGAATAGCCTGTAAGTTTAACTGGGCACTTTTCTTTTTATTTTAATATATGAAATAATATCTTTAACCAAAAAGGTTTCTTGGCTACATTGAAGCATTGTTTCTAATTTACACGTGCAAATAATAGATGTTATTGATGAGATTTGCACACAGCTAACACAAAAGTACAATGATGATTCATCCTATATCAAAAAGCTATATTTTTTTTTAAATGGAGAAACATGAAAACTTGTAATGAAATAAAAACTCATTGGTCTGAGTATAAAGTTTTACTCATAATTGTTACAAATGTTCAATGTATTTTGATCATTTGTAGCAGAAGTAGCATACTACAAGTAGTGAAGCTATAATAGTCGTTTTCATAAATCTATAAAATTATTTCTTTAACAACGTAAATGAAACGGTAGATACATCTTTTTCCAATTTCTTTGTATTTCTATAAAATAAAATTTCAATTAAAATTTGCTTATTTCTTTGGCTAAAATTAAAATCTTAATATCTTTAAATCCTATATCATATTTGAACTTTTAAAGGATTAACAATTTCAATATAATAAATTAGGAAAGAAAAGGATGAAACAGAAAAAAGGAAACATGATGATAAAAAACTGTTTGCAACATCAAAATTATAAAATCTGTTAACAAAATTTTTATTCCATTATTAGTACACATTTTTTTCTTCTTTTGTGGTTAAATACATCATATGTTAATACAGTAGAAGATCTTTATAACGCAATTCTATATAACGCAATTCTCCATATAACGCAAAACTTCTCAGACGTAAACAATGAATTTTGCAGTTAAAAAACAACTGCATTTTCACATCGTAAAAAATTGCTATTCTTTAGAGGACTAAATTTGATACATTAGTTCAACTTTATCTCCTAATTTAAGACCTTTTTACTGAAAAAAAATGCTATTATTAGGATAAACATATTTGAAAATGTCTAATATAAGGGATGATTTGGTCAGTTTTATGTGGATCATGTTTATAAAGTAAATTTAACAATGTCTGACCTATATTATGCAAAAATTTAAAATTTGAATAACTCTTGGTAACAAGGAATGGAGTATAAAGCTATTCTAATATATTTTGATATGTTTCAGGCATATTTGGCTATGTTTATAAGGTAAATTTAATGCTTTGATCCATATAACGCACAACCTTGCGTTTTTAGGTTTGCGTTATAAAGATCTTCTACTGTATACTTTTTTCAAAGAATTCTCAATGTTTCTGAATCCAAAAAATGAATGTTTTTTCATGGATAATATTTTCATTGTATGTTTTCCATAAATCTATAAAATTATGGTACTTCTTAGTTATCCCGTCGACCAAATTACTGTCATCAAATTGTAAGATTAATTGCAAATAATGGTTGCCATTAATTAATTAATTGTAAGATTAAATGCCAATAATGGCCAATAAAACCATTAATTCGACGTTTTATTTGTATTTTTATTATTGTTTTACTAATTTATTTGTTCTTTCGTTATTTAAAATAAAAAATTATATAAATGTGTATAATTTGGCAAGTGGTTTGGCGATTTATATAATTTGGCGAAATTGGTCGACGGGATAACTAAGAAGTACCAAAATTATTTTGTAAACCATGTGGGAAAAATGTGAGATATATCTTTTACCAATTTTTTTCTATTTCTATAAAATTACATTCAAATTCATATTTTGCTTATATTCCTTTGGTTAAAATTAAAATCCTATAATCCGTAAAAAATCCTTAAATCCTGCATCATACTTGAACTCTTAAAAGATTCAAAATTTAAATTCAATAAATTGAGAAAGAAAAGGATGAAAAAGAAAGAAGGGAATGTGATGGCAAAAACTTTTTGTGACATTGAAATTGTAAAATTTGTTGTCAAAATTTTATTTCATTATTAGTATACAATATATATTTTTTCATTTGTGGTTATATATCATATATTTATGTACTCATTTCAAGAAATTCATTAGAGTTAATTATGCTTTGTTTCTGAACATTAAAAATATGAATGCTTCTTTATGATAATGTTTCCCTTATGTGCTTTTCATAAATCTATAAAATTATATTTTTAGGCAAGTGAAAAAATGCAAGATGTATCTTTTACCAAATTATTTGTATTTCTATAGAATAAAATTCAAATTTTAGATTTGCTTATATTCTTTTGTTTATCTTAAAATCTTATAATCCTTAAATAATTCTAAGCTGAGTTTCTGCTTTTATTTATTTCCTGAATCAAATGGCATAAATTTTTATAAGGCTATTATTATTTTTTTAATCTAATTAAACAGTTGTCAGAGCTATATATCCATTTTTGAATTATTTTAATAATCGTAAGCTTTTTAATCTAAAATTTTATATAGAAAGAGACATTAAATGTGTATATTTAACATACTAAAAAACACTAAACCTGCTGTGTTATGATACATTAAGGATCATGGCCTATGTCGCCCAGCCCTGTTTTCTATGACCATGGTACTTGAGGTGCTATACAGCATATCACTCACCCACAAGAAAAGTGACACATCTCGCAAAAATTCATTTTGCATTTTTTTTCACTAATAGGTCTGTCATAGGTGCGTCTTGCTACACAAACAGTTTCATAAGTGTAGCTATTAGGAAAAGCACTTTATTACACTATATGTCCATTTGTGATCACAGAAGAAAGGTGGAATGTGTGGGGAGGTAAAATTACCCAACCCTGTAAACCTCATCCTATGTCTTCATTTTTAAGGGTTTTATGCTATTATGCAAGTTTTCATTCCTGCATGCAGAGCTAAGTGCTATCATTTCATGTTACAGTAAAAACATATAGATCTTCTTTTGCCTCTCCTGTGCTCTTGAAGCTGGTAGACGGGAGGTGCTGGGTCGATCCCAATCACGCCCGTCAGCCTAATCGTTCAGAGTTTTCATGGTTTTCTTCGAACCTTGGATCATACCACCTTTCCAAGCGTTAATACGGGTTAGGTTCCCTTAGAAAGACCCCCACGAAGGGCACTTTCCCTCTTTGGGCCTATATCCCTCGTGTTGATAATTGGCCGTCATAAACACAACCAACCAGCCTCTCCTGTGAAATTTACTTTTGTCGAGATGTGTCACTTTTCTTTTGGGTGAGCGATGTGTTCCAGTCAGATGGCCAGCCTAATGTGGGACCCTCAGTGTTTAGTTCCCAAGCAAGCTTGCTACTTATTTTACCTAACCCAAAGGAATGAAAGGTTGAGTGAACCTTGCCCAGCCCGGAGTCATATTTAAAATAGTTCATTTATTATGTTTTTCATGTTTTTATTTTTTTTTTCTTTCCATGTTTCTAATTTATTTGTTTAAATTTCCTTTATTTTAATTTCAGGAAAGGTTGTCCAAAAATGGTTAAATGCAATGAAACAAAGTATGGCTGTTGTCCGGACGGTATTACTGCTGCTAAGAGTGAAGATCTCCTTGGCTGTTATGAAGATTGTGAAAATTCTTTATGGGGATGTTGTTCTGATGGTTTTACTCCGGCTCTTGGCAAAAATAATGAAGGCTGTGAGAACGAAGAAATCAAATGTCGAGATTCCAAATTTGGTTGCTGTCCAGATGGTGTCAGTTTTGCATCTGGATCAGATTATGAAGGATGCGATTTGGATGTTTCTTCTGGTGAAGACTGTCAGTTCTCAGAATTTGGATGTTGCCCTGATGGTATGACATCTGCTCTTGGTATAAATATGTTTGGTTGCCCAGAAGTCAAACATAAGTCTGAATGTAAACATACAAAATATGGCTGTTGCGAAGATGGATTTACTGCAGCTGATGGTCCAAACTTTGAAGGGTGTATTGAAGGTAGTGGAGTACCAGGTTGTGAGACTTCTTTCTATGGATGCTGTCCTGATGATGTGACTCCTGCTAAGGGACCAAATTTCAAGGGGTGTGAAGATCTAACGCCGGTCATTGACATTCCCACAAATGTGACACATGCTTGCAGCCGCACAGTATTTGGCTGCTGCAAAGATGGTATAACTGCCGCAAATGGACACAATTTTGAAGGATGTGATGATGAAAGTTCGTCATCCCTTTGCGCCAATACCCTGTTTGGGTGTTGCCCTGATGGTAAAACTGTGGCACAAGGACCTAACAAGCATGGTTGCTGCTTTACCTCTGAATTTGGTTGCTGTCCTGATAATGTAACTGTAGCTACAGGGCCTTATAATACTGGTTGTAGTTGCCATACATATCCCCATGGTTGTTGTCCAGATGGTGTTACTATTGCAAAGGGACACAGGTTAGAATTATATTATTACTACTTTATTTTAACATTGAAAAATTTCTTGTGTATTCTATTGCTCATTGGTTTTTGACTATATAATGTTGCTATTGGGACTGTAGTGAAGGGTATATGCAATATACCTTATGAATTTCTCAAATTGTCATAGTCTTGCTTTTTGTTTAAAAAATTATGTTACTGTTTGTTAACTGTAAATGATTTTTATAAATCTTTAATTTTAAAATTGTAATACAATTATTAGTTTCTCGTTTTTTAATGGTAAAAATTTTATTTTAAATTAAGCCAATTTTTTATACAACTAGCAGAACTACCCGGCTTCGCCCGTGTCAATTATAAGAAGAATTCCAGGTAAAATAAATTAAAACGAAATAATACGGCAATCACAATAACTGAAATTTGTGCATTCCCTTCCACAAATCGTTATAAAGACAATAAAAAAACATGGCGTTATATTCGTGCAACCATAGTAAAATCCCTGAGCTTTAATAACAGAATGCACGTTTTCTTTGGCGGGTATAAGAGAAAAATGTGATTTTCCTGACAATACGAAAAAAAAAAATTCCTCCAAATTGCGCAGCACTCAGTGAAATTCTTGTTTGTATGGTATTATCTACATTATAAAGTAAAAACACTATGTCAGTGCCCATAAATTGTGCCCCATAAATTGTAACCCATAAAATGTGCCTTTACTGCAATTTTTCTAACTTTTAAACATCACACAATTTCATTTTTTACAATGTCGAATAGAAAAAAGTTCTCTCAAATGAAATTTGTTTGAAAATTGTACCTCAGTTTTCTGATTTTAATGGATTTTAAAGTAATTTTTAAGCATGGATATTTTTTAAGTTGAGTGCAATCCGATTATGAAAGATGAACCTGTTTACACTTAATGCAATAGTATAAAGAAAAGACATGTCTATGAGTAACGCTGGTATTATATTTTCGGTGGCAACAACCTAACACAACAAATTTCCCTTTTATTGCAGTTTAACGTCTAAACATTGTACATTCGATTGTTCCAACGTATTATAGAAAACAAAAGTACTTTCAGTGATATTTGTTTGTAATGTTTATCTCAATTTATGAATTTTTTATGGGTTTTAAAATAATTTTTAAGCATGCATATTTTTTAAATATGCTTGCAACCCAAATACAAAAGATTAACTCAATTGTTCAAAAACATTGTAAATAATTCAGAATTTGTTTGCTTTCGCGTAATATTCAATAACTAAATTGGCAAACGAAATTAAAACACCAAAAATAAAATAAAATAAAACACGAATTTAACAGATATCAAATCAAACTACTCAAAATAACCTGATAAGTATATAAAATTCAAATGGGAATTTCGTTCCGGGTGCATATAACTTGAATTCTTCAGAACGGATTTCCATGCGACTTGACCTATTAGTTTTTTAGGGAAGGTTTTAGTGTGTAACATATTGTTTTGTTTGCTTAGTCATAGAATTATAGGGGAAAGTTATATAATCATGTGAACCCAATTATGAAAGATTAGTCTTATTAGCTGAATGAAAAATGCAGAAATATTTTTATCTCTAAGTATATTGACGGGTTTATCTTCGGTAATGGGGCTGTGCGCTAGGGTATTCTTATTTTAGTGAGTGTGCCTGACACCTATTATGGCATGCACCTTTGTTTAAAACAATATAGAATGACTTATGTTTTAAGCGACTACCTGGCATGCAACTTGATTACAAAATACTAACCTGCAAATGCTTAAGGTGCTTCTCCAGTTCCCTGCTCAACAATGCAAAACTTTCTGACACATTTTCTGACTCATTAAACGTAAAGGCTTAAAATTTGTAGGCCTGACTATTAAAGCGATTTGGAATTGAAATGAGTTTTTCCTTTTTTCATAAATTACTTATCGAGTTATGAGCAATTGTGGTTGCGTGACGGCCGGTTTTTGTCCTTTATTGCACTGTTGCGTCCGAAATTCAGTTAAAAAAATCAACTGAAAGATCTTATACCTTTACCAACAAATGGAAACTATCTTTCGATTACATAGTTTCTAAATAAGAACTCCTGTCAATTTCATGCGTTTCCGAACAAAAATTAATTAAAAAATACGTCAGAAAATAGCTCCTTTGGATTTGAGAACAGCCTTAACTTGAAGTTTATTTAAAAACTCACATTTTTAGTTTTAATTTTGGACTCGCGAAATTTAAATTCAGAAAAAGGATGTTCTTTTGACACATTGTGGTAATTTTTTTAACTTTTAAAATTAAAATATATGTTTTCTTTGGCGCGCGTAACAGAAGTATACAATATCTTCACAATACGTGGGGAAATGCAAAAAAATACATCCAAATGAGGTAGTAGTTACTAAAATTTTATTTGGAAAATTTGAAATTTTATTGAAATTAAATCTACAATGATTAGATGAAATGATGTCATTTTCCATAAATTTTAAATCAAGACATCTGTCAAGATTTTTTTTTTAAATGTAAATAACCGCTCTCTTTTTGCTATAAATCACAGAAAATGTTAGCACTGAATCTAAACCAATACAACACTTAGCGAAAACATATAGCTATAAGATATGGCTGCAGTATACAATCGAAGTAGTAAGCAAAATATAGGAGCCATATGTTTACAATGAGTTTGATTACACGTTGAAAAGATTTGATAGAATGTGACGTCATATCTAGCCTTTTTTTTTTTTCTTAAAATGTTTTCATGAAATTTGACTGTTTGTATTAAAACAGATGTTTTAATAAAAAAAAAAACATTCAAATTGAGGTGCTACGTTATTTTCCCGCTCTTATAGTTAAAGTTTTTATTTTATATACAAAAAAATGTAAATTTTCTGTTTAGAATGACGTCGGTATCAAACACGCAAAAATATAGCAAGAAAATCTGAATTTTTATTGGCAAATAGAAACAAAATACACGCGTTATCCTTATTTTTTTTCACATTATTGTGTCATTTTTAGGGTTTGGCAACAGGAAAGAAACGTTTGAATTTAAAAAAATTTAAAAAGAGATATTTCTATAATGTTAAATTATGGAAGTGGTAGAAAAATGGGATAAATAGTGGTCTGATAATTTTTTAAAGTAGACAGTGATCTTTTCCACATTCTAAAACGTATGTACATCGAGTTTCGTGCAAGTCACTCAAAAATTAAAGATTTGTATAAAGGACATACACACAGAGAACGGCTTTTATATATATAGATTTTATGTAGTTATATTCTGACCAGATTTTTATTTTTGTAAATCTGCTTTAATGGAATTTAAAGTTTCCAATGTTTTGTAACTTTTTAAAATCCATTTCCAATAATCATTATCAAAATATTTATAACTGATATGAAAGTTATAGTTTATTAACACTTTTAATGTTTTGAATATCGTTTTGACAGGTTTGAAGGGTGTTCTTGTGAACATTCAGCCTATGGTTGCTGTCAAGATTCATATTCATATGCTAAAGGACCCCAGTTTGAGGGATGTGATTGCAAGACCATGCTGTATGGATGCTGTGGAGATGACTTAACTCCAGCTATGGATCCAAATGGCAAAGGTTGCGATTGTGAAAATTTAAAATTCGGATGCTGCCCAGATGATTTAATGCCAGCTCTTGGACCACATTACGAAGGTTGTCCGTGTAAAACATTCCCACATGGCTGTTGTCCAGACGGAATAACAGTTTCAAGAGGTTCTAATCTGGAAGGATGTCCATGTGAAGCTATGACTCATGGGTGCTGTCCTGATCTTAAAACCCCTGCCAAAGGCCCATACAATGAAGGCTGCCCATGTCATTCCTTGCTTCATGGTTGCTGCCCTGATAATGTGACAGCTGCTTTGGGACCAGACATGCTTGGATGCCCATGTATGACAATGCCTTTCGGTTGCTGCCCTGATAAACAAATGGCTGCATCAGGCCCCAATTTCCAAGGATGTCCTTGCAAAAGTACAGCTTATGGATGTTGTCCAGATGGAAAAACTGCTGCACAAGGTCCAAAATATGACGGTTGTCATTGTACTACATTCCCATATGGCTGTTGTCCTGATGGAATTACACCAGCCAGAGATTCCAATTTCGGTGGCTGCAAAGAAAGCAAGAAAATTCACAAGAACTTAGCTACATGTAAGTTTTAGTTTACATTAATAATAATTTTGTTTCTGTCGTTTCTTTAATATGTAAAATTATTTTTACTGACCTATTTGAATCTATTGTTTGATTCTCAGCTTTTTGTGTGCTGTTTGCACGAAACTTAAAATAAAAAGTTGTTGTATGAATTTTTTTACCCAGAAATATTGTGCTGAAATTAACTATAGGTAACTATATATAACTAACAAGTGTAAAACTAGTTGTATGTAATTTTAAATTTATACCTAGTAAATTTTGTAGAATAAAAATATATATATATATACGTTTTTCAAAAATTTCCCATTTTGCAGTGCATTGATTTCATTCAAATTTTATTTATTTTCCTTGAGCATCACAGAGTCCTTAAGACTCCACGGAGTACTGGTTGGGGACCGCTGATGTACTTACTTTTAAGTACTTCCTGAAAAACATAAAATTAGCAGCTTTATGTAGCAAAATACTTAATTTTATAAATATAAACACAATTTTCCAATTCAGTTTTAATCAACTAAAAGGTTTTTAAAAAATTTTTGTCATATTGAATTAAAACGTAGGCAAACTTTGGAATGCTTGGAAGTAAGAAGAGCTTTGGTCGGTATAAGGGTGGGGGGATGATATAAAGGTGTTATTTCCATTTGTAATTCATAGTTTTGTCCTGCCGTATATATTTTTTTTATATTGTTAAATAAATGGGTAAATTTTTTTATATTCCATCAGAAGCATTTTTAATGTCTATAAGTAATTTTTTTAGAGATTATTTTTGAAGTGTTCTCCTCCTGAATTCTTACAGTTGTTCCAACATTCATATGATTGTCATAAATATTCCTTGAGCTCTATATCTAAGAGTAATGTTACCACTCATGATACCCACCATATTCAGCCAGACTTCACTCCAATTGATTTTTAGATGTGTTCGTAATTATATAAATATGTAGCACCTATAGTCGTCATTCAGTCCGTCTGTCCATCTGCATATAACAGAGCAAAAACTACCCGACCGAATGCTCTGAAATTTTAAATATATAATTGTTGCAAATTTGTCGAGTCATTTCAAATTTTATGAAAATTGGATGTATAGTTTAATGACAAGGACAGTCAAAAGTTTTCCATTATATGACGACCAATGGGAAAAAATGATTTCAAGTGCATTTGAATGATGTTACAGCCTTTTGAACAGAATGAAATGGATAGGCACTTATGAAGTTGCACTAAAATATACATTCAGTACACTATGCGGTGCAAAAAATATTTATAAAATTAGCTATAGTACAAACATACCTAATTTGCCACGTTTGATGTGCAATTTCCAACTTGTTATAAGTTACCAGGGCTAAAAATGAAATTGAGGTGGTAACTTTTCTTGAATTTAGAGGAAGTGAAATATGACAAGACAGCTGATAGCACTTTTTATTGGATTTCAGCAATATTTTTTTTTAATTGTACAAATGTTGGAACAAATTTGTGGATACAGGAAAAGAGTACTTTGAAGGTTGTGTCCGTAAAAATTGTTTATTTTCAATAATTGAATTTCTAAACATTCATTAAATTTTTTTTTTACTTTAGTAGTAAAATCTGCAAAACTTCTAAATCCAAGATGTGTGGATTTGAGAGGATGTACTTTAACCCCTTAATCGTCGTTACTGATACGTTCACGGTTAGCCATTTGTGAACAAATTTTGTAAGGCCCATGATCCTCACGGGCTGAACTCCTCATAACTTTAGTTAATATATTAGTTTCTTCTTTGATTTTATTGCTTCCGGGATTATTTTAAATGCTTAAGTGCTCAATAAATGGCAGCACTGAATGACAAACTTGATTTTAAGACTAGAATGTTTAATTTTAAGAATTTGTAGGAGTTTGAAGATGTATGTGAATTAAAAAACATCGAAAATTTTTGAACAATTTTTTCGAAAATTATGCTACAATTAAGGGGTTAACTTATATTATTATAAAAATTCTGTTTGGCTTATGCTTTTGTATTTTTCGTATTACAGCTGATGTATGTAGTCTGCCTAAAGAGCGAGGACCATGCCACAGTTTTAGTGTGAAATGGTATTTTGATGTAGCATATGGTGGATGTAGTCGATTTTGGTATGGAGGCTGTGATGGTAATGGCAACCAGTTTAATTCCCAAGAAGAATGTGAAAGTGTTTGTGTTACACCTGAAGGAACAGGTGAGTGGATTAAAACTTTTTAAAAGTCTGATAACAGCCATATTTTCTTATTTCAACACATTAGTGCAACTATGGGAGATATTTTTAAAAAGCTTTAAAAGTATAGAGTGAAATATGTTAAAAAGATGTGAGGTATTTCAAAAACTTGCATGAAAATTTAGATCTTTTTTTCATAACATGCTTTTAACTCATGTTTCAGTGAAAGTCACAAAATATACTCACTAGATCGTACCATCTATGTTTAGGAGCAAGTAGGACACAGAAAATCAGATGACATAAATAAACTTTGATTAGTAGGATATAAATAACATCCAGGTAATTACCATTCTGGTAATGGAACATTAGATATAAAGGTATTAAGTTTGGCCTAAATAAATCATATTTATATATCTACCATTACATTGTTTCTTTTATTGCTTGTAATAGAGATAGTGGTAACAATGGGCTTTGGGAAACTGACAATACTTGAAATATTTTCAAAAGTTTAGCTTAATTTATTTTATCAGGATATTTTGAGAGGATGATATAATCAATTTGCAAGGCACTTTTTGACTCAGTGTTGTAAAATTTGGGTGTCATGCTTTGCAAATTTTCTGTGATTTACACATCAAATGTGAGTAAACACAAACCTTGATTTACACTAATTTTTTACACTATGATTTTACTTTCATAATATCTTGTTATACACGATTCATCCAAGACTTACTCTATTCATGCAACAAATCTCATGTTAAATCTTGTTGAAAAAGAAACTGAGCTTTGAACTACCTACTTTTTAATTGGACTTTGTTCATTAGTGTATTGTTTTGGTTGAATACATTAATTTTATTTATAGTATAAATAAACTGTAAAATTCAAATGTTAATTTTATTTTTAAAATATGTTGACTTTCAATTGTGTATGTCTGTTCTATTGCAGAAGCTTGTTCTTTACCTAAAGTTGTTGGACCATGTAAAGGTTCTTATCCAAATTGGTACTATGATCCTGCAACAGACTCATGCCAGCCATTCAACTATAGTGGTTGCCTTGGCAATAATAACCGATTTGACAGCAAGAAATTGTGTGAAAGTACTTGTGTCAAACAAGCTGTTTTAGGTGAGATGAAAGTAATGATATATCTATAAGCGGCATTTATATTTTCACCAGCTTTATAATTTATTGAAATGTATGTTATTGATGACATAATTTGAAATTAAAATTTTATTCTAATTTTAAAATGCACAAAAAAGATACTGGTATCAATTAAATAACCAATAAACACCCTATTGCAGTACTAAAATATAGAAAATAAAATATTTTTTAATACAAAAAAATATTGCAGTCCATAATAACTAAAAGGCATAAAATGAAAACCTTAAAAACAGTAAAAAAAAAAACTATTAGACTGTTTACAAGTTTTGGCTCCATCGAAACCATTATCTTAAACAAATAAAATATTCTAAAATTGCATGATCTATGATGCAATGATTCGAAACACCAAACTTTTTCAGATTACGTATGTTATTTTTTATTTTTGCTTGAATGTTTATTTACATATATGTGAAATCTGAAAGAACATATGAAAAATAGAATGATAGCATTTCCAATCATTACATCATAGATTGTGCAATTTTAGAATATTCTTATTTGTTTTGGTAATAGCTTCAATGGAGCCAAAGCATGTAAAAAGTCTAATTATTGTAAAACTTTTTTAGTGTTTTTAAGTTTCTATTTTACACCTTTAAGTAATTAAAAGAAGTATATACTGGAGTCCTTCATCAAATTAAAATATCATGTAAATCTACATGTCACTTAAACTGTTATCATGTGCTTTTATTAACATAAAGAAAAACTAGTGAGGGTTTTTTTCATTTTTTTTTTTTTCAGTCAAAAACAATTGTAGATATTTTCTATTTTATGCTTGATGTCTTAACAAATTTCTTACTACTTGTCTTTCTATTGTTTTCATTAAAGCTGTTCTCAAATCGAGTCTGGCTACTTTCTGACACATTCACAAAAGCATTTTCTTAATAAATACATAAAATTTCCTACTACTCTTATTCAGATACTGACAAATTGAATATCATTTTCTGTTTTCATGCAAAGTATCTTTCGGTTGAGATAAGTTTTGTTTCTTATCATTGTAACTATCAGAATTAATTTGCATTTCTTATAATATTGTTAATCACCTGTGGCTGTTAGTCTTGCGATTTGCTATAATGTAAAATCAAATGTTTCAGCACTGAAAAATTTACGAGTGCACTCCTAGTCATGAGGCAATTGGCAACAGTTCTTTTCAGACAGTCACTAAAATTTGCAGATTTTTTGCTCCATTTGTATATGAAATTTTTCATAATTATTTTCTGTCAACAAAATTTTTCATTAATGATTTTCTGCCTTCCTCTTCACTAATGATCTGAAATCTGTACAATTCAGAAATCTGCAAAAATCTTTGTCCTAGGCTCTGCAGATTTTTAAGAATGTACTGTATATCATATTATTTAATAAAGCAAATGATTTGATAGCACTGTAATGATTGCAGTAGGTGTAATGTAATTGTAATAAATTAATTTAACCCTTTCACCGTCCGAGGGTTTCCTTTATTTTTATATGAATGCTTGTAAATTCCATGATATATATATTTATTAATCGCAGTTTGATGCTATAATAGCTTTAATATCACTTTTTTCTATATATGTTTCAAAATAAAATTCTGTTTAAAATACTTTTGTCTACACCCATTTTAACATGATTTCTAGAAACGGAAAAATCCAGGCCAGACGGTTAAAGGGATAAAAGAAAAATTGAATTATAGATCTCTTCTAAAATGTAGACTAAAGATGAAGATTCCACCTCTCTAAAATTCAATCCCTATTTCAAGCCCTATAAGGCATACCTATGTCGATTGCAATCCATGCTAATAACTTCTATCAAAAGTAATAAAAGCATAAAAATGATATGAAAGAAAAATATTCTTCTAATATTACATAATTATGACTTAAAATACTTATAACTCCCCAGAAATTTATGCATCAATAATTTTGTGTATTTTTACTTCAATATATTCAAAATTGTTTATTCATCTTCATGTGGGAGTACAGTCGACTGACTCTGTGAAATCAGCACATTTAGGGACTGACGGTTTTGCGAATATCGCAATATATTATTATTATCGCGATTTATAGATCATCTGTTTGTTTACATTTTATTTTTAAAATTCTGACTATAAAGTAAGAACAACTGCATTAAAATTAAAATTACAGTGGACCAGAAAATATAATGCAACATTGGTTTAATACATTTAATAACTTAGTTAATTTAAAGAAAAGTTAAATAATCAACCAACTAAACATTGATGCCTATTTAAAATAACAATTTCTATTTTGATTTGATTTCCTCTTTTACTTAGCACACATTTTCATTTTTGAATGCAGGGTACAAAATATATAAATTTTCTTAAATCACAATTTACTTCATTGGAAAACTGATAATTCGTGAAAACACCACATTTCACTTTATCTGTGAGCTTAACTGCTAATGGCAGTTTTCACTGTTTACATTCCAACGTGTGGTGTGTACAATAGATGTATGCAAATTATACATTGGTGGATTTCACAGAGTTCACTTTATGTATAATTATACAACATGCAGGAATGTGCTTTATCATTATTAATACACAGCATTGTTTAGAAGCTTTTGATAGTTTTAAGCTTTGTCATTTAAAAAATATATTTTTGGTTTTACTTAAGTGTTCTATGTCTTCTTATTTATTTTTTTCTATCTTCTAGATGCTTGTGATCAACCAATGGATGTAGGGCCCTGTAAAAAAGTGACCCAGAGATGGTTCTTTGACAGAACCGAGAATATCTGCAAGCCTTTTATTTATGGTGGTTGCAAAGGAAATCATAACAACTTTGAATATGAGAAGGAATGTATGCAGCGATGCGTGATCTCAAAACCTAAAGGTAATGTTGAGTTTTCCCATTACCTCCTCTATTTTCCTGTTACTATAAAATTGCCTAAAAGTTATTACAGTAGAACCGCGCTAGTCTGAACCCCACTGATCTGAAATTCCAGTTAATCCGAACCAATTTTATTTTCGAAAATTATGATTGAACAGATTAAAAAAAGAGAAATAAAAAGAAAATACTCAATATTTTAAAAGTGGAACATATGCACACGAATATAAAATGAAAATGTGCACTGTAGGTCTACTCGTAGAAGCCATCTTTAAAAAATCTCAAATATTTGTTTGCTTGCTAGTCACTTTAAATTTCTTTTCTAAAATGCAAAACGTATTTAATTCAGATGAAAAAAAAATTATTTTCCCTTTCAACAGTTTGATTTCGCAAATTACCTACAGAAATGGTTTTTTTTCTTCACCCATTTTGAACCGTTTTTAATGGGTTGTTACGTAATTCCTCATTCTGAAGTTCCATTGGATTATTATAAACACCGGGAGTGATTAAACAAAGAATACTATTTTTTTCCGAAAGTCGTGCCGGATTACAGGATGTTCACTATACTACTGAGTACTTATAACTTACATTTTCTGTAGCACACATCTTTTTCTGTTCTATTTTTATTGGATTTTCGGGTAATGCGAACTGACACCGATCCGAATTAGTTCGGATTAGCGGGGTTCTACTGTATTTTATTTGTTTTATCTGGTTATAATTTGTGTAAACACATTACGCTGAAAATTTCATATTTTTTATGCTATAATTGTGTTGTGGATTAGGATTGTCGAAGATCCCTCATTGGTTACTATTGCTTTCTTTTATTGAAAAAAAGGATTTTTATACCTATTAAATATGTTGAAAGATTGTTTATAAGTTCACAGTCATTTGACATATTTTGGCGAGCGTTTATTAGTGCATCCTTAAATCCATTGTTGTTGAAACTTGTATACAATTATGTAAGTCACAGGGAATATTTGGCTATTTATCTCCTGTGGCAAGCTAATGCCTTAACATTAATATATCAATTTTTAATTAAATTCCAAAAATGTTGTATTGTCATTGGAAACAAACCTGTGAATGTAATTTTTATAATTTTAGCCTAACAGGAAGTGGATTAAAAATCAAGTGCAAAATTCTATCTTTACATTCAAAAACCAGGTTGAGTTAAATAAAAGAGTTTAAAAAAAAAAAGAAACAATACATGTAAATATGGAGATAATGCATTAAATATGGATTATTCTGTATGAAGTTAGTTTAAATCTTAAAGGTTATTTATTTTAGCTACTTAAATTTTTCAGTAATGCAACTTCTTTTTTAGGGTTTCGTTCATCTGACGAAACCCTACTTGTCTCACTCCTCTGTCTGTCCATCTGTCAGAGAGCCCGTTCTCAGAAACTATATATGTTGGAGACTTGAAATTTTGCATACTTATAGCTGAACACTTAACATCAAACAACAAATCATAAAATTTTGGAAAAGTCTTATATTTACCTTTCTGGGCTCTAACTTGTGTATTTTAAGCATTTTTTTTTTTTCTAACTGAGCCTCTAATTAAGTTAGACTTGAAATTTTGCATACTTATAGCTGAACACTTGCGATCACGCAACAAATCATAAAAATTTCAAAAAGTCTTATTACCCCTCCGGTCTCTAACTTGTGTATTTTAAGCAGTTTTTCTAACTCAGCCCCTATTTAAGTTGGAGACTTAAAATTTTGCATACTTATAGCAGAACACTTGCGATCACACGAAAAATCATAAGTTTTTCAAAAAGTCTTATATTATTTACCCCTTTGGACTATATTTTGTGTTATTATTTATAGCAATTTTTCTAACCTCCCCCCTTTTCACCCGGGAGGGGGCACTTTTCTAACTTTTGCCAACACCCCTCATGTGATATATCAATGCACAGCCCTTTGACCACTCTTTCATATTATGCACCATAGCCTTACATATTTTAGTTCCACTTATTAACGCCAGGAGTTGCCTACCTATCTCGGATGCTATGAGCCCTATTGCCTCGACTAATATATCTACAGGTAGGTTGTAAAACGGAGTTTCGTTTGGGTAGAGGTTTGTTTAAAATAGAATGCGCCCCCTGGTTGTGAAATGTAGAACTAACAGATTTTGCAAAAGGATAAAGTGTTTCGAAAGGAATATTAAACGAAACCCTCTGTGCGATTCTGTGATCACACTTAGACTTACCCACTTGTTTTTTTAATAGTCTGTAAAGCATCAAATAATAGCAACTTGTTTGGTTAGAAAAGTTTAAAATTTTATATCAGATATTTTAAAATCTCTTTTCTTATTAAGATTTAAAACTATGTATTTCATTTTAAAATTCTTTTTTTTTTTTTTTTTTTTTTTTTTTTTTTTGTGTGTGTGTGTGTGTGTGTTTCCTCCAGTTTTAAATAAGCTGCCACTAAAGCAGTATTATTAATTCTTAAAATCTCAGTGGGGAGAGAAGAAAGGGATGTTAGGGGTTTTTAAATTTTCAAATCAAGGAAGAAAGAGAGATTTTGTTGATTTTTTTAGGCGACCTTTTTATGTCTAATAATAATGATGAATAATAATCAGGGATGTAGTGGAGGGTATACTGTTGTATAAACTGTATACCTTCTGGATTTTTTTAAGGAACACCGTATACCCTCTGTTTCTCAAAAAAGCTGTAGTATATACACTGTAGGGTATATCCTCTGCCTTGAGCGTATACCCTCTGCTTAGAGCGTTATACCCTCTGCTTAGAGCGTATACCCTCTGCTTAGAGCGTATGCTCTCTGCTTTTTTTACGACTACACTGCTGATAATAATGATGATTGATTTTTGGACAGAATTGATTTCTCTGCATTCTGGTAGTTGTATTTATTGTTTAACATTATTAGTGGTTTATTGGTCTGAGACCATTGAAAAATGAACAGACATGAAGGAAAAAAATTCAGCTGAGTAGCATGTAAATGAAAACATTTTTCCTCATGAAAATATATTGACATTTTACTCTCATTTCCTTGTATACCTTTGAAACTGAAAAATAGTTTGGGGATTCAAGAAATAAATTATGTATTCAATTGTAACTAAATTAATGTAGCTATATTTGGATAAGACAAATATTTATACAGTAGAAGATCTTTATAACGCAATTCTCCATGTAACGCACAACTTCTCAAATGTAAACAATGATTTTTGCAGTTATAAAGCACCTGCATTTTCACATTGTAAAACATTGTTATTCTCTAGAGGACTAAATTTGATACATTAGTTCAACTTTATCTTCTAATTTAAGACCTTTTTACTGAAAAACAAAAGCTATTATTACAATAAACATTTTTGAAAATGTCTAATATAAGGGATGGTTGTGTCACTGTCAGTTATATTTGGATCATGTTTATAAAGTAAATTTAACAATGTATGACCTATATTATGCAAAAATTTATAATTTGAATAACTGTTGGTAATGAGGAATGCAGTACAAAGATATTCTAATGTATTTTGATGTTTCAGACATATTTGGCCATGTTTACAAGGTGAATTTAATGATGTGATCCATATAACGCAAAATTCTATATAATGCACAACTTCGCGTTTTTAGGTTTGCGTTATAAAGATCTTCTACTGTATATGTAATTTCAGTACCTTTTCGTTTCATTCTGGCTGAAAACAAGAAAAAAGATCATAGATAATGACAGTAAAACCTTTTTAAAATATTGTAATCCATCAAATGAAACAGTTCAGTGACAAATTTAATTGTTTATTTTCTTTGTCACTGTATTATATTATAAGTATACATGCATTCTGTAGTTTTTACTCCTTCTTTTTTTTATTTAGTTATGCCAGAGATTACTTAATTTTCAGATAATAAATACAAGATCATACAAACCCTTAATTTTTTTTCTAGTAAGATTGAGAAAAGTTTCTTATTCCATGCAACAAAGTTAGTTAATGGACCAATCATGAGTCTGTGGACTGGTAGGTTCTTGCATTCATTGCTCCTTATAAAGAGCAACTTTTACTTTTTATTTCTAAAGCTGGAGGTCATGTGTTTCAAACTGTTGTTTGAGATTCAAATCTCACTTTCCTGTAACTATTTAGTGAACTTTAAGGGGGCACTCAATTTTTATTCTTATGTTTTTGTATAAAATACTTGTAACATAATTTTCCGAATGTTCTTGTGATATTTTATAGATACAACTACTGTATATAATGCTAGCATTGGATCACAAGTCACTATGATCTGTAAAGCTGTGCCGTCGACTATTGCTGATGAGCCTGTATTATTCCTGTGGTACAAAGGAGATTCTGCATACCCAATTCATGGTGTGGACAAAAGGGATAGCAGTAGTGGAAGAAATTTAGTCGCTAGCCGTGGGACAGATCCTAGATTCAGCATTCAAGATAACGATCTAATGACAGCATTGATAATCCATAAGATCAGGAAAGAAGATGAAGGCCAGTACAGATGTCGTGTTGATTACAGAGTTGGACCTACTACTAACCGATTTATGAAACTTCAAATTGAAGGTAAAAATTATGTTCATAAAGTATAGCATCCAGATGCTTGTCCATATTGTTCTGTTATGAGAACAATGTAGGCAAGCAGTATTTTTTCTGGAAAAATCTAGAAATTTCTTTCCTTTTTTTTTTTCCCAAGCAGTTTAAGAAAAATTTCACAATATTTATTTTAATTGTTATCCTCGTGGGCAAAAAAGAAAAACACTAAATCTTTCAAAGCATCTTTGTGTATGGCTAAATGATGATAAAGCTGAAACATGTGGCATCATTTCTATGTAGTCAGAATTTGACGAATCGTTATGAAAATTCCCCATTCCTGATTTTAATGTTTTTGCTCTATTCGTTTATTGTAATTTGTTATGTATTAATGCATATAGATAGTGTCAAAATATATTAAAAAATTCAGTTTACTGAAGACAGAATTGCTTTAAATTTTGCAAATACTGTATGAAATATAAATATGAGTGGGAGGGAGAGGAGGGTATGCAGGTAGTTGTTATAACTGCACAATATTAGTTCTTTTATATATATATATATATATATATATAAATTAAGCCCTGAGTATAACCATCACGTTGAATTTTCTCAAGATATCTCATAAATGTGTCTTCTATATCAAGGAATTTCTTAGATTTGGGAATATAGAAAGTTCTCATGCTTTTATTTGCTCTTCTAAGAGTTTTTTGCTGCATACCCATCATTTCAAATTTTCTCAAGATATCTCATAAATTCGTCTGCTACATCAGGGAATTTCCTAGATTAGGGTATATAGATTTTTTTTTTTTTTTTTTTTTTTTTTTTTGCTAGAGTTAAAATTTTCTTTCAAAAGTTTTATAATGCTGAAGTTTTTTTTCCTCTTCTATGATTCTTTTCACAGGAATTATATTCTGCCAGGAAAACAATGTGTTTCATACATGAATGTAATTTGATGATTTAAAGCATGTTTTGAATGCCTTCTAAAAGTTTAAATACATTTAAAAAATACTGTACCATTTTATAAAAAATACTGTGTGGACTATTCTAAATTCTTACACTCAAATGCATGTTGAATGTAATTATATATTTGCTGTTTCATTATTTATGCATGCTAAATTAACAAATATTTTGAATATTAACATTAAATTTTCCCCATAGCTTTAAGGCTTTCCTTTATGTTCTTTGCATTTTAGCTTCTGCTTCGTATTATTTAACTGTTTTACTAGGGAATTTATCTTATTGGATTCTGCCATTAGCAGTTCTTACTTAAGTAGTTTTAGCTGTCTTTTAATAGTAAATTTTATATCATTGACCCCTCTTTACTTGTTGCAACTTTTAGCTATTTTCATGCAATAAATTTAGTTCATCTAGCCAGCATATAGCTTTTATTGTATAATGGAAATAAATAATAATTGAGTTTCAAAAAATGTGTATATAGTGAAAAGACTTATTTACAGTAACAATTGTGAATTTAAATGAGATAAAACTTGATGCTGAACATACAGCAGTATGTAAAACAATGTTTAGAGCACCAAAATTATCATCAAAATTCAGTAGTGGATATTCAAGTAGATCTAGGTAATCTCAGATGGACCAATACTTTTTTATAACAATATATTAGACATATTCTTACAGAAAAAAGTCTTTCTGAAAATAGGAAACAAATTTGCAGCATTTTTTACATAAAAAGCAAGAAACTTTCCTTTCTTTAAATCAAAACTCCTCAAAATGCTCATGGAAAGTAGTTAGGCCCTCTTGGTTTAATAGATTATCTTCTAGTCAGAAAGATTACCAATGTCCAAGGTCTTCAATTTCTCTAGTTTTATCCATTCATACTTTGTGGACCGCAGGTCATTTCTCATCAAAGAGATGGGCTAGATCACTTCATTGATATTTACAAAGTGAGTGTCATGTATTTTCTTCCGTGCACCTTTTCCTTCTCTTAAGTTTCACATATTTCCTTTTCACACTTTCATTTATCAAGATCTGTATGGTGGATGAAATTGAATTCATTATAGTAGTGTTATTTGAAAACATTTTTAGAAGTAATTTTGTAAGAATATTTTGTATCTTCCAAAACAAGACTTTAGATACAATATATTGCTGCAAAAGTTTTGATGAAAGAAAAATGCCCAAATTCCTGCCACAAATTTTAAAAAACTATACTTGAAAATTTTCCAGAGTAGCTGAGAGGGTAAAAAAAAAAAAAAATGTTTTGACTAAAAGTATATTTTGTGGGATTTTTGATAATCTTCTTTCCCAGTTGAATGACAACTTTAGAAATCCTGAAAACTGTTATTTAAAAGCATTTGAGGTAAGTAAAAATGTAATAAAAATAATGTATTTTTTGTAAGAATTATAATACTTATTATGATGCATTAAGCTAAAGGAATTCACTATATTATATTCAATCCTAGATACTGAAATAAGTAATCAACTACCTCAGTTCACATTATAATTGACAATTTAAAAAAAAACTAATTTTGATGATTACTGATTAGTTATTATTAATTATTCTTAAAATTCCAGCAACAACAGCAATTGTAAAATTAACATTCTAAATTTTAAATTGAATCAAATTTTTAATGAGATCTGGCTCAAAGTCAAGATACAAAAAGCTTTTACATGAACTCAGATTTAGTCTAACTACAAGTTTACAGAAACTGTTTTTCAAAATATTTGTTTGCAAAGTAGCGAATTGGTTTTTATTTAATTATAATGTTAGTCAAATAAGAATTGAACTTTCAGTTATTCTAAAAGTCCTAATTGATATGATTTTTATTTTATTTATGAACAATTGAAATTATTTATCTACATATATGTATCTTTATGCGTGTTTGTGCATCAATGTATATGTATGTGCATTTGTAAACGTGTCCTCACTCACACATACTTTGCTTCAAAACTTGGTGAGGGAGACAGTCCTAGATGATCTGAGATTACCTGCTGTCTGATTCCATTCTGTGCAAGTGCCAAAATTGCAGACAGGTTTAATTAGCATTAAGCTTATCATCATCAATGCAAAAGTGATTATCAGTGTGGTCTTTCCAGACCTGCCAACCTTTGAAAATGAGAAAATGTAGCACACAAAATTTAAATTAATATGGAGGTTGGTTGGTTGGTTTTTCGTGTTACGCAGCGATCTTTTGACATTCGTAAAAAGAATAAGGTTTCAGTCTTTCAACTCAATATAGTAAATTTTTTCCTCTGAAACTTTTTATACGATGGTTAGTGTTTCTTTTTTTTTCGCAGAATTTTTTTTTTTTTTTTTTTTTTTTTTTTTTTTTTACATTTGCAAAAGGAGTCTGGTTCCAATTTTTTAGCCCAGAGCAGTAAATTTTGACGAAATTCGCGGGTTTTTTTCCCGCGATCATTTCAAAATATTCAATTTTTTTCCCACAATCGTAATTCACATTTTTCTATCACAATTCTTTGTTGAAATCCGCATTTTTTACCCTAAACTTTTGACGAAATTCGCAAATTGTGCGATTTTGCACAATATTTCAAACTTTGCCCCTCAAAGAACCACCCCTCTCTTTCAGAAATTCTTAAAATGATACCCTTGTTCCTAAGGAAGGGAATTCCTGTATAAATATTTACAGAAACACGATACACTCCTGGTTAATATACATAAAGAGTGTTTTATGTTAAGAAGTTTGATTTGCAGCCCAGATTTTTTTCATACTAATAGCCATTTTTTTTAAACTTTCGAGAATGAATACTTTGAAATTTTGGAAATTTCGTAACAGAATCACTCCTGAAAAATATGCTGCGCGGGGTAAAAATCGCTACTAGAAACAAAAAATGCGTTTGTGTTTTTTGCAAAAAATCGTAGTTTAAGACCGATTTTCGTAGCATCGTAGTTTATAGGTCCAAATCGTAGCAACTACGATTTTTTCGTAGCAGTTGGCAGGTCTGTCTTTCATATAATAGACAAATTAAATATAATTTTGAATTGAAAATAAAAGAGAACATGTGTTATATTCATAAGCAAGATAACAATAAATTGTGCATTGCAAAATATTGCTGGGACATGAACAGCTTGTTTGGTTTCAGCTCATCTATAATTGTCTATAAGCATACTTCCACTAGAACTTAACTGTGGGAACTTTCCATATCCATAAAAATGATAAAAATGCTGTTAATTGTGCTTAGCTGTTTTCTATTTATCTGATAGTTGGAAGTTTTTCATAAAATCCTCTGTGTCTTAATTTTCACATGCTACTTTCGTACTGCCAGTTTCTGCTGACTATATATGTATATATATATAGATATATACATATACTATGGAGCTCTGCCCCCTGCAAGCTACGCTCGCCAACCCTCAGTCAGACACCACAGAATCTAAAAACACGCTAATCAGATAGGTTTTTAAAATATTAGAGAAGATTGAATTATACTGAAAAAAGCTGTGCAGATCTCCCTGTAAACGGTTTCCATTCAATTCCCTTTGATTGCAAAAATTTAAGGGCAAATCAGTTGCTGTTATGACATCCAATGGTTGTTTTCGTTTTTGATTAAAGAGGATCAGTTAAACATTTGAAAAGAAGCTAAAATAAAATGAATTAAGTATACAGAGTCTTTGTCTCCCAGTATTTTAAAAGAATCTCTTTTAACAACAGCCTAAGTCATGTGACTATCATCAACAGTTCTGGGCGGACCACTTCACTTTTTATACTCTAGGTGCCATTTTGGTACTTTAATGTTAGCCAGGCACAGGTGATAAGTTGCCAAATATTATTCTATCGCCATCATTTCATCTATATTATAATAGTTCAAGTCATCAACTGCCATAAACAAATACGGTCTGATCCCTTCGCCTTTCATATGAAAGTTTGGCACAGATCTGAGATACTATATTGGCGCGATTTTTTTCCAATGCCAATTTGGGGAACGCATCAACAGCATAAACAACATCCGGCTTACCATATCAAGAAAAAAATGATACTTTGGTGCCAGTTAAGTGCCCGTTCCACATATGACATTGGCATTAGAAAATAATCGCACCAATATGGGGCCGTAAGTTTTCCATTTTGATTAAAAAATCAAAAAAAAATTTTTGATTAAAACTACATAAAAGTTGCCATGGTCGCAAAGAATTCTTAGTACTGTTACGCTAGCTGGATGCAAATCTCACCAATAGCTTTTTTTTTAACTTGCCAGTTAGCATTTTTTTTTTTTTTTTTTTTTTTTCGAGTGGTAATATTTGGCCAGATGTCCTATATGCACTGCAGGTTTGGCGTGATTTTTTTTTTTTTTTTTTTTTTTTTTAACGAAGATTTGGCGAAAACCAGTTACATATGCATTTTTGGTATTACTTAGTTATCCCGTTGACCAAAAATCTGTCGCCAAACTATATGATTAAATGCCAATAATGGTTGATCGTAAATGTCACATTCACTTGGCTTTAAACAAGTTACTCATGTTTACGTCATCAAGTGATTTTTATTTCGACGTTTTATTTGTATATTTATTAATGTTATACTAATTTATTTGTTCTTTCGTTATTTAAAATAAAAATTATGTCAATTTGTATAATTTGGCGAGTGGTTTGGTGATTTATATAATTTGGCGAAATTGGTCAACGGAATAACTAAATAGTACCGTATTTTTTTTACTATTTTCTATAGGAAATATAAAAAAAAATAATTAAGAACTATAGAACAAAATAATTTATATAATTTTAAAAAAGAAATAAAAGTATATAAACATTTATTATTAAATAAACAACCAATAGCAGAGTTACCATGTCAATCACAATAATGCCATTTTGGTGGCAGTTAGGTACCCCGGTGCGTAGATAACATTTGTGCCTAATTTTTTTCTTTTCTTTTCGTTTTGTTAAAAAAAAAAAAAAAAAGTGAAAGCCATCAATTTTAAATGGAAGTTGTGTATTTTAAATAAAATGAATGAAAGGATTATATTTTAAATGAATTTAATGAAACATAAAAAAATGCGACGGGAAAAATGTTTGGCGAATTATCACCTGCGTCTCGCTAACATAAAAATACCGTCAGAATTGATTTCTTTATCAGAATCTTTCAATTTGGCGAAAGATTGTTCAAGTAAATTGAATAATGAATAAAAGTAGCATGATACATTTCTTAGCATACATTTAAGGGAGGCCAAACTGGTCGCCAAATTAGTTTAAAATAATAACCTTTTATGAAATATGAAAAAAAAATATCTGTTATGATTAAAATTTGAGTTGCCATCATTAGAAAAATGTATTTAAAATTAGAAAAAAATTAATATTTCGAAAACTAATTCGAATTTTAAAATTCTAATACCAATTTTGAGATCTGCGGATCAATACTGATTTTTGGTGTTAATTTCATCGCAAAGTATTCCATAATTTAGGAAAAATCGCCGTGAAACATAATCAGTTGTTTAATCAGTCATTTCAAAGAATCGTTACATAAATTCGTTTCATTTCAGCCGTTTTATATATCCGTTTCATAAATTCGTTTCATTAGGATTTTATATATATAGGGTAGATATATACTTTCCTACTGGCTGTTTCCTTCAATTTCTTGTGTTACTACCGATCAATAAAATGATGGCTTTATTCCGCTTCTGCATTATATATATAAGCAAAATTGCATTATTATTATTTTTTTTTTTTTAGCATTGATGGCAGTATGCTTAATGTTACTGAAACTGGTTTGGAATTTTGGTGCTCTAAATATTGTGTTATAAATTATAGTAACAGAAATTCAGACAATGCTCTTTTCCTGGGATACTATAATTCTCTTTTACTTTCAACAATTTTAATATGGATATTATTCTTTAAGTGTATCCCAACTTGTGTGTGATTAATTTTAAATGTGTACTTATAGAACCCAGCATCTGCAATTTGCCTCAGGCAATTGGTAACTGCTACCAATTTAGAGAAAGGTGGTACTATAATACTAATGAAAGAAAGTGTCAGAGGTTTTATTACAGTGGTTGTGGAGGAAACGAGAATAACTTTGCGACCTATCTTGATTGCGAAAAATATTGTGAAAAATCATTTGATCAGTTTTCTCCCGAAGACTTCAGTATAGGTTTGTATCTCTGTCTAATATAAATACATCATTTTGTATGCATATGTAACATACTTGTTTTAATTTTGTGGGATCATTTTAAATTTTTTAATGGCATTTTGTTTTATTAATTGGAATTGTGTAGTTTGGGATTGTTTTAATATACAAATTTACTTTATTCCTGCATGTTTGCATGATTATTGACAATTCACCAGTTTATTTTTTTGTATTTAAAATTATTTTATAATGTATTAAATACCATTAAGAACTAAAAGATCTTCTTAAAACACCGTCAAAAACTTTTAAATGCGCTAGGCCTTTAGCGCATTTAAAAGTTTTTGACGGTGTTTTAAGAAGATCTTTTAGTTCTTATTGATTCACACCAGTTTCAATTTATTTTTCTTTAATTACCATTAGTTGATTATTATTATTTATGTACTCAAGATACAAGTTAAAGCATTTCTTTCATTTGTCGTATTCTATTCTTGTAAAAAAAAAAAAAAAAAAAAAAAAAATACTCTCTTCCTCTACATATCTGTATGCAAAGAATGTAGTGGGTTAATAGCATGAAGCATAATTAGAAATACTGGAAGTAATTGAATAATTTGACTCAAGTCAAAAAGACTTCCGCGGAATTCACGGAGCGTGATGTTTCCGAGCGTCTATACCTATGTCCCTTGTGCCGAGACTCTCTAGCAGAAGCCAGAAAGAAAAGAAAAAAAAATTGAAACCAGACAAATTTAAACGGGAAATTGATTAAATTAAAGACACCAAAAAGCGGTAAGGGTTGGAAGCTATTGGACGACCACAGCGGCTTCAAGCTTAATGTTGGTCTCGAACAAATGAACGAACTTCTTTTATTATCGAGTTTAATAATACATCTAGAGAATGAGAGTTCAATGGAGACCCTGTGAACCATAATATGAAATTAGCGACTTACTTGGTTCTAAAGTTTGTAAACAAGGTCCAAACTCCAAATTCTGCCATTTTTGTGCAGCTTTTGGCTTTTTGTTTTGTGCTTTCAATATTTTCCAGCTTTGGGGGGTCGAATGTGTCAAATTAGGAGCAACTTTACTTTAATTGGTTTAACCTCTTCTGTTCTGAAGCTAAAATAATAATACAAATGCTTATTCATTAGTTTTTCCAAACAAAATGGCATCATAAATGACAGAAAAAATATCTTTTCTGAAATTGATCTTTTAGACACTTAGTAATTTAGGTTAAAAAATAGGGATCTAAAACTGCAAACTCCCTTAAAAACACCAATTTAGTAGCCATTAACCTAAATCAACACAATCACAAATTTAAGAGCTTTACACAAGTAAATAGTCTACAAATCCTCAAAAATTTTTATTGAAAAAGATTTAAATTAAATACTTATGAAAATTTCTCACTTTCTCGGTCATACTGTCTTTTGGGCATTTTGCAAACTCAGATGAAAATAATACTTATTTTATGTGGGAATTAGCTTAGATGCTGCTATTTATTCGTTTGCTTTGAACGCAAAAAACATTCAGCTATTAAAAAGTAATGTGATAATGCAAAAAAAATCGGACATTTTAGTTTTTATTAGGAAGTGAACAGAGGTCCCCGTATGGGGACCCAAGGACCGAAGAGGTTAATAGCTCTTGATTAATGCCCAGGTTCCCTATAGCAGAAACTGTCCAGCACGGTAGCAGCGCTGCAGATTATTTTACATTTTACACCTTGCAGATTAATTTGCCAGCTTAAAAATAAATATTGGGCTTAAAAAATTCACTTAAAATTTACTTTGTTTTAAAGAGCTATTGTTTCTACATTTTCTTTGTAAAATGCAATTTTTTGCTTATTTTATGGGTTACTATATAAGTATTTATGATAGTAGCTTGATTCTGCATTCTTTGGTCGCAGATCAATTTCAATTTGCTGCAGATGGGCATTGAAAATTCTGCTATTGGGCGCCAGGTCTGTGACATGAGCAAGGGCTGGCCAAGTACTGATTGCATCACTAACTACAAACACATACAAATTATACTCAGTTTGCACTTTTAATCATAAGGTTCATTATAATATAATATTTGTTGAGCTAGAAAAACAACTTAAAAGGGACAGCTTCAGAATTAGACACTTGGAAGATGGGCATAAATAAAGTAAACTTATCAGACAACAAATCTTCAATCTTACTTTTCTCTATAGAAAAGCATTTTTTAATTTGATTTCATTGTTAACACATACAAAAGCGTTTAAAAAATTGTCATTAACTATCCAACCACATTTGTACAACAACAATATATGTTTTACAATAATAAAATGTCAGGGCTTGAAATTCAATTTTTCCTAGGAGGGGAGTCTCCCTACCAACATTTATAAATGCAGGGGAGTTGAGCTATTTGGGAGGGAGAAAAAAAACTAAAACCCACTGTTATTTTACGTGTTACTTAAAGATTTACATTAATTATTTTGTCATGTCTGTATTAATACAGACAGTCAGGGTGTTTCTGAGTAAAAAAAAAAAAAAAAATGGAACATCACAGCAAATTTCCTGAAAGGTTACAGCAAGGGAGGGAAGGGATTGGGAAATCCTCTCTAAGGAGCTAGTTATTTTTTGTTGTAGGTCGAGTAAACTCTTTTTTTTTTTTTGGTTTGGTCTGATTTCAGGCTATTTTTTTCTGCAGCCCTTTGACTAAATTCGCGTTTTATCCGCTACCTTTTGACCAGGAGTGATTCTGTTCCGAATTTTCCGAAACATTAAGGCAGTCATTTCAGAAAATTTAAAAAAAAAAAATCGGTCATAAACCCGAAAATTCGGAAATAAATTATATCGCGAATTTCGACAAATGTTCGTCGAAAGAAACCAATTTTGTCATAGGATCGCGGGAAAAACGCCAGAGAATCGCGAAAAAACGCCAATTTCGTCAAAGGATCGCGAAACAACGGCAAATTTCCGCGAAAATACGGCAAATTTTCCCCAAAAGATCGCGAAAAACGGCAAATTTCGTAAAATTATCGCGGAAAAACGGAAGATTTTGTCAAAAAATCGCGAAAAAACGACAAATTTTGTCAAAAGATTGCGGAAAAAAACCCCGCAAATTTCGACAAAGGGGCGTAAAAAACACACAATTAGTTCCAGGAGTGGATTCCCCCCGCCCTCCGGTGTAACCTTTCAGAAAATTTGCTGCGAATTTCAGAATTTATTTTTTTTTTCTTTCAGAATCACCCCCTGCTTTTGACGAAATTCGCGTTTTATCCGCGATCTTTTGTCGAAATTCGAGTTTTCGCGATTCTTTGATGAAATTCGCGGTTTTTTTCAGCGGCCCTTTGACTAAATTCGCGTTTATTCCGCGATCCTTTGACGAAATTTCCATTTTCCGCTATCCTTTGACGAAATTCGCCTTTTTCGCAATCCTTTGGCGAAATTCGCCTTTTTCGCGATCCTTTGCCGAAACTCGCGTTTTTTCCGCGTTCTTTTGCCGAAATTTACGAATTTTTTGATATCCTTTGATGCAATTAGCGTTTTTTTTGCGCTCCTTTGATGAATTTAGAGTTTTTGCTCGCGATCTGATGAAATTCACGTTTTTCCGTGATCCTTTGACAAAATTTCGCAATTCTTTGTGACGAAACTGGCAATTTTTTCCTCGAACGATAGACGAAATTGATTTTTTCGGCGATCATTTGTCGAAACTCGCGATATTTTTCTGTTAAACTGATGACAGATTTTTCATAATTTTCGGAACCTAATGTCTTAAATTTTCGGAAAATTCGTAACAGAATCGCTCCTGAATTCGCCAATCGGTCGCGGACACTTGTCAACCGATCTCGAGAAAAAAATAACGAAATTTGTCTATAGGTCGCGTGAAAAATTCGTGAATTTCAACGATCTTTCGCGGTAAAAAAAAACCCTCAAAATGCGTCAATCGGCAGTGTGAAAATATTGGGAAATTCGCAAGGCGTTCGCGGGAGTTGATCACCTTTCAAAATGCAAAATTTTCAAGAAATTGGTAAGATTTTTTTGAACGGGAGCGTCCCGCCCACGATATTCTTTTGGGCAGGATTTCAAAGATTTGGGCGCGAATCCCGCCATCTCGCCCTGAAATTCAAGCCTTGAATGTTATAAAAAACTAGTAAAACACAATACAAGAGAAAAGAAAACTCACTGAAAATATCATAATAATGAAAAATATATAATGTATTCCTTCATCAGGAGAAAACAAGACATGCTGTTTTGGAAGTCGAAGCAAAACTGAAATACATTATAGAAGGAATGGATAGTTGTGAGCAGACAATAAATAATTTTTATTTATTTCTTACGTTATTTATTTTCCCCCTTCATTTTTGTTTTCTGGCTTGTGTTATCTGATAGGCTGTTGTCCACTACTTTGCTATTTACTATCTGCTCCCACCTGCTCCATTCTCTTCTATTTTCCTTCAGTCTTGCTCCTACTTTCAAAGTGGTGATCTAAAGAAAAAACTTTAAAAAAAAATTCTTGAATAAAAGATATTTATATTAAATATACTTTTAATGAAACAATTTTAATGGGGTTCTTTCATTTATTTTGCTCTAAATATATCCATTTTTTAATTATTTTGAGACAGAAAAGCAATAATTTAACTGAAAATTATTAATGTTATTTCATTTATTTTTGAGGCCAAAAAATAAAAAAGAATTTAATAACAGATATTGATCTTTAGAGGAGTTTTAAATGGTGATTATCTTGTTAGAATGTTAAAAGCTGTTTAGACTATTTAGAATGGTAAACGTGAATTACTTATTTATTTATCCATTATCAGTTTACAAATTGTAAGAAATGTAACTGTCATTTAGGATTTTTTATATCATGTAATAATTAAAAAACTTTTGAAATGTTCTTCTGCTTTTCAGAGTATTGCAGATCTGAACCAGATGCTGGGCCTTGCACTGGAAGAAAAATTCAGTGGTTTTACGATAAAGACGGTGTTTGTAAGCAATTTTACTATGGAGGCTGCCGAGGCAATGGAAACAGATTTAATACAAAGAAAGAATGTGAAGTTAAATGTGCTACTTCTCAAGGTAAGATCATTGTTTAGGCATTATTCAGAGTAATTATATAATTGATTTTATTTTATACTGTAGTATTTTTTCCTTTAATTTTTTTTAAAGAATCATAAATATAATTACTGCATGCACTGATAGATAATTTTATTTATGTTTTCTTTTTAAAAAATTATATTCAAATTTTTAAAAAAGAAAAGGTATTTCAACATGTTGTGTTAAAAATTACTAAACTGCTTGTAGTTCTTGAAAACTGGTGTGGACATTTAGCTTAAGTACTTTTTTTTTTTTAATTGATATTCAAAATTATTATAATGTTGAATTTACAATTAGTTTTATTTAACAACAAGCAGACTCAAAGGTATTTAAACATGTTGTGTTTAGTTCTTGAAGCATATGAAAAAGTGTAATACATAAGTCATAAAATTTAAAATTATTTTTAGAATGTGGCATTTTTGTGTATGAGGGAGGAGAATTATGTGTAGGTTTTTTTTCTGTATGATTTAATTACCTAAATTGAATCCTAAACCAGAGTTATGCATCTTTAAATGTCACATATGTATTTCTTTCTCTTGGTATTTGTTTTAAATTCAAAATACAGCAATAAATATTTTATTTATAGTTTTTGATTCCCATAAGGTGTTTCATATATAAACATGTCTATAGTTACATAATTCAGCTTCTGTAAAATTTATGAAAATAGAGTCCTAACATACAGCTAAACAGTTTGCTGATTTTATGGCAAAAAAGTCCTTTATTAAAACTTCTGTTTTTAAACTTCATGTAATGATTGCATATTATTTTGAATCTGTAGAACTACAGTCCTCTCACTGTAGAAAATAACATGGTGTCAAAAAATTATGTTATTCTTCCCTGTTTCTAGTGACAGTCAAACTGTTGGATCCATCACAAGAGGCTATGTTAAACTTAAAACATTTATTTATTAAGTACTTTTATCATAAAATGATTTAAAACTGTAATATCTGTGGCAAGTGTCACTGCTACACTAACAATTAAACTAGTCATTGGGAGCTACCGTAATACTTACCCATCATGGATATGCATAATATAAAATATGAAAATAAAACGTGTAAACTATTTATAAAATGCATTGCAATTCCAAAATAAAATTTAAACGTTTGTTTAAATATTTTTAATATATAGTAATGCTCTATTACTGAATTGAGGGTAATACTTGATTATCCCATCAACCCATTTTGATAAATTTATAAATTGCCAAACTACTCACAAAATTTTACAAACTAGCCGCCCTTGGCGACCAGTTTGGTCTCCCTTAAAAATTTATGTTTGGAAAAGCATGCTAAGCATTGTATCATGTTACTTTTATTCATAATTTAATTTACTTGGACTGCCTTAACCCCTTGGGGACGAGCGACACGTATATGTGCCGCATGAAGCACTCAGAATCCTTGTTTTTCCTCACCAGCAAAATTTACCTTATTTAATCAGCGCATTTTCTCAATTCAAGAAGACACAAATTTCTGTTTTTAAAAAACGGTGACTAAAGATTAAAAAATTCGTAAAAGGCTCCCGTCCCGAAGGGGTTAAATAGAATTAATATAATGCCTTAAGCTAATATTACTTTTTGTTGCACTAAAATATCTCAATTTGTTGATTTTCTGTAAGCAAGTAAACCCTATTGGTTTACAATGGAAGTCATGGGAATTTGGCGAAATATTAGAGATATCACCAAGCTGGCGTCACCTTTGGTGATTAATTTTGGTCGCCAAATTTGGCGACAAACTTGGTGGCATTTGGCAATGTAACAGGTATGTAGATTTGTATAATTCTTATCTTAAATAACGAAGGAACAAATAAATTAGTAAAAGATTAATAAAAATACAAATAAAACATTGAATTAAAAAGCACTTGATGCAACAAACACGTGTAATGTGTTTAATGTCAAGTGAATGTGACATTTACAATATGCGATTATTGGCATTTAATCTTATAGTTTGGTGATAGTTTTTGGGTCAACGGGATAATCAAGTAGTACCGAATTGCGTAAAAGAAACACCCTTATAACTCCAAAAATGATAAACCTATTAACTAACAGTTTACTGCATCGGATTAAGCATTTAATTTCCAATTAAAATATATCTTTGAATTGAAATTTGAATGAAATACAGGGTCATGAAAAATCAAAGAGTGTGAAAAATAGAATTACAAATATCTGGGCAACTCATTATCTGATCGACTTCATTCTTTATGCAAGATTTATGTTTTTTTATTGTCTTTTATATTCACTCCTTCAAATAAACAATCTCGAAAATTTTTGTATGCCTTTTATCAGAATGAATATTTCGAGAGTCCAAAAAAAATAGTTCCAGATAATCGAGATCACTGATGTTCAATAAGCTTCTTCCCATTATTACTTCCTAAGTACACACCCAATTTCAAGTCTCTGTCTCAATTTGTTTGGGAGATAGAGTGTTTGCAGACACATACACATACAGACAGACGGACGGTAAAATTCAGAATGCCCAGTGTCTGAAACGTGTAAATCCGTCAAAAAAAAATTTCATAAAACGATTACAAGATTTACCCTATACTACGTATAGTGGTTAGTAAAATTTCAAATATGTTTGCCATGAATATTTGTATCTTAAGTATATAAAAACATAAATCCTCTTGCTGAAAAATTAGTAGGTAGGAAACCGATATGGTGCCACCTCACATTCACTACTTGTGATTAAATTGCAAGATCTCTCACTAGAGACTATATTAACCCACTTACTTATTGTGTGCCTTTATCATATTATGATCTAAAATTCTGTTATGCATGGGGAAATGCCTATTGTTGGAATTTTAAATATGTTTAAAAGATTATTTATTTTCTATGTATAAATATGTATAAATTATGATACTTATTCCTTTATAGATATTTGTAAGCTGCCTAAGATCCGTGGCCCTTGTAGTGGCTCATTTATTCAATGGTATTTTGATCCCGAACATCAAGAATGTAGAGAATTTTCCTACAGTGGATGTCAAGGCAATGGCAATAGATTTAATGATAAAGAAACTTGTGAAGTTCAATGCAAGAAGTGGCCTGCAGCTGATGCACACCTGGTTCAAGGTAATTGGGTTTTGTCTTATACTCTCTTGAAATACATTGGTATTAAACATGTTATCCTTTTTTAACACTTTCCAACATTGTTAAAAAGTGTTTATGAATTCAATTTGTCTGTTTCTCCATGCTTCAAGCTCTAACTTACATAAATATAGTCTGGCATGAAATTGATAAATGTTGTTTGAGTTTATTATGGCATGTTCGGTAGTGAAAATAAAATATGTAGCATCTATGGTTCACTTACATGAACACTCAAAAGGATTACATTACATTACAGTCTATGAGGAAAAATTGTTTGTGGTGTATTTCAATATTATCTATTTTAAACATATTGAAATTAATATATATCACTGAGGTGTACAACAAGACGCTTGCTGTAGAATAGTGTGTGCATAGAATTTATTATTAATTCATAGGAACACACAAAAGAATTGAGCTGTACTGCATGTAAACAATAATTGCTGGAAGCATCTTTTCAGTTGTGATATGCATTTTAAAATTTAACAATTTTTTTTGCTTATTACTTGGTGCATATAAATTCTATTTATATATAAGGCTGCAAAAAAGATCTCAAGTACACTTCCGTTTATTGACAAAAACTGCTGAATGAAAATTTTCAACTGTGCTATGTGTTTAACTGAACTAACTTTTAGCATGTTATGTAGCTAGATACAAATCTATAGATCATATACAGGGCTTCACAAAACAATCAAATATTTTTTTGGCTATTTATAGTAATCACAAAAATTATGTTTGCAAGTATGTTATGTGTTTTCCAAATTGTTTATGTAGACATATTGTATCTTAATAAACTGTGAAATTTGTTACAGTATATTTTGTCGGAAAGTGTTTCATAATCTTTTTTGGATGCTTGATTGTTCATTCTTATTACATCTTGGAGAATATCGCTTAGTTTGGTTTGCCTTCATTTGCTTTTCATAGGCATTGCTTTAAATAAAGACAAAATATTTCTTTAGTCCTGCCTCAGCTTGACTTGACATATATAATGCGGGCAGTGACCCGGAGCCGAACAATTTTTGATGCTCCAGCTCCAGCTCCGCTCCTAGAGAAAATACTGTGGCTCCGGCTCCAACTCGGCTCCGCTTTCACGCTTTTGAGTTGCAGATTTTAATTTACACGTTTAATTTTTTGGTCACAAATACTTTCTACCTTCATTAAAGATCTGACAAAATGCATTTTTCTTCTAATCAAACTTCAAATGCTTGTTCAGAAAGTATGACATCTTTTAGCTTTTGCTTATAAAATAGAAAGTTTGGTGGAATTTTAAACACAAAATCTTAAATTTCTTCTACACTTTTCAAACAGCCAAAATTGTACAACTACACATGCAAACAACAGGCGGCCATATTTGTTTTCGAATAGTGTTGTCACTTAGTTCCAGTAGAAAGTAGAAGTAAAGTAGTGTTACCATGTTTCGAGAAGGTTTCCTTCTCTAATAATAATAATAAAAACCTAAAAAATGATATAATTAAAATACTGAATAATGATGTACCGTAGAAGATCTTTATAACGCAAACGTAAAAATGCAAGGTTGTGCGTTATATAGAATTTTGCATTATATGGATCACATTTCACACATCATTAAATTTACCTTATAAACACGACCATATAAATCTGAAACATACCAAAATACATTAGAGTATCTTTATACTGCACTTCTTGTCGCCAGGAATTATCCAAATTATAAATTTTTGCATTATATGATCATTTTATATTGTTTATTTTATAAACATGGTGAAACTATACCTGGACCCAATCATTCATTATATTACTCATTTCCAAAAATATAACATTTATTGTAATAGCAATTTTTTTTCATTAAAAAGTTTTGAATTAAGGAGATAAAGTTGAATTAATGTATCAAATGTAGTTTTCTAGAGAGTAGCAATTTTTACGATGTGGGATTTCAGGTGCTTCTTACCTGCAAAATTCATTGTTTACATCTGAGAAGTTGTGCGTTATATGGAGAATTGCGTTATATAGAATCGCGTTATAAAGATCTACTGTAATTAAAATATTTTAAGCCTAGAAATTTAAAAGACTGAAAAAAAAAAAAGATTTAAAAGAATATTAAAAACTAAAGGAGCCCTGGAGCTGGGGAAAATTTAGAGCTCCAGCTCCGGCTCCAGCTCCAGGGAAAACACAGCTCCGGAGCGCTCCAGCTCCGGGTCCCTGAATGCGGGTATACAAAACTTAATCTGCTTTTTTGTCCTTTTCTTTACATTGATTTTAAATGTCATCATTCATATTAGCATGAAAGTTATCAATTTTTTAATACCTTAGGAAGAGCTTAAGAAGCAATTGTATTACTTATAATAAAATATAAACACATTTTAAAGTATTAGGTTAATGTATTATACTTGTAAATAATTTTATTGACATTTAATAAATGTAATCACAATTATAAATATAAAAACTAGTGAAACTTTGTTTAATAAACTTAAAAAAGAAAGATATGTTAACTTAAATAAATTGCCAAATATATTAGAGAAAATATTGGATGAAATCAAAACCAAGAAGAGGCAAATTGTGGTGTGAAAAGGTCAATTTGTGTACTTTAATCTAATTAAAAAGATTCTGTAAACTTTATAAATATTTTAACTGAATACAAATAAATTTTAATTAATATCAATTTTTATTATACCATTTTGTTTCCCTTTATAACAAATTAGTGGAACATACAGTGTTTTTTTGTACAGTTATGGAAAGAAAGGTAAACGCCCCTTACTAACTCTGCAACTAATTATAATGAAACAAAGTTACTGATACCAAATGATTGGAAATAAAGTGTACTTTTAAATGATGTATATAAAATTTGCTTAGAGGGCCATCTACAAATCCAAACCAGACCAAACTTTGTTTTTTGCAATGGCAACATCCAATTTTGATAACATATATTTTAAATCTATGGTTCAAACTATGCCTAGAAACGAAATTTCAAGTCATTTGGATGATAAGTTTTTGAATTATAAACATTCAAAATTTAGAGCTTCTAATGTTAAGTTACATTTTCATATTTTTATTAATATCTCCTGAAATTATAATCCTAATATGCTAATTTTTTGTGTGGTTATAATACTAAAAAACACAAACATAAATACATTGAATTGTTAATTTTAAAATTTTTATATTATGAATTACGAAATTAATATTAGGAAAAAATATTAATTGCAACCTACAATTGATAGGTTTATGCTTATAATGTCCTGCTTTATGGGAATTCTCAATTTCGAATATTTTCCTTCCAAGTAGTTTTTGAATTATGCTTAAAAAACGTCAAAATGATGGTTTAAGATGTGCAGAAAAGCATAATTTGAAAAAAATATATTTTACTTATTTTATTGAAACATTTGGGCTGGCAATAATCGAAACATATTAAGCAAGTGAAATTATCCTATTGGCAAGAAAATAATACATTAATAGAAGTGACATAGTCTTTCTGTAGCATTTCAACAATCGAGTACTGAACTTCAATTTGGCTACAGTCCCTAAAATACTCAATTTAAAATAATTAATTTCTCTGAAACTAATCGTATGAATGCCATGAAAATTTGGATTTAGGCTAATTGAAGGTTGTGAAATTTATGTATGGTGTCAAACTTCAGTATTCCAATGGGGGAAAAAAAAAAAAAGCTTGGGCTTATTTTGATATCTAGATGACCCTCTAAGCAAATTATATATACATCATTTAAAAGTACACTTTATTTCCAATCGTTTGGTACCCATAACTTTCTTTGACAATAATTTGTTGCAGAGTTAGTAGAGGGTGTTTACTTTTTTTTTCCACGACTATACATATTAAACATACCAAAAACTGCACATTTTTTACTGCACCGTATGCCGGATATGCAAATTGTTATGTCTAATTTCTTTTTTTCTTTTATTTTTTTTAATTAACATTGATAGTGTTCATCAAATCTCATAGTAATTACTGAAAATTGATATTCATGAATTGTAACCTGTCTTATTCTTATAATTGATTATCAAGAATATTTCTAATGACATTAATTTTGATATTTTAGATGCTTGTAGTCAACCAAAAGATCCAGGTCCATGTTTGGGCTATTTTCTTATGTGGTATCATGATTCTGAAGAAAATGCTTGCAGAAACTTTATTTATGGTGGTTGCCATGGAAATAATAACAGATTTGCAAATTTGGAGGAATGTGAAGCCAAGTGTCATACAAACAGTGCAGTCAATATTAGGAGAGGTAAAATATTTGACTGTTAAAAAAAAATTTTACATTTTCCTTCAGGGTACATTAAGTTTATTTTCGAACACTTATTTGTAAAATTAAAAAATATTGGAACATTAACTTAATTATCAAAGGGAATGGGTAGATTAAATAATGCCTAATTTATTTCTACCACCCAACATAGCTAATTTTTTTTTTAAGATACTATTTTTATAAAATTTTAAATCATTACTGGTTCTGGGATTGAATTTTGGTCTGAAGAATGTTTATATATGTTATATGAAATCTGAAACATAGATTATTAGCAATTTATAATGTATTTCAACATTTTATTCATCAATCTGAAATTATTATTTTCTTTTTCAGTAAGAAATACTTATAACATCATTGTAGTTTTTATTTAATGTTTTAATAAAAAAGTAAGACATATAATAATCTGGCTGGTGGTGTAAACTGAATTTGGTATAGTAAAACATGCAAAAATGGAAATAATCTTTAATAGAATGATGCCATTAAAAAAAGGTCCAAACATAATAAAAAAAATAATAATAAAGCCATACAGTTTGTTGTACTTGTTAGGACAAAAACCTATCTAGAATATTTTATTTATTTATTTTTTAGGTTGCTGTCAATTTCATTTTGAGAGTTTTTGTATTTTAGTTGAAATTTATATCTCATTTCCATGAAATAGATTTTCCTACATAAAAACTCACAAGTATAGATTTGCACAGTACTGTGAAAAGTACATCAATATACACATGCACGTTTTTTTCATTTATTTATTCTGTCACTCACTTGCCTCTGCGTGTTTTGTTAAATTTTCAAATATTAGATTTACAGAAAAGTTCTACGCCTTTTCATTAGATGGCGTTACCTGAAAGAGAACTATGCATTAGTTACTAATTCTTATATAAGTAAATCTCTAACTGGGCGGAAAATGTCCGGACCAGGATTCGAACCAGGGATCTCCTGGCTGAAGCCGCCAGTGCTCTACCATCTGAGCTATCCCGGACGAATCTGGTGGAACTTTTTCACCCAGCTAACCTTAATGATTATAGCATCTGGTCTGAAACCTGGTTCAGCTCAACAGAATAAATTAATAATTGTGTTAAAATTAATCTAGTGTAATTTTGCATCCAGCGATTTCTGGAGTTCCATTACCTGTGATTTATTCTGTTTAGCTGAACCAGGTTTCAGACCAGATGCTAGAGCACTGGCGGCTTTAGCCAGGAGATCCCTGGTTCGAATCCTGGTCCGGACATTTTCCGCTAAGTTGGAGATTTACATCTTAAATGATTTATTTACCAATCAGAATAATTGTGTTAAAATTAATCTAGTACAACTAATTGTAATCTACAAACAGATTTGATTTGATTGGATAGCCTAAGAGGGATTGCTCATACCAGGTCCTAGTCTGTAGAGCATAGTGTCCCTCCCGATCTCCTCCTTTATTAAGATTATAAAAAAAAAATAATAACAATGAAAAAAATACAATGTTCAGCTTGTGTGTGCAAGATACTAACTTTCATTATAATAAAAAACTAGTGTTCTGTATTTAATGGGATAAAGGGATGGGGGAGGGGGATAACCAAGGCCTGCAAAACCAGAAACGCTCTACAATGGGAAATTTTTATAGTTTTCAAGGAACTTACCAGACCTTTCATCTTGCAATTACTAGCTCTTTACAAAACAGCTTAGCAAAGAAGCAATTTCAGACTGAACATCAGATGTGAAATATAATCAGTAGATTCATAATGTATAAATACCAAACACTTTTTTCAACACAGAATTCATCCGTTGCCCAAACATTGGCAAAGGTAATATAAGCTAATGCAGACCTATTGATTGAAGTTTGTATTTTATTTGAAAATTAAAACAAGATTGCTAAAAGCGGGTAAAACTTTTTTGTACACCTAATATTTCATAAGTTTTCAGAAAATTTTGCTGTAAGAAATATTCAGCTGCTAGATTCACCCTTTCATAAATAAATTATGTGATTTTTTTTTATTTTTATTTCAGCTAAAGAAAGGCATCACTCACAAACTGCTGCTGCTTCATTTATTACAAATGAAGGTAATGCATTTATTAATTATTTTTATTAGATACTAGACTGACGTTTTATTTTTTAAATTATAAAATTGGGAAACAGATATTTTTATTTTAGAACTTATGTTCAGTTTGATTACTGTTGCTTATTTTTCTATTTTAAGATAGCATTTAACTTTGAAATGTCAAAAGGTAACAAAAATTTTTAAAGCTTGCTATATAAAAAATTATGAACTGTACTAGTGCAAAACTTTAAAGGAATATTTCAAAAAACCTATTATTTAGAATGTTTCTGTTTGGAAAATTAAATATGTGTGTACAGTATAATCTCGAAAATCTGGCATCATCTGGGCCGACTAAGCCTGGATTTTTTAAAATTCCGGATTTGAGAAAGAGTATCAAAAGTACTTCCGATATTCTTAATAGTGCCTTTAGTCAAAATTTAATTCATAACCAAGTGATAATTATTTGATTTAAAAAAAAAAACTGAATATAAAAAAAAAACTTACTTTAATTAAAATTATATATGTTACAAAAAAAATTCTAATAAACAGTGAAGATTTTCCTTTCATGAGTGTTTTTCCTCTTTAATCCTTCGGGATGTCACTTTTTGTATAAAATTGCCAATTTTTAGTTTCTGTTTTTTAATGTCATAAACTATCGATGATCCAATTTCATATTGAGCACACAACGTTTTGATAAAGCCTTTCTAACTTTCTTATCAGTCCACTTTTTCTGCGATAGACAAATTTAAATGCTTTATTTTAGAAGCAACATTCTCTGATTTGAAAAAGACTTTGTACTAGCTCTAATAAATAAAAACTTAATACCCGTTTTCATCCTGCTATTTAACTTTCTCCTGTAAATATAGAAGTGTGAAAAAAAAGGAGAGGAAAGATGGCTTTGATGCCAGACTTTTGAAGTCACATTGTAGTTTTTATTAACCCTTAAGGCCCACGTTTATTGCCCATGTTTTTTCGTTTCAGGAAATCATGTAAAAATGGCTGTAAACAAAAATATTTTTAGCAGAATTATGTTTTGAAAAGTGCCTAGAATGAAGGGATATGAAAGTTATTATAACATCAAACCACAATTAAAATATATATATACATTAGGATTTATAATAATTTTTATGAAAATGCAGAAAAATCCCAGATGCTCAAAGGATTAATTTTAGGCTATATCTAAATCATATTTTACATATGAATTGATCCACTGCATTCTGAGAACTTCTATAAGACAGTTGAATGAACTTCTTTAAATAAGAATAATAACACCTAGTTAAATAGTGTTGAATCTATATGATCTAACACACACACACACATAAAAAAAGCTTGTATTTTTTCAATAATAAAAAAATAAATACTTAATGAAAGTTGAAAATTCAGAAACTTTTAAAAACATAAACAAATAATATATCTTAGTGATATTAACTGATGTATGACAATTTTTAAGTCATTTCATGTACATTCATTCCTATGCAAGATGTCAAAGCTTCAGGAAAATTTTGCTAGTTATTTTTGAGAACTCATGCTTGCAAGTTTCAAAACAATTTTTTGAGTAAAATGACTTTAAAACAAGCACTCCTTTTGCTATGTAAGGTGACAATTGAAGTTATTTTTATCTGTTTAACTTTCGTTCTGATGCAAAAGTGTCAAATAGTTTTATTTAAAATATTGTTTTTTTATTATGAGTAAAAAAATTAAAAAATAAAATGATTTTTGCTACATTTAAAATATTCTTTTAATGCACTATTATCGTTATTATTGTAAATATTTAAAATTGAAATTTAGACTGGTTAATGAAAATTATATTAGTATTTCACCAAATTGTATATTCATAATCAAAGTTTTAATAATTTAAATTCATTATTTAAGTAAGTTTGCTTTTACTGAAAATGTTTCATGCATTCTTCTAAGTACTAGAACTAATTCTAAGAATATTTTTAGACATTTGTCGACAAGCTCCTGATGAAGGCCATTGTGGATATGCTCAAAGCAGATGGTATTATGACCCCCGTAAAGAAATGTGCTTGCCATTTGTTTATAAAGGCTGTGGAGGAAATAAAAACAGGTTTAAAAATGCTGACTTATGTATGCGATTCTGTACTGGTGTTAAAGGTATGATATTTTTATGTACCTCAATCAATTGAATATTATTTAAATAAAAAAGGAACTCTGGACTTTTGTTATTGTATTTGAAATATAGATGCTAAACTGTAGATACTAAAATCGCAATAATAAAAAAAATAGTAATTATTTTTTTCTTAAGATAATTTTTTTTACTAAGCAATCATCTGCATTAAAGAGAGAGTGACTCTGATGTAAAGTTTTTTTTTTTTTTTAATCATGTAAAAATTTTATTGATAAAGTAGAAACTTGAAAATCTTTCAATGCTGCTAGAAAAATCTTTGTTTTAAAGCTTTGCTAGAAGTTGTTTTTAATTTATTTTACTTTATTTTTTTCACATAAGATTATTTACTGACTATAATAGAACTTAACTTTTAAAACCTAAAGTATGTAATATTTAAATTTAGCATTTTAAAATAAAGATATACTGAAATTTTGTAAAATATTTCCTCTCTGTAGCTGAATTACATATTTTCATTTTGTAAATTATTTCTTAGTGGTAGCTAAACTACATTTTTTTCTCTTCTTTTTATTTAACTGTGATGAAAAAAAAATACTGAACCTTTTTTAATGGGGTCACCCAATTCAGGACTCACTCTATTTAATCTTTCTATCTTTAATGAATGAAATAAATTTTGTGTAAGAATTATTTCTTTCAATCTGTTTAATTTAAATTTCATTTTATATGAATATTTTTTATCTCTAATTTATATTGAATGTAACTATTCACTCTTCTTTTAACCTAATTTTTTTTTTTAATTTAAATATTGTAGATTCTGAAGCTGTGGGCGATGCTGCAGCTAGAGATGTTGTGCCTTTTGAAATAAACAAGAACTGTCCTGCTTCCAACTGTCATACTCTTCAGTGTCCTCATGGTATTGAAGAAATAGTTGATGTCCGAGGATGTGTCTCTTGTCTGTGCTCTAATCCATGTGAGGTAAAATAAATTTGTGGAATATACATTACTATGAAATATACACTTTTTTTAACACTTTCAAACATAGTTGAAAAGTGTTTATAAATTCTGTCTGTCTGTCCATGCTGTAACTCATGTATACATATGAAATTGATAGATATTACTGAGATTTACTATGCCATGTTCAGTATTGAAAATGAAATGTGTAGCATTTGTAGTTCCTCTACAGGGACATTCAGTAAGAATTCCGTTACAGTACCGTCTATGAGGAAAAATTCATTTGCAATGTTTATTAATGATGTTACACAATTTAAAACATGTTGAAATTCAATGTATATATATCTGAGGTGCACTACAAGATGCTTACCATAGGGTGTGCATAGCATTTATCGTTTATTACAGGGACACTCTAAAAAATTCCATTCCATTACTATCTATAAGAAAAAACATTTACGGTGCATTTTAATGATACTACTTCAACATTTGGTGAAAAAATTGACTTTCAGAATCTGAAGGAATTTTCTAGAAATTCCCAATGGAAGTCGAGTTACAAGATTCAACCAAGCTATCTTTCAAGGTACCTTCCATTGTAAATATGTAAGTAACTAGCCGCCTTCGCCCGCTACGCTGGTCGGTTTTTCTAAAGAAATCTTGAATGAAACAAAATATATCTGTGAATTTGATCATGCGTTTTAAAGCAATGTGGACATTTACCTGGTGTATCCAACCGAATTCTGAAAGCAATATGCATGTCATTACGCTATTATATCTTTTATTGAGTCATACAAAATTTAGACTGTTAAGGACCAATTTCTTTAGTTGATCTGTTAGTGTAGGATTCGGTAAAGAACAGTAGAACAATATGTAATATACTAAAAGCGTTCATGAAAAATTATCAATGCAAATCTCATCAGAATCTGTTAATTGGACTTATTGAAAAGGCTGATCATTCATAATAATTGGGTTCGCCTGAATCTAGAACTTTCATCTACAATTCTACAATCAAACAACCTAACAACCAAGCAACAGCAAATGATATGTGCTTTATACTAAAACATTCACTGAAAAATTAACTAACCGATCAAGTTGCATTGAAATCCACTTAGCAGAATCTTTTAAACTGGAAAATATACCGAAACCTTCTCTAAAAATGGTCTAATTAACAGTTTAAATCCCATAAAAATTCATTCAGTGGAACCTTTAAAAAAAAGCAAATCTTTCAAAATTGGGTTCATCTGATTTAGAACTTTCCCCATAATTATTTACTAAGCAATGTAGAACATTATGTTTTATACTAACATCTTTTCTCTGAAAAATTATCTAACTAACAATGTAAGTCCCATCAAAATCTATTCAGCAGAACTCAAGATATAAGCGGCCGGAATGAAATTTCTCTTTGCATTATATATATATATTGAGATAGTTAAATATAACTTTCATAACAAGGGCGGCGCTAGAGGGGGGGTCCGGGAGGCATATGCCCCCCCGTCAGGGTAAAATTTAATCGTCGTCGGGGAAATTTTTTTTACTTGAGTGCAGAGTCCTGCATCGTGTCAGGTAACCTGATTTTTCCTGCACACGACCCGAGTCGTGTCGAGTCGGGTGCAGTTTAGTTTTTTAAAGAAGATCTTAGGTTAGTTTGTAGAAAACCTGACCCACGGATAAGCTTGCCGCTGATTTTTAAGAGTTTAATTAAAAATTTTATTCCTTATTCTGTGACCAGAAAATTTAAGAATTTAACCACATGTCGGTTAAAATCTGTCGTCACAATGGCCGGATGTTACCGAAAAACTTATATATTTTGTCTATAACTCATGCTCACTCCTGTTCAATGTTTATTTGATTGACCGCAAGCTTAGACGCTTAAAAGAAATACGATTTCAAGAAGAGACAGGATGCAGAAATTCATCTGCTCACTTCGATCTTCTTATTAAAAAGCGTAGGGTAAGTATTCTTTTTTACAAATGAATGAGTAAATAAAAATTTGTATAATATTTCAATCTAACTTAGTATCAAACTAAAAATTCCTTCTTTGTTCATTAATTAAAATATACAGTAGAATCTCATTTTATAATAACATGGATATTAATCTCTATTTAATATATAGAAGAGAAATGGAAGGTGTAAATGAGAAAATAATTATATACATAGATAACTTCATTATAAACTGCGGGAAGATGTATATAAAGCAACAACTAAAATCTTGCATCGGGTCAGATAATCCGATTCTACCCGAACGTGTTGACCATTGGCTCTAAAATTTTGCTGCGGATCGTGTTGATTAGTGTTTCCATTTTCGGGTCATCTCAGATTAGAGTTTTTTTTTTCTTGGGAGTCGATTCGAGTTCGCCGAGTTTTTCCGAAGAAAAGTCCAGTCCAGATTATTGTTTCAAATTATTAAAAAATACTTGTATATGAATGAGTATTCATTTACATATTCATATGCATTCATTTTTCGAAATATAAAATTGATTTTAGATATATGATTGCAGACTATTTTCCTGAATTGTTTTAAATTATGGATTGATTTTTTTTTTCATTTCATGCTTGGGATCAAGTTGCAGGTGCGACAAAAAATATTTTGTCGATTTCGGGTCGGGCATAACTCGAACCGTGCAGGGTTGTAATTAACAATTCATGTTTAGGGTCGTAGGTTCGCATTTAAGAATTAAAAACTATGTAATGTAGTATATCACATACTATGTAATGTAGTATATCACAAATCTATAAATCATATTCAGGGCTGCACAAAAGAATTCGGATTTTTTTTTACTATTGATGCTAATTACTGAAATTGTGTTTTCAAATTTGTTATGTGTTTTTTACAAATTATTTATTTAGACATCAACTTTCCTTTATTAAACTGTGATGTTTTATTATAGTATTCTGTATTCTGATTGTGCTGGAAAGTGATTCATAATTGATGTTTGGTGCTTGATTTTATGTTCTTGTTTTTTTACTTCATGTGATTTTATCTGTTTTTATTCAGAATCATAGCTGTCCAGATGGTACTCAGTGTGTTGTAGAGAAGCATAGAAAAAGTGATGGTGACTATAGATCTCAACCTCTGTGTCGTCTAAGTTAGTATTCATTTTTGTTAATTACATATTTTTATATCCTACGATAAACTTGTATATTTAACAGTCATGAGATTCTTTATCCTTTATTAATTTTGATATTTTTTAGTGTATGTAATTTTCTATTTTGGAAATGTTGGTTAAAGATGTTTTTCAGATAATAAGTTGGACGTTTATCTTTCTTAAATAATTTCAAATTACTGTTATTCTAAATCAGGCATGAGATTCTTTAATGAATGTGCGATTTTGACAATTTCTCAACGATTAAAAATTAGATATTTTTATCAATTATTTATGTAATAATAGAGGCTTACTGTTTGCATATAAAAAACACTTGTAATTTGTATGAACTATAGTAATAATGTGATTAAAAGTAAGGTAGATCTTTCATTTTGACATAAGAATTATGGAAATTTTTCACAATGGTATTTTCTTCATGAGTTTGATTATTATACAGTAAAGCGCCAGTTATCGGATCAGAACACCAATTAACTGAACTTCTAATATCTGAACAACCTATTTCTCTAAAAAAATTTTAAACTGAACTTTCAATTATCCAAACAGCCTTATTTTCCTTTAATTTTTTTTTAAACTGAACTTCCAATTATCCAAACACCCTGAGTTTTCTCCTTTTTTCCCCTTCAGATTTAGCATGCAAAATTGAATCCCCGATTAGTGTATTGTTGGAAGCAGTAACAAATGAAAAAGAAATTGTAGGAAATGAAAACAAATGCTCTGAAAATGACCCAGACCCATCGCATAATGAAACCTTTGAATGTTTGGAAACAGATATAAAATGGCTCGAACGGCACAAGAACGCTGATGATATTCAACTAATGTATTTAAGAATAATTCGAGATAGGGCAGCATTGAAAAGAATGTCTTCTTTGAAGCAAGCAACAATCGAAAGCTTTTTTGCTTAAATTATAATCTCTGGAGTTCAGAAGATTATAAAAAAATAAAAATTAAATTAAAAAAATAAAAACATAAACAAAAAAAATTAAAAAGACAAATTTTTTTTCTTCAAAACAAAACAAATTTTGAGCATGCCAGCACTAACTGGGGCTGGCAGTCCTAAGTCTGGATAAAGTGTGAAGGTTTTAGTATAGTCAGAAACATCCCTTAAATTGTCTGTCCATTTATCTGAATTTTTGCTCATCCGAACTGGGGCTGGTCCCGAGTTATTCAGATAATCAGCGCTCTACTGTATTTACATAATAAATTTAATTATTTGAAATTTAAACTTTAAATAAAATGTATTTATTTATTCTTTGTTTTTAAGAAATAGATTTGTCACATGTAAAGTAGCTTTTGTAATTGTCTCGTTCATGTGTTTTTTTAAACAATTAATTTTTATTCAACTTTAAATTATTTATCTAAAGGGCTGGTAGAGCATATTTATTGACACTGCTCTAGCGCTGTTAATGGATAATAATATGAACTAAATAATAATAATAATAATATGAAGTTTTGGACATACTACATTGTATGTCATAGAGCACAAGAGGTTAAGGCTTCAGTAAGATCTTCAGTAAGATCTCGAATTCTCTTTGCTATTGTTAAACCTGTGAAAAGTGTGATGCATTCATATTTTTAAAATATTTCTTATGAACTTAATATTTTAAACATTTTTGATAAGCTAGAAGTAGCAAGTATTTGATTTTACAAATTTTAAACATTTCTTCTGTGTGGGATGTCTCTTTTTTCGTAGTTGTCAAAATATGGCTAAAATGTATACTTGATTTTATTTGTTAGTGTTAAACTCTTACTCTGTTTCACTAAGATTTTAATGCATAAAATTATAAATTAAGTATATATTTTAGAAATATTTTTACAAAAAAAAAAAAAAAAAAAAAAAGAGAGATCTTTTAACAGTACAAAGAAAAAAGAAGTTAAAAATATTAATTTCCTGACAGGATATTTTAAAAATACAAATGCACCACACAGTCAGGCCCTCACTAGGGGAGGGTGGGCGGGGGGAGCCTCCCCCCTAAATGTTCGTGAATTTCTGTTACACTTGACAAATTTAAAAACTTAGTTGACAAATTTATTTAAAACTTAAAAAAAAAACTATAATACACTTTCTATTTCTTATAGACTTGGCAAAAGTTACAAATATATTTGGGAATATTATTAAGCTTTTTACAAATACGATTACATTTTCTAATTATAATAACTTGGCAAAATTATAAAACTTGTTGGCAATGTCGAGAACTATTTATTTTTGCTTCTCAATGAAGTGGCAAATATTGAAATTTGACTTGGCAATTTAAAGTCGTCCTCCCCCCCCCTCACCCCCAATAAAAAATCTTAACAGTGGCCCTGCACACAGTCATATGTTTAATGTTAGCAAGGGGAATTTGAGATCTCACTGATAGAACAGCCTTAAATTAGAAATATGTTGAGAAATTGATAACAGGAATCAGCCTTTTATCTTGGGTTAAAATACTCAAAGAAACTCTATGAAACTTGTCTAATTGTCATTTCAACATAAAGCATACTTGAGTATTAGCTAAAGAAAACTACTTTATTTGCTGAATTCTAACAACGAACATTTCAGAACATAAAAAAGGCTCCTGTCCATCCTCTGCTCCTGAACATTTATTGAATGGAACTTGTCACGATCGTTGCCAATCAGATGCAGATTGTCCTGGTGGCCTAAAATGTTGTTTCATTTCTTGTGCTAAGATTTGTGTTTTGCCAGTGCTAACAGGTAACTATTCACTTTTATAGTTTGTTATTTCTTATTGCTTGCATTGAAAAGTATGAATCTATTTTTACTATTCTCTCAATTTCAATAAAATAAGTACAAAATATTTCCATTTTTTTATCAATAAACTAGAATAATTTTTAATTAATTTTTCAACTACTTTTCAGCAGTGAAGTTACGCTTGAAATTATTGAATATTAAAGACGTGAATTATCACATTGCTAACAAGTCGTAAACCAACTTAGTGAAAAATGTCCAAGCCGGGAATCGAGCCCGGGCCCCTGGAATAGATCTCCAGTGCTCTACCACTAAACCACAAGGACGATGGCCAGCTTGGCATCTCTCACTTATATAAGTGAAGCCTTACCAATAAGCAGCCTTACCAACTTATATATAAGTGAGAGATGCCAAGCTGGGCATCGTCCTTGTGGTTTAGTGGTAGAGCACTGGAGATCTATTCCAGGGGCCCGGGTTCGATTCCCGGCTTGGACATTTTTCACTAAGTTGGTTTACGACTTGTTAGCAATGTGATAATTCACGTCTTTAATATTCAAACTAGAATAATTTGCATATTGGCTGTTTAATTTTACTAAAGAAATAGCAATACTAGTTTATATTATAAAGGACAACGCTGTATGTAACGCTGACATAATTTTGACAGTCGAAACAGCAGACAATTAAATTTTACAGCAATTTTTTCAGACTTCTAAACATTGAACATTTTTAATTTTTACGTCAAATAAGGGGAGGGGGGTAAAATGTACTTTCGAATGAAATTTATTTTTAACTTTATCACAATTTGTTTGAAAAATGTATCGCCATTAACTCAATTTTTATTGTTTTTAAAGTTATTTTCATGCATGAATTTTTTTTTAAATGTCTCTCTATCACATGCAGATGATTATAAAAAATAAATCAGTTTACATTTAAATTAATATAAATAGCTCAGCATTTGTTTCCAGCTTTATTCCATAACATTCACCCATAAATAAATAAAATACCATACATAAAACACAAATTTAAAACATGTAATTAAACTACACGCTTAAACCACTTAAATGATCATAATCAAAAAGGCTGATTGTAAATAGTGTTCTTTAGCTAATACTTGGCACAAGGTCAATACAAAAGTATCGTTTTTAATAAATTTCAAAACTTTATTTAAATGCACAATTGTTATTTTTCATATAAGTATGATTTTTGATATTTTTAGTGCATATTCTAAAACATATAGTAAATGTTCTATATAGTAAATTCTATTAGTTATCAATTAATAATATGGTTTTCACCTATATTCTGAAGCCCAGGTAATATATCCCCTTGTAAAAATAAAAGATAAAATTTGTATCGGTGTTATTTATTCAAAAAAGTTTATTTAAAAAACCATTAAATTTAGAAATTTTACTAAATTGAAAAATAAAAAATCTGAACTATTTAAATCCATACGGTGTTTTTCATAGTATTATTGTGCAGCTCCCTTCATCAATTAGTGCTTATACAAGCTTAAGTTATGCTTTCTAAATAGTTTGACTAGATATGCTTTTACCTTAAAAGATCATGCATGTTCTGCTCTGCCTGATGAAATGGGGAAAACTTTGGAGAGAAAAAAATGCTCTCAATATTATTACTATAGTTAGTTTTATTTTCCTACTTTTTAAGTTTTGCTGTCATATTAAGATTTTTCTATATATGATAGAATTTATTTCATTTTTTGAACCAATGTCAATGAGCTCAGGAGAAAGCTGGTCTTTCATAACTAAATTCCATTTACAGTTTCATGATACATTCTATGTATTTTAACTGCAAGGTTGCTACCCTAAATAAAATAAGATTCAATTAATTATTACATTTCTGTTTTAGTTTGTCAAGATTGTAGCTAAAATTTGCTTAAAGGATTTTCTTTTTTTTTTTTTTTGTGTGTGTGTGTGTGTGTGTGTTGAATCATATGCTATTTGAAAACTCATTGTATTTATTTATTTTCATATAGATGAAGATTATTCAGTAGAAGAAAACAGTATCGAAGATGCTGGTATGTTGTTAAAGAATCTTTTAATTTATTTTTCTAAAGTGAAGTTTATTTCATAATATGCCATATAAATGCTGTCCCACCTAGAAATCTATTTTCAGATTGTGTATTTTGTTGTTGTTTATTATTTAATATTGACATTGTAACTTTGAGTACACGTTTCTAAGTTACTTTGTAGGAAAGAAAACTAGTAACATTAAATTTAACATTAACTGTCACTACTTTGCAAATGTATCAAAGGGTGTCATTGGAAAGAAAATTAAATGAATATATATGGGTGGGGAAGAGGGGAAGACATTCCCTCTCTCTGAATTTTCAAGTTTAATGAACTAAATTGTATTGTCTGCCCATTAAAAAAAAGGGGGTAACCTTGTTAGGGAGTGGACCTCAAGTATATCTGTTCCAAAATCTTGCCCTTCCTAGATTTTGTTCTGTGGGTATCCATGTGAATATACTAGTATTGCATTTTTTTTCCATTTTATAAAATATAATTCAAACATTCAATTGACATTTCTTTTTGATTTTCATTGTCATATAATATTCAAAATAATTTTTTACTTTATATAATTAAATACAGTATAACCTTGAAAATCTGCCATCACTGGTATCAAGGCTAAGCCAGATTTCTGAAAGAATATCAAAAGTATTTCAGATATTCTTAATGGTGCCATTATTCAAAATTTAATTCATAGCCAAGTGATATTTAATGTGAGAAAAAGAGAAAATTAAATTAAAAAAAAAAAAACTTGGTTTAACAATTATCGAATGTGTCATGTATGCATCAGTCTCAAATCCGCTTTACATGATGATACGTCACTCAACGCAACTCTCTACAGGGACGGTGCGCTGTTTGAATGTATCTGTCTCTGAGGATGGGGCATTTTGCATTACTAAACCTAACCTCTTAAAAAAAATCATAGAAAATAATTTTTTTTGCCGATTGAGTTGATTATTTGCGAAACTGCAACGAATAATAATGCAATCATAAATACAAAACATTCTGAAAATATTTTCATTAAAATCTATATACAAAAATAAAATATTTGACTTATCTTAGCTAAATATTATATAGAATCTTTATATAGAATCACAACATTATATAAATATACATTTAAACAAATCCAAAAAATGATAAAACATATGCTGTAATTATTATATGCATAAATAATTCAGAAAGGTGACAGTGTGTGTGATAGTCTTTAAAGAAAGGGTAAACACAAAGTTCCATGTTGCATAGCTCACAAGAGTAAAAAGTCTGTGTTATTTTCTATTTCGTTTTTACAATCTGTGAGCAATCTACACACCTTCTTCTGCTTTTTTTTCACCTCTTTTATTGACATTTAGTGAAGGAATTACCTCAGAAAGCCTTAAAGGTGTGGATGTTGATTTAGCTGTGAACTGCCTTTCTATCCTGAAACTTCCAGAATTTTCAAATATTTGTCAACACTCATTTTAAATTGAACAAATGGAATTTTAGTACCATATTTTTTATCATTGAGAACATTGGCATTCAACAAAGCAATATGCATTAAATCAAAGAATAATTTCCTATACCTTACTTATAATATATTATACCCGATTCGTTACTCTCAGTTAAATCTAAAGAGCCTTTGCTATCAAAATAATCACTCATATGCTTATTTATGATTCGAATGTACCCTTTTTCTGTTAAAAATTTCTTTCTCTTAGCCATCGCAATCTTAGCTAAATTCTCTTAACCAGCACGAAAAACTTTCGTCTACTAGCTAAGGAAGATGCAAACAAAATAAAAACTGGAATTTCTAAAGCAATTGCAGCAACCCTTATCTGCCCCAAAGAAAGGAAAAGCATATTTCGAAGCATCTGAAATCTTCCGATAATTACATCACGTTGGGACAAAGTTGACCATCAGCTGAGTTTTGTTATGTCACGTCTACTGCTCTTGCATCGGAACAAACTACAAGAATCTGAAAGCATTCTACAGACACAAGGTCAATAACCTAAAGGTTCGAATAAGTTCACTGTAGTGGACATGAAGCTCCATCTTTTGATTTAAAAAAATACAAATTTAATGTGTATAATTGAAAATACAAATATGATACACCCGTCTAGTCTAGTAGATCGATATAAGCAGCGATTCAGCAGTGCATCACCCGGCTACTAGTACATTTACAACTGATGTATATAAGACATGTCCATCATGGAAAGACATTCCGTTAAGCATCATTCTGTCACGAAAAGGTTATTTGATATTTTCTATGTTATAAAAATATTTCTCATAAACAGTGAAGTCATATAATTTCCAAAACATCAATGTCAATTTTATTTGTTTCAATTTTTTTGGTCGTTTTTTAACAAGATTTTCTTGTATTGTATACAAGTGAAAAATACTGATTTTGAATAAAACAAATATTAATTTTCCAGTCAAATTTATGAATTTTTTCAGTGACACCTTGTATTCTGCTGGCTTCTCATCCTGGTTCATCTGAGGTACTACCAACGTAATCGGCAGTTCTATTTAGCACAGTGTCAGTGATCTCACTGTCTGCTAATCCATCACTTTCAATCTTGGAAGTTTTGAATTCATAAAGAATTGCTATTTCCTTTCTCCCATAAGTTAAAAATGTAAAAAAAAAGAAAAAAAGGAGAAGGGAAGTTGACTTTGATGACGGATTTTCGAGGTCACACTTTTTCTGAATAATGTTGAAAAGAAAAACAAAAAGGGTTTTTTTTTTATGACAAAGGAAATATTAATTTAATGAATTAGATGAAATACTTTTTAACAAGATCAAAGAAGTACTGATATTTGTAAAATAAGCTAATAATTTAGTTTAATAAATGATTTTGCAAATTTCTTTCTTGTACAAATATAAAAAGCATCTTTTATACTAATAAAAGAAAGATGTGTTTGTGTGCATCCACGTTGGCTAGGAAAATCTATCGCACATAGAGATCTAAAAATTTGGGTGAGGATAGTCCAAGGCAGGTCTTGATACATATGAGGTTCAGATTTTTCATTTTCTGCTAATTTACAGAGGTAGTAATTAAAACCATAATGAAAATGGCGTGAAGACTTGCAAGGTGTTAACATTGCAAACTCTTATTTAAACTTATAATGTAAACTTATTTTTGAACTAATGCTCTAAAATTTAAGTACATTAAACTAATTTTTTGGCTGTTGTCCAAGTAAAATTGTAGTTTAGAAATAATGAGATTTAGGAGTAATATAATGTTTGAAAAAAAAAAAAAATCATAAGATTTCAATGTGAAAAAAAGTGAGAAGAAAACATTGCTTTTTACTTCTAAATATCAATATTTTAGCACAAAAGTTATACACAGGCTTCAAAAACATTATATTTATAACTAATAAAATTTAAAAGAATTTGGAAAAACCTATTTATTTGCTTGGTTAACTTAATTGAAAGTAGAGGCTTGCATTGGGTCGTATTAACTTCTACTTTTCTTACTGCGGGTCGAGTTGAATTTTATTGTTTTGGGTTCAGGTTGGGTTTTGACTCTTGCAGGTCGGGTTTGGGTTGATCTGATTTTTTTATATAATGTCCATGATATTTTTTTCAGGTTAAAAATCTGTATACAAAAAGACCTCCATAATGGACACTCCCAAAAAACAGACACCGCTATTTAGTGAACACTTTTCCGATTCCTAACACTTATATACTCATACATACGCTTATACCTCTGAATAGTGGACACCTCCCAATCTGTACACACATAACATGTGTATGTGTGCATAAACTATCATAAATATAAATGTATATTTGTGTGTATGAAAAACGAAATGTTAGTAATATTTTTCATATTCCCAGAGAAGAAAAACTAGTTCTTATAGAAAGAATAATCTATGATCACATTTCTTGTATACATTTTATTTTTGATGCAGTAAATTGAATATATCGCTCACCCGAAAGAAAAGAGACACATCTCTCAAAAATTCATTTTGCGTTTTATTACACTAAATTGTCTGCCATAGTAGTGTCTTGCTACACAAACTTTTTCATAAGTGTAGTTACACAGAAAATCCCTTTATTACGCTATATGTTCATTTGTGACCACAGAAGAGGGGTCGATTGCGTGGGGAGGTAAAATTACCCATCCCTCCAAACCTCATCCTACGTCTTAATTGGTAAGGGTTTTGTGCTTTCATGCAGGTTTTTAGTCCTGTATGCAGAGCTAAGGGCTGCAATTTCATCTTATAGTAAAGTTATGCAAATTTTCTTTTGCCTTTCCTGTGAAATTTGCTTTTGTCGAGATGTGTCACTTTCCTTGCGGGTGAGCGATATATATATATACTCATTCATATTCAAATACGTATTTATTTTTGCCTTAAACATAGTTCTGCTCAAACTTTTCGTGAAAATCCCAACAACCCAACTTATAAAAAAACCTAAATATGACCCACAAGAAGTATTTTAGGCTTAACTCACCCCCAAAAAAGAAATTTAAGGAAAACCCGACCCGATGCAGGACTCTATTCAGTGATCCTGAGGGGTTCGCTCTTCAGAGGTTTTAATGTATTTGAATGTTAAAAAATATAGATTTGTCCATTTGTCTACATAAAACATAAAATTGGTATTGGAGATATTATTATAGATTACTTTTCATAATTGCATTAAAATATGATTTCCTTTCCTTTCAGGTTGGGTTATGGGTTGAAATATTTCGGATTCAGGTTAAAATATATCAGTTGCAGGTCGCCGGAAATTATTTTGGTATGTTCGGATCGAGGAAATTTTTTTGTTGGGTTCGGGTCAGGTACAACCCGACCTGTGCAGGACTGTAATTCAAATTAAACACTCTAATTCTTAAACGCTCTTGTGCCTATCCTTGGAAATTTTGGTGCCTCCCCAGGGAGGCATGGCACACACTTTAAATGCTGTTACTCTCGTTTTTCAAAATTTTCTGTACTATTATTATATATTTAAATTTTTTAAATTATTTTTTAAGTTAATAAACTTATTATTATTTTCTTTAAATATGATTAGAAACACCATCACCGCCTCAAATTTTGGCTGCCAGAAGAGATGTTGCTGTGAAGAAAGGAACTCCAGCACTGCTGAGGTGCATCGTTAGAGGTTACCCCTTACCAAAAGTAACTTGGCACCATAAAAATCATCCTCTTCACACAGAAGCAGGAGATTATAAAATTTCCATAGATGGTTCGCTTCATATAATGTCTGTTGACTTTTCCAATGAAGGAATGTACTCTTGCATTGCTGAAAATGGCATTGGAAAAGCAGTGACTCAATTTTTTAACTTAATTGTGTTTGGTAAGTGCTTTTTTTTTTACTATTATTGTGATAATTGCTTTAAGTTAGTTATTTACATATATATATATATATATTAATTATATTGCATCAAATTTGGTAAATTTCCATGTGTTTAATTGTACAAAAAGTTTATATATATATATATATATATATAAATTAATCTCTTTTGTATGCAGTATACGTCATGGTATTTTGATCATTTCCAACAATAATGTATGACTCATATGTCCAGGGGTGTAGCTAAAAAAAATTTCCGTTGGGGAGAGTTCAAAAATTTCCCAACGTGAAACAAATTGCTCTATTTACCAACTAAAATGATATGTTCAATGTGCGTTTAATGATACTTATACACAAAAAGAAAAAAAAATCTTTCCAAAGAAAAACGCTGAAACTAAAAACATAAAAATTACAATTATTGGTTCATTTAATGAAAGTTTTTGTCTTCAATTGTGTACAAGTCATAATCGTACTTCATATGAAAATAGCCTCATATTTTTAGATTTTTCAGAAAGGAACAAAGTTTTGGAGTAAATGTATTAGAGACACTGTTGATGGACAACACTAGAGAAATTCAGGTCTGGTCGATCTTTCATATTTTCATAGCACAGAGAAACACAACAAGAAATTGAGTCTGGTTGCTTTTTATATTTCTTTTGAAATTTTAACTATTTTACTATTACAGAACTCAGAAAGATAGTCAGCAAAACAATTTAAAAAAAATTATTTTTATTTTTATTTTTAAAAAAAAGAAAAAGTGTTTTAAAAATCTGTAATTTCCCAACTATAAGCTCAAATTTCCCAAGTTCACCCCCCCCCCCCCCCCATCGCGATGCCTCTGCATATGTCATGTAATATCCATTTTGATGCCTATCACCGACAGTAGATTATGAAACTATTTCCATGATAAGTTTTGTATGCATTTGATGTAGCATTCGTATTTGCTTTGTCATTATTTTGATTAGCATTAGGTTAATGTTAATTTGCAAATGTTAATTACAATATTAATTGAACTTGATTAATTAAATTTGTTTTTCTTTTACAAATTCAACACATATGACCAGGGGCTGACAAAAGTTGGAAATTCTTAGGCGCAACTCATTCACTTCAAAATAGAACGCTGGCTACTCACAATCATATTCGGCAATTTTTGAGTGATTTATGTGTCATTTTGAAATGAACAAGTTAACTATTCAATAAAAAAGTCAAACTGAGCAAAAATTTTAAGATAATATCACTTTTACATTGTAAAAATTAAACAGAAACAAACTATGTAATTAAACATTAAAACAGTAAACAAATTAATAATTCCCAACAAGAAATTATGTACATAAATTAACAATCCCTTTGACATTTTGATTTGCAATACCATTTGTCCATTCATTTTTGTGAGATATATCTGACAACTGCACATTTTGGTACATTCCACTTAATAAAACATCATTTAATTTTTTTTTTCATTTCCTGCTGGAGTATTTTTAAGGTTTTCTAATCTAAGCAATGCTCTTTCAACATGCACTTTAGTTTGGCTTAGCAAAAACTCTGATTTCTGAAAAAATTAGGGAGAGTTGTTGCACCGGTATGGTGTATTTTCTTCCACTGCAAATAATCGCGCTATTCAAAATAAATATTTTTGCACATGAAGTTTTTTTGGTTAGAGGGAAAAAATTAAAATTAATAAGTAGGTAAAAAAGTTAGCCGCCAAGAGGAATTCTTTAGTCGCCCGGGCGACCTGGCACCTGAGGTTTGTCGGACCCTGCATATGACATATAGCTATCATGCTGTAATCATTCGGAATAGCCGACACAGTTTTGTCCAAATGTTCATATTATTATGAAGCCTTGTGGCTAGTGACATATATCCGCTAACAGTGCTAGAGGCCAAGAGGTTAATAATATTAATTGTGAAACTGTATGATTTATACATCAATTATTTTATGCCAATATATTAACTAAGCTGTTAGGCATTTTAATTGCTTTTACCTGTTTAAATCAAGATATCATGCAATTTGACATAGCAAAAGTTAAAATATGAAAACAGTGGCTGAAAAAATTATATATTTCTTAATCACTTAAAAGCATTTGAAAGTATCATTCCATTTCCCATTTACTTGCAATTTTTTCCCTATAAATACTGACTGTAAATAATAACTGCTGTTTTAATGTTTGACAGAAATATATTTATGAAACGATAAGAAAATGAGCATATTTATTATGTTGATATTTTGAGATGTCTCTCTGCAAAATGATCTGAAATTTTAATCTGTTTTTTTTAATTGACTTCAAATATAAAAAGTTTCTTAATCTTATGTACATTTTTTAAGTCTTATGTATGTTCATCCGCAGATTTGGCATTAGATGCATCGATTTCTTTTAAAGCTGCTGTAGTTCCCAGTCCTGTGCAAGTATACTAAAATATGACGATATTTATCCTGATGATTTGTCCATTTCTATACTTTGAATTTTTGAAGAAATATTCAAGCTGTCTCAAGAATGTTATTAATTTGGCGTACAGCATTTTCCCTTTTGCCATAACCTGCATATTTTTCTGTAAAGCCGCAGTAAAAAATATTTGTAATTCTGAGTTTGTAAATCTATTCATATTTTAAAAGCATGTATAGTTGTGGATGAAAAAAAATAAACACCCCTACTAACTCTGCAACCAATTATAACAGAAGAAAGTTACTAGTAACAAACAATTGGAAATAAAGTCTACTTCTAAATGATGTACATTAAATTTGCTTAGGGCCCATCTACAAATCAAAACCAGACCCAACTTTGTTTTTTTGATGGCAACACCCAATTTTGACACTGTATTATCTTCGGTTCAACCTATGCCTAGAAATGAAATTTCATTTGGATGATAAGATTTTGAATTATAAGCAATTAAAATTTAGAGCTTCCAATGTTAAATCATATTTTCATATTTTTATTAATGTCTCCTAAAATAGTAATCCTAAAGGGATATTTTTTGTGTGGTTATAATACTAAAAAACCCAAACATAAATTGAATACATTGAATTTTTAATTTTAAAAAATTATAATATGAATTATGAAATTAATATTCGAAAAAAATATGAATTGCAACCTGTAATTTTTTTATAGATTTATATTTATTGTGTCCTGCTTTATGTGAATTCTCAATTTAAAATTTTTCTTCCTAGTAGTTTTCAAATTCTGATTTAAAAATGTCAAAATGATCGTTGAAGGCCGTCTGTGGGCCTTCAGGATGGGTCGTCTGTGATTTGCAGAAAAGCATAAGTTGAAAAAAATATATATTACTCATTTTATTGAAACATTTGGGCTAGCAATAGTTGAAACATATTAAGCGAGTGAAATGCTCATATTGGCATGAAATAATACATTAATAGAAGTGACAGTCATTCTTTAGAATTTCAACAATCAAGTACTGAACTTCAATTTGGATACTGCCCCTAAAATAAGTTCATTTTAAAATAATTAATTTCTCTGAAATTAATCCTATGAATTTCATGAAAATTTGTATTTAAGCTAACTGAAGGGTGTAGAATTAATTTAGGGTGTCAAACTTGGGTATTGCTATTGAAAAAAAAACAAAGTTTGGGTTCATTTTGATGTGTAGGTGGCCCACTAAGCCAATTTTATATGCATCATTAAAAAGTAGACTTTATTTCCAATTGTTTGGAACCAGTAACTTTCTTCTTCAATAATTTGTTGCAGAGTTAGTATGGATGTTTATTTTTTATTCCCATGACTGTACATTTTAAAAGTATTCTGTATATGTTGTATTTTACTCATTTTATTGAAACATTTGGGCTGGCAATAGTTGAAACATATTAAGCGAGTGAAATGCTCATATTGGCATGAAATAATACATTAATAGAAGTGACATAGTCATTCATAAAAATCATATACAGGGCTACACAAAAGAATTCTGATATTTTTCTGACAATTTATGGTAACTGCTGAAATTGTGTTTTTAAATGTGTTATGCATTTTCCAAATTGTTTACTTAGATATCATCTTTCACCTTATTAAATTGTGAAGTTTTGTTACTGTATTCTGAATGTGTTGTAAAGTGTTTTATAATCTATGCTTAAAGCATGAGTTTTCGTGATCCTGCCGTATCTGTAACAACTGTTTTACTTCTAACTATTTTGTATGTCCAGAATAAGATTAACATAAATGTGTAGTTTTAACACTTGTAATAATGCGTAAATTTGTCAACATAAGCCTGCTCTGAATGGAAACGTATCAAATGTGAGAAACACATGAATACAACAACCACTGTAACATGTGCTAAAGACTGCAGTGATGGCAAGATATAGTGATGCATTGTTAGTTTTGTTATAGTAATAAAATGGTATAACCTTTTGTAAATGTACTCCCTGTAATAGAGTTATTGGCTAACTACTTTAGATATAAATTTAAAAAAATTATCAATGAGTTCTGTTGTACCCTTACTAGAAAATATCCATTCAGAAAATGAAAAAATGTAATTTTGGTAATTTACCCATCAAACAGTTAGAATTTAGCGGTAAACATGGAGGGATGTTTTTTTAGCTGGGGTCTTCAGAAGACCCCCAGCTTGTAAAGTACGTTGACAAGGTAGGCTTGATATATTAAAGGTTAAATAATGCATTTCCTGCACTATTTGTGTATGTTAGGAATTTCCTTAGCATCACAAACTCTTTCCAGGTCATTGGCCACATTATCATTAGAGGACTTTATTATTTAATGTGTGTTTGAAGTAGGTTTAAGTAAAAAATCTCTAGTGAATTCAGGGCTTAAGCTTAAAACTGTTAATCACAAGTTTTATCGTATGCACCATATTTTCATTACTGTAGTAAAATAAAATAAAAATAATTAATTCCCGTAAATAATTTCTGATTTCAGAGGACACTAAAGTGAATGTCACACTTGTGACTCCAGGATACAAAGTAGGATCTTATCTTCAATTAGACTGTGTCGTGAGTGGAACACCTCCAATGGAAATAACATGGCATTTAGGTAAAGACAGTAAAGTACTAGAATCCACAGATCGTAGAGAAATCTACAGTAACCACACACTAGTTATTTGGTCTGCTCAATATAATGATAGCGGTGACTACATATGTGAAGCTCAGAACCAACATGGAAAAGCTTCAGATTCCATAGACATACAAGTACATGGTAAGGAGTCAATTTTTTTTTCATTTCTTTTCTTAAATTTATGGAAGAGAATTTATTAGTAATTATTATAAGCTTTGCAAACTGTAGTTCTAAATATTATTTTTTAGCATTCTCACCAAACCCCTACTTCTTGAAGTAAGATAGTAGTAATAATAATACTTCAAAAGCTAGATGTTAATATATATTTTTTCTAACCTTTATAGATGGTGTATTATTATCTGTATACATGTTATTTAAACAGGGTGTCTACAGAATCTGGAAATCATGGAAAGTTATGGAATATTTTAAAAATACTCGAAAATCAGGGAAGTTTGTCTACATGTGAAAATATTTGCATTTTCATCTTGCCAACGAGACTGATTTGTCTATTTTATATACCATATTTTTTCCACATGCTGATTAGTCTTTCCCAATATTTAAAAAAAAAAGATACACATGGTATGAGTTTTTGATATTTAACACAAATTAAGGTGATCATTTTCTATGGGTAGCGCTTATATTGAAGGCAATTTACCCATTTTTGAAAATTGTAAATGTTATATTAGCATAACCTGACCAGGTGGCTAGCTTAATCCAATTAGCTATCCCGTCAGATGTAAACAAGTCTTAGAATTGAACATTCTACAGGAAATGAGGAAATTTTCTGATCACCCTATATCCTTTGACCACTATATGAAGTTGTTGGACTAAATATTGTGTTCGGATCTATAAAACTGTTAACCAATACTTTATGAATGTTAGGCAATTTTAACCCTTTAGATACTGAATTATGAATTCATGAAAATTATATCTTCTAAAGCATTTTTCGTGAATTTTTGAAACTACATTAGAAGATGTACATAACCATTTAAGAAATTTTAGAAGTATTTTTGAAGGATTCATTCAATTTGAATTTATAGGGATTTTGTGTAACATTTATGACCCCACTCAAATCTTTTATTTTAGATATTTTTATTGCTATTTTGTAGAATTAGGAAATGTACAAATATAATGTTTTTACAATAGAAATATTTCCGAATTGAAAAATCCCTCCCTCCCAACACCAAGAAAGCTGAAAAGATGTAAAGGCAAAAGAAATCATCATTTTAAAAATACTTTTGTTTTGTGTAACCCATAATGCTTTTGGGACGAGATAAAATAATGCCTCTATAACTCATTCTAAACTGTATTACTACTAATCAATGCATTAAATTAATTTTATAACAAGTTATTTTAATGGTACTTATAAGATCGTCACTAGAAAAAGGGTTAATGTTTTTCTCTTGTTCTATCTCCCAAATGAGACTTAGCAAGCTAGATAAGTGTGTTATACAAAGAAGCAACATACATGAAAAAAATACCATATGTGCATTGTTAAAAATAGGAATCAGGGAAGTCTGAAAAAGATAGTCAGGAAAAAATCAGGGAACTTTTTTTTACATTTTTTGTAGACACCCTGTTAAAACTATGTGAAAGTGGAAATAGCTGAAATTTGATTTTCATTTCATTTAATTTCCCCCTTGAAAGTTTTTCTGCTTTAAAAAAAAGCCTATCCTTTGAAGTTTGTTTGATGTCTCAGAACAATGAGGTAGACATATGTAGATTTTTGTATAGAATGTACTTTTATTATATTTTCAAAGTCATCAGAGAAAAAAGAGTTTAGTTAATTAAATTTAAAAAATTTAGAGTGTTCCATTTGCCTTCCACTGCTAGTGCTCATGATTATATAACATGAAAATTAATGAATTATTTTATTTTCAGACATTGCTGTACCTTCAACATGCAAAGATAGTCCATTTTTCACAAGTTGTGCCATGATCGTTAAACAAAACTATTGCATTAATCCTACTTATGCCAAATTCTGTTGCCTCTCCTGTGCACTGTCTGGCCAAATTACAGATGTTGTTGGGAATTCATAGTTAACCAACTGTTAGATAGTTAATAATAAATTCAAGCATTGCATTCATCATCAAGACTTTGAAAGACATTCTCACAGTCGGTGGTTGTTGACTGGCACTCATTTCATCTTTGTTGTACAAAACTGTAATGTTAATGCATTTTCTACACCTCTTTATTGTTGAAAACGATTTAATGAGATTTTATTTGAATTATAAATGCGTCAATCAACTATATTTTGCACTAAAGGAAAGATGAGCTATATATAATGTATGATTAATTCAAAATTTTATTTAGTATGTTAACTAGATCAATAAATGAAGCTTTGGATATGCTAACCAGAGGGCACTTTTTTTCTGTTTTCTAAGATCATTGTTTGCTTCATACATGTCTTCTGTATTACTAAAATCAGAAATTTGTATGGTGCAACAATTTTGTCACATATGTTATCATGGAAGAAAAAATGGTATTAACAATAATTTCAAAATTTTGCACTGCATAGGTTAATATTCTAGCTATTCTTTAGATATATACAAGTTACAATTAATAAATTTTCTTTTTCCTTATGGGAAGACAAGAATAGGTGCAAAATATATTTGATTGGAAAAATGTGTCTAAAACTGATTCTCTTAAAGGAAATGAAATTTTGACTCAATAGATAAGGACATGTAAATATAATCATTTTATAGCTATAAATTGTGTAGTACAAAAACTCTAAAGTATACTAATACTGCACATCTTTTTAAAAAATTATTTTGTTAAATATATATTGTATAAATGAACTACTGTATATTCCTATATATTGCAATTGATTAAATGCATTGTCACATGTAACAGTTTAAGTTTCAACTGCCTCCTTTTAAAAGATAACAATATTCTTAAATTGTTTAAAATTTCAATTTTATAATAATATTTGTAAGAAATTTATATGATAAATATTAATAAGTTTCATCAGTAAACCATCTTGTTTCACTTCTTGTATATAATTATATTTTAAAAATTAAATGTAGATTCAAATTATTTCTTCTGGCAAAATTTTTTTTTTATTCTTTCCAATAATTGTTCTAAAGTAACTAGCCAGGTGCTGATGCAAGGTTTCTTCCTTGGATCTCCATTTTGTTATGGGGAGGGAGTTGTAAAAAATAAAATTTTGTAATGAAATATCAAATCCAAAATAATTTAATAACTTTTTTGTAAGTTTTATTGCTAAAGTTTTTCTTTATAGAGAGCTTTTTTTTTTTTTTTTTTAAATTCACATTTCGAATTGTAGCATTATCGAAAATTTTATGAGTTTGCTTTTATGGAACGAAATTTTATGAAGGGGTTTCAAAGAAGACCTAATTTTTGCCTGGATTGAGCTCTGCTAGCATGTGCAATATTCTTAATATTAAAATGGAATAATTTAAATATTTTTAAAGAAAATATCTGGAAGTTACTCAAGCTATCTTAGATAATCAAATTGTTCTGTATATATACCATATTTACTCATGTATAATGTGCACCCTGTTTTTGGTATGGAAAACTAAAAAAGTATTCTATCTTGTGTATAATGTACATCATGCTATTTCAAGAACAGTAAATTCCGGAAGTAAAAAAATACTGTGGAATTTCTGACTCACTTTTTTTCCTCAAACCTAAATTACCATAATCTCTTGCATATATTTCATCCCATTATTAAAATACCATAAAATCAACTTTTCTACAATATGTCGTTCATTTCATTGGAAATTTTGTTTTAAAATATTTATCAACACCAGAAATCGATAATGTATATTTGCTCATAATATACAAACTATAGCATGTAAGAGTGCAACTATTTTACTTACTAACTTTTTTATTCTCACAATCTTATTGCCATATTCCTGTGTTCAGCGACTTAGCCAAGGAATGTATGGTTTCATATAGTTGTCGGTAATATTCCCATGTATAATGTGTCACACTTTTTAGACCTAAAATTTTTGAAATAATGTAATGTATGTTATACATGAGTAAATATGGCATGAAAGTTTTTTATCATTAAAGATTTGATAAAAAATGACAACTAATTTTTAATTCTATAACTAATTTTTAAAAAGTTTTCATTGTTTTATTTGACTGAAAATAAAAATAATTTATATAGATGAAATGTGTATTGTTTTCAGTTGTTTAATCATGTTGTACAATGTAGCTTGGCTTATTGACACTTATGTAAAGTAAATATCCAAAAACTAATCTGGAAAAACAGTTTAATTCTACTTTCTAAAATAATTCTACATCTATGATATTTTACAACGGTAGTTCTTAACCTTTTTTTGTTCAATTGACGCCTTTACTAATCGAAGAAATACCGCTGCACATTGGAAAAACTTTTAGTGTCTCTTGTGTTTTAGGAAAGATGTATCAGTATGTTTTGAGAATAAGCATTTAAGAATTTTTGAAAATGCCATCACAGGATGAGTTCACAACCACCTTTATATATTTATAAAAATGTTTGAATTCCAACCAAATTAAAAAAAAAAAAAAAAAGTTTATAATCTTACCTTTACAACATAATTAATATTTATTGCTATTTTGAGAAAAATCTGTTTTTATTTAATTATTTCACTCAATAAATTTGTGAAATGTTTTGAATTTTGCACCAAAGTTCATAAAATTACACTATATGGTGGTGCCTGTGAACTTTGTCATAAAATACAGACCTTCCCTCCCCACCAATTATTTAGTAATGCAATGTGCCATTCTGACTATTACTTTTTCCTTGAAAAGAAACGTAGCGAAATTTAAAGAAAAGAGAGTTTTGACATAGATTTTGAAGAAATGTTTTACTGTGCACCAGTATCCTAATGATGACCACGAAATCCCTACATGAATTAATAATCCTTGTTTAACCTTTTATGGTCGTATTTAGTTTATACCTAAGTGCCATGCTTAATCAGAATTAATTTTTGTTGAACGAACAGTAGTAATACATAATATGCAAGATTATGAAAGAAAAACGAAATTCATGAAT